>CM057160.1:2274814-2330555 GCA_029962745.1 Echinometra lucunter | reverse complement strand
GCTCACAAATCTGCGTCTTGACATAGTGTTATGGGCTGACTCTGTTAAAGAGGTGATCCTAGGAGAGATGACCTTCCTTGGGAAGACAATGTTGACTATGCCTTTGAGCGGAAGCTTGCAAGGTATTCTGAGCTGGTAGCAGAGGGTTCGGACAGAGGTTGGAAGGTCTCTTGCTTTCCTTTTGAGGTCAGCTGCCGCGGGTTTAATTTGTGGCGCGTTCAGTACAGAGGTGGTTCCGCGAGTTGGGTTTTTCAAATAGAGAGAGCAAGCAGGCATGTAGGGCTGCATCTGAGGCAGCAGAGAAGGGTTCTGCACGGATTTGGTCTAAGTACGTCCAGAGGCAGAGGGCAACCAGCGTTTAAACAATGTCTTTAAAAAAAAAAAATACTGTTACCAGTGGGAAGGTGGTGCACTGCACAGCTGGCTCACCACCAAGAGGGAGTATTGTTCATAACGGGCCGAAACTCCCAGTGACTGGTGGAAGAACAATTGATGATTCCCCTGGTAATGCATGAGTTTACTATCTTCTCGTGTTTATTTAACTTTAAAACAAAATTATGTACAAGGTATTTAATTATTCTAACCCCTGCCACATTCGCATTATCTGATTATGGTATAGATATAACATTTGGTTTTCTGTATTCACGATGGGGTTACTCCTGAAAAGGACTGTTGGTTTAAAAGAGATAGAAAAAGGAGGAAAATATCTTTCTTGTTTTGTCCAGAAGACTACTGGGATTGTTATTCTTGCATATAAATGGGTGATAGTCCTGAAAGGACTCGTAAACTCTGGATGAGAATGCAAACTATGAAGATGAAGAGAGAGAGAGAGAGAGAGAGAGAGAGAGAGATGAGTCTGATGTTTCGACTCTCCTTTTTCTATTTCTTTCAAACCGACCGTCCATTTCAGGAATAACCACAATTATGGTGAATACCGTAAACCTCATATGTTACATTTGCAGTAGGTTTTTAATATTTCCGTCTTTATGTTAACACTTCAAAAAAGGATGTGTAAGTATTCCATATAATTATCCTTAAATAAAATCATTTACATGAATTACTATACGTCTAGATAATCAATCCGTGCACGTGAGGTATCCTTTTAATTTCTCACAAGAAATAAGTCATGCACGGGATATTCCTCTTGCTAAAAATGCAGGAGTATTCTTCGCGTAACTGTGCAAAATTATTAAATTGGGAACCTATTTGGAACGAGGAGACTAAAAATACGAGTTATTACTGTCCTTTGTAGTTTTGGTATAATATCTATTTTATATAAGAAATCCCAGGAGGCTAACGGCCAAGTGGTCGAAAAACCAACAGAAAAGTCGGCAATAAACCTATTCCCTTTAATGTTCCTTTCGGAGCGTTCTTTCAACTTTTGTGAGGGTTCGCTGGACCAACATCGTCGTTTTCGTGACCTGCCTGTCTCGTATGCCGTCGGTCTCGTGGGCTGTAGCCATTCTGATATTGACTCTAACTTCAGCGGGGTTTTGCGATCAGTTTGTAAGGTTTAGGGTTACGTGTGAGGCCTCCTACTCCTTCCACAGTAACTGCATCCGGTCCTTCAGGGGCAGAGAGGGTGAATCGATGGAGGATGTAGCTTTGTGAGTAATGAGAACCGTTCCATGTGAGCCATGTCCATTCCTATGCAATGGCGGCGACCTGGTTAAAAACAAAAACAAAAAGAGAGAGGCTGGAAGACACAGAGTCTGGATTGTCATTAATGAAGAGGTTGACAAGGGAGGTCATGTAAAACTGAAAAAACTAAAATCATGCTGATGGTAATACGTGAGAGAGAAAGAGAGAGGGAAAGAGAGGGAATATAGGGAATCGTTTATAGAGAGAGGACTGGTGCAGGGAGAAATTGCAAAATAGAAATACTTTATTTGATACAAAAAATTAGATAATAACATTTTTAAAGAAAACATGTTTTTTATCATTTCTTACTCCTTTTCGTGGGGGCTGGGCTTTAAAAAATGTAAAATACAAGCAAACTAGCCAACAGACCAAAAGCAAAACAATTATTATAGTTTTAAGGAAGGTGAAGCAAGGGCGTTGGTGTTATGGTGTAATATGCCGAATAGTGCACCAAATTTTTCAAATAAACATGTTTCATATTTGAGTAGCCCGTACGAAATGTAAAATACTCAGTGTTTCATAAATTATTAAATTGGTGAGTCACGTCCACAAACGCTATCCCTAATAGCGATACCCGTTGAAGCAGAGGCAACGTGCTTCTTACCAATTCCAAACTGGCAGTTGGTACGCTCGATCAACGACGTCTTATTTCTGATGGTAAACCATTCCATATAGTATGGGTCTTTATATCCTATTCAAGTGGATATGAGGTGTCACAATACACTTGAAAAATCTAAAATATTTCAATTTTGAATTGCAATGACCATGATGACGAGTATGCTGAAGTGCGAAATCTGCCAAGAGGGCGCTCGTCCTACCGAAAGAGGCGATACATCCGCATCTCACACTTTCGGCTAAGAAAGCCCAAGTATCGATCAAATTAAATTTGTCTCCTGGGGTTGGTAAACGATCTCGACCGACCACGCGATCAAGCTCCTCTTGGACTTTCCGTTGGTACTCTTCATACTTGATACAGTGCAACAATGTCCATTTCGTGGATGACGCTGTTTGTTTATAAAAAAAGACAAAGGGAAAAAAATTAGGTAATGCTTTACTGGCTAGTGAGAATGGGGTATACCTCCATAAGTGGGGTAATCACGATCTCTCTTACAGCAGAAAATTGGCATACTTATGAATTATGATCCGTAATTGAAGTATATAATACACCAGATATAATATCCTTCTCATTCGTCACTGTGTTGTCCACTGGCGTAAAGGGGTAGGGGGCACAAGTTGATCGGCGGGAAAAAAATAATGATAAAAAATAATAAAAATAAAAATTCATCGAGTCCACTTCTTCTAACTTACCCTACCTTACGCTACGATATGCAAATAAGCTACTTCTCATGCATGTATTATAAGTTACCCCTAATACTAAATTTTAGTGTGCAGAAAGTGCCATTTTCATGCACGAATTTTCAAAAAATCTTCCGGCCGTGGGAAGGGGAATACCCCCTCCCACATCCCCGCCTTGGCACCCCCCCCCCAATATGCCACCTCTCATAGGTTACCCCTAATACTGAATTTTAGTGTGCAAAAAATGGCATTTTCATGCACGTATTTTCAATAATTTCCCTATCTTGGGAGGGGGGATAGCCCCCAACCCCTCCCACGCCCTCCCTTGCCTTAGCTCCCCCCTTAAAAATTCCTGGCTACGCCAGTGATGTTGTCTACAATAGAAACAAAAAAATTGGATATACGCGTGGGTAAATTGATATAGTGATATAGTTTTGACCAATCACTGAATAAGAATCTATGTATGAAGTATATAAACCTTTCCATCCCTCCCCCCCCCCCCCCCCGATAGACAACCATGGCAGTAGGGCTAGCCCTTGGGTTTTTATGGTTTTGGAACCCTATGAAAGGAGCAATTTACAATCTAGATATGAAGTTATTACAATTGATATTTTATGTTGTTTTGTTTTGTTTTTATCTGAAATGGGGGGAACCTACAGCCCCAAGCCCCCCCCCCCCCCTCAGCCGCTTCCGCTGTCCATGTTTAATGTGCATATTTGCCATTCTAAAACAGGAACGTTGCATGTGTCGTATTTTCCACATGAAGATGAAGTGCAATGTGGACCAAAATACCATTTTTTTTAAGTTTAGGAATTCCTGCCACTAATAGAAGCGGCATCAGCTTTAACAATGAATATATTTTGCAAATTTTGCAAATTTGAAAAGTTTTAGAGTATTGCCTTTTTTTTTTTAATCGATCAGTCATATTAGTTTTCATATCAAATTTACTGCAAGCAATCTCCACCTAACTCAAGAGTCTGCTTTTTCTGGCTGATGTCACATTCACAATTATCAGATTGTTCTTTTTATGAAATAACTATGCCCATTCTCATTCCCGTTAATACTTCTCCATTATGTATACATTTCTGATTTGTATGTTCTTTGCATAATTATGTTTTCCTCCTCCTGTACTTTTACATTTATCACGTTTGATTCTTGTTTAAAATTGTATTTTATGAATTGATCACATTCCCTTGATCTATTTGTGAACTGTAATAAATGTTGAATTGAAATGAATTGAATTTAAAAGTATAAATCTCTTACAGAATTTGAGAACCCCCTTTAACAGATTTGGACAGAAAAACAACTTTGAATAACAAATTATAACAATGACTTTTCAACATTAAAATGATGTATGAATGCTTTACATGACTTCTGAATTTGCCTTTGAATTTATGCACAGTGCATGCAGATTGGGGTTTTTTCCACACACATCGGCAGAATGTATTGATTCCCCTTGTGAAAGAAATGGCAGTGAGCCAAAGTTACGGATGAAATATTATCCCCAACAGTTTTTCATCTTTTCCTTTTGAACTATAATAAGGTCATGAATGTAGTGCGGAGTTACATGATCTTTAGCTAGGAGGGCTTTTTTTTCCTTCTCCTTCTTTTTCAATGAGCAGTCTGGTAATTCCATGGTACATTCATGTAACTGAATAGTCAGGGTTTTGTCCTTCGGTCTGAGGCTCGTCAGTGAATTCTTACGGGTGGAAATCTTTGCTCAAACGTGTGAACGGCGGGGGCGCATCCAAAGTCACATACCTTGATGGTCTTTACTTTGTTTTGATATCTCGCCAGCTAAAGATTTGCATGGCTTCTTTGTAATTTATTTCAAATTTCAAATGATCTACTTTACCACCTTGTGAAGTTAAGGATAGGAAAGCCTTATGATTCAAAGCATGATCATCACATAAGTTTGATTGGGTAAGTGTTTGGTCATGTTGGGGTGTGAACGTAATACGTTCAGGTGCATTTTCAAATGCACGTATTGCATTTAAGTTGGTCAATCGTGCTCTTTGCTTAACCTATAGATAAAAGAATTTCACCTGGAATTTCATCTAAGGGATATCTTGGAACTTGCATTGTCATTACATAGGACAAATTACTATAATCTTCTTGAAGGCTGTATGTACATCCGAAAAAAAGAAATAATTTTTTTATCTGCTGCATATATCGCATAGTCTTTTTCTCTTATAGTGAAGGAGCAAGCTTCATAAAATTTGTTTAAATTTTTTTAGGAATATTGAATTCCTACCACTAATAAGAGCAGCATTAGCTTTTACAGTGAATACATTTTGCAAATTTGTATCGCTGCAAACTCATAAATGTTTTTAGAGTATGATGTAGTTATTATATTAATTTACTTTTTTTGTTTTATCAATCTGTCATATAGCGTGTCTACATATCAAATTCACTGCAAGCTGACCTCAACCTAACTCAAGCGTCTGCTTTTTCTGACGGAGGTCACATTCACGATTATCAGATTATCCTTTTATGAAACAACTTTCTACTATGCCAAATCTCATTTTATTTTCCAATTTACATTCACAGGTCTCCCGTTTTTACTTCTCTATTTTGTATACATTTCTCATTTGTATGTTTAATGCATATGTTTTTTCCTTCCGTACGTATACATTTATCACGTTTGATTCTTGTTTAAAATTGTATCTCATGTACTGATCACATTCTTTTGAACTATTTGTGAACTTTATAAACCTTGATTTTATATCTGTAATAAATGTTGAATTGAAATGAATTGAATTTAAAAGTATAAATCTCTTACAGAATTTGAGAACCCCCTTTAACATATTTGGACAGAAAAACAAGTTCGAATAAGATATTATAACAATGACTTTTCAACAATAAAACTGATATGTGAATGCTTTACATAACTTCTGAATTTGCCTTTGAATTTATGCACAATGCATGCAGATTGGGGTTTTTCCACACACATTGGCAGAATGTATTGATTCCCCTTTGGAGCTATGGATCTACAAATCGCAAGCTTTACTCTGTGTGTGTGTGTATTCTTCTTTGGTTTGGGTTTGGTTTGGGTTGGGTTTTATGTTTTACTTGATGTGCATATTTTCCATGGGAGCATTTGTCGGAGCAAATGTCATGGAATCGTAATGTGTAATATGAAATATTTGTATTTTTAATATGAAATATTTGTATTTTTATATGAAATATTTGCATTTTTTAATGTGAAATATTTGTATTTTTTTAATCGGGATTGTGCAATATCGTTCTTTATGGTTGCCTGTGAGGGCTCGCATCTGAGCAACAGTAAAGGATTTTACTTTTGCGAGCCCTAGCCCATAGGCAACCACTTCTTTCTTCCCACTCTTTAGTTCATATTTTTTCCTCTTTCACTGTCGTTTTAACGATATTTGTATTCATTTCATTCACTTTACTATGCCCATGTAATTGTATTTTGTATCTCATTTTTATGGCCGAATAGATGATAATAATAATAATGAAATATAAATTTCCAGCTTGATATCGTTTTGATACTATGCACTCTTATCG
Organism: Echinometra lucunter; assembly: GCA_029962745.1. Classification (NCBI taxonomy): domain Eukaryota; kingdom Metazoa; phylum Echinodermata; class Echinoidea; order Camarodonta; family Echinometridae; genus Echinometra; species Echinometra lucunter. Next base: position 2,324,090 of record CM057160.1, on the reverse strand, counting down.
AGACCCCGGTGAAACTATGTATCTTCGGTGACCATGGTGACTGGTGATAATCAACATTATGATTTTCATTGGGGCTGAGCCCCTTAGGAAAGAGTACCTTATATGCCAGTCACCTCGTACAGCGCGTCCCCTCCAAAAGTGTACATTTGGAAAAATTCTTGACATTTGAGCATTTTAAAATATTTTCAGGAATTTTTTATACCGGTAGATAACTCAAAGACTCTTCTATTGGTCAATCGTGCTCTTTGCTTAACCTATTCAAGAATTTCAACTTGAATTTTATCTTAGAACTTGAATTCCCATTTCATGGGACAAAATTCGATAATAATTTTTTAGGCTGTATGTACATCAGAAAAGAAAATAAACTACCAAATTCAAAGGACTGACTGATGAAGTGATAATCGTCTTTGATTCATTCTGTATGAGGAAAATTTAATAATTGTTAATGAGGAAACAACAACCTAAAAGACATATATCAAACCGTTTGGTCTATTAAGTAGTGAAGCCAAGCCCCCCCCCCCCCCTTTTTTTTTTTCTTAAGATCTTCATCAGTTGCATTTTACCAGCATTGAACATTTTCGACAACCACACTTTTCTCTGTATTTTATATCACAGCATTTGACACCAATATGATTCTGCACATCATGCCCACGAGGCTTGCATTATTGTTCGTAGTTGTGCACGTGACTTCTGCATTTGGTAGAGCTTTGTCAGATGAGGTCCCACAGCGTGTGCAAGTGACAGAAGGTGAAGCGGAAGATTTATCATTTCAATTTGATTTTGAAACTGATGTAGACATTCAAATCAGGATTGGAAACCGGAGACCGTTCTATAGATCCAAGAAAATAGATGAAGCTGGACTACGTGAAAGTCAAAAGGAAAGATTCACTGTTGAAGTTGAAAATAATGAGCCATATCACATGATCTTAGTTCGTGTGATCATATCGTCCATCTCCAGAGAAGATGAAGGTACATTCATATGTGACATGCTCAGAGATGGAGAAGACCTTGAGCTTGATACAAGAACGATTGTTGTAAGCGTTGATTTCCCACCTGAAAGAGCGACGTGTCGGCAGCAGAACCAACACATTGATACAAGTAGAGAGATATGGGCTTTGATAAAATGTAACGCCAAACCCGGTAGCAATCACGGTATGATTGAATGCTATCAACTTGGTGAAAGGATGCCTCCATGGGCCAGGGCTGTCCAGGGTGAAAGCAGTTTGACCCAAATAATCTGGATGAGGAAGTCAAGCCACATCTACTGTTGTGCATCAAGCATTGATAAACCTAAGGGGATGTGCGATTGTAACGATTTCATATGGGACCCAGTTACCAGGAAAGAAATAATAGATGGGACAGATCCGTGCACTGAAACTTTAATTACTCCGTCCCCTACCATGCATACCGGAAGACCATCCGAAGAATTCACACCACCTATCACTGTGACAGAAGAAATACTTGCCAAAAGCAATGAAGATACCGGAGATTCTGCGCAAGGAGCATGTTATGAAGACTGCCGTTCTCAACTAAACTTAGTTCGAGCAAATTTCACCCTTATATGTTTAAACACAATTCTCTTGGTAATAATCGTTGGAATGACTTTCGGAAAGATCCATATCAAACGTACCCACGACGTAGATGTTATCCCAGATCACTCAAAAGACGACAAGAATAAGAAGGAAGAAAACATAGCACAGGACGTTAAAGATAAATTTCCCTCTACTATTAGGCAGAGAAGCAATTTATCCAGAGGGAACGAACAAAATCTAGTCAAAAAAACCAGTCGAGGATCGCAATCAGTTGACCTGCAACAACAGAAAAAGTAGTAACTAACAGAATGTCATCTAATCATAATTTTGCTCAAAGAGGTTATATGAATAGAAAGCAGAACTCTACCAAACCCTCGATGTTGCATTTCTTAGATGATTTATGTGTATACACTAATTCATCGGATAAAGTGAATATAAAGGCAAGCCATCTATTTTCTTGTTTTCTGGCTAATTGCTAAATTATATTTTAGTGCTTTTTCTTGGGTGACTAGCTCCGATTGGAAGATCATGTGTCTGAAACAATATCATCAGACGTTAGTGCTCATTAACTATTTAATACCTTCCATCTAACATTTTTTTATATTATTTGCCTTGTTTGGCTTCTAGCAAAATTAATCTTTCACATAGAATGGGCTTATATTCAATTTTTGTTACCTTTCATAGCCTTTGTGTAAAATAGCATAAAATAAGGAAATTAGGTATGATAATTGCTGATAATCATTGACCCGACTTGGTTACTGTGAGTGTTTTCTGCATGTACGGTAAATGTAAATGTAAATGTAAATGTAAATATAAATGTAAGTGTAAGTGTAAGTGTAAGTGTAAATGTAAATGTAAATGTAAATGTAAATGTAAATGTAAATGTAAATGTAAATGTGGCTCTCGGAAAATGTCTGGTCATCAGGAAATGAATGTTTGTCTCTGTCAATCATCGTGACCATATTATTGTTCTTGAGGCATGTTGAGGACAGATCAATCAAATATCAAGACTTCAGTCCACTTTTCCGCCAGGACCGGTTCCCACTTTCATTCCTCACGAAAAGCATGTTTCGTCATCATGCTACTTTCACTTATATGACAAAATAAGCTGAAAATCAAATGCAGTGATTAATATCCATCATGCCAATGATCATTGCAGTCAGGTTAATACTAGTATATTGCTTATCGCAATCGTACTTTGATCACTTGCAGAATCTTAACTTTTCAAATATTTTTAAAAATTATACAGCTTATTGTCGCACGAAAGGAATTTGGTGTTAATTTTAACGTTAGTTTAAACAGAGGCAGATTTTTAAATGTCTAATTACATCTAGAAATGAAGATGGTATTTTCTCTTTTCAGAAGTCACAATCTGCATGTGCTGAGTTCTCTATTTTGTCTGGTATCTTGTTTCTATGGATTTTCGGGCAATATTTTTGTGATCGAACCGTCCGATAAATTTGTCAAGAAAGGTGATTTTGTAAACGTCACTTGCGTTGTTCAGTAGTGATCCTTTGACAGACTTCATCGTGTGGAATGTTGGCCAGAAATTGCCAATACCAATATCACTGGAAGATACGACATATCAACCGATGAGATGATCTCAGTTATCATTGTGCACGCTCGTAAAACTTTTCAGTGGTTTAGCTGTGATATACATTCTTCGATAAACCGGATATGTTTTTCGTCGCGGACAGCATATTTGAAAGTTGAGTACTTTCCACGAGAAGAAGATCCTTATTGTGGTCCCAGAAATCCTCGACCTCTGCGAGTAGGAGATGTACTGTGATGCATACCTGCTGTCGAGTTAAGAGAGGTAATCCCGGTGTTGACATGAACTGGAGATTTGTTCCTGAAGTTCCGGCAGTTTCCTTGCCACTGGCCCGTGATGATTTTATGAAAAAAATGAGAATATTGTCATACAATTTGCCTGTAATGATGCAGATGCACATGAAGGTGATAATCTGTGAGGAAACAAGTGAAGTAGTCTTTCCTGGTCGCCATCTTCAGTGTTTGATAGGTCCAGTGATGATTCTCCAGCCCGCGCCAGGAGTTCCGATTCGTCCAAATGGCGTTGTCATAGATCGCTACAAGTTAGCTGAGTTGACTTGTTTAGCAGATGGCTATCCTGGCATATTCAACTTTTCCTGGAAATGCTATACCAGGATGTGACTCGATGTCTGTACTATTAAAATTGCTCTAAGCAGGAGCTTTGGCATTGTTTTTGAGAGCCTTGTTGCCGAAATAAGATGCACTGCTTCGAATTCCCAGGGCAGATCAACCGATTCTGTTTATGCAAGCCTTCTTTTCAACCCAAATGAACCTTTAGAAGCACTTATTTCTACCGCGACACCCTGTTCAAGGGACTGCGAACCCACTGTTTCAGTTTCTGTGGATAGGACAAATTATAACTATATTAACATGGGCAATACAGAAAAAAAAATGTGTATGAAGTGAGAAATGTAAGACGAAGAGCAAATTCAAATCCTCTGGAAACTAGGAGAGTTAGGCGATGACACTATTAATTTTCTGTCATTGCAGTCGTCATCTTTTATTTCGCTTTTACGTTTGAATCGTTTATCAAGAGAGGATTATGCAAATTGGTCAAATGTATGGCAACCTTTTGCAATGTAACACATGTTGGATCTGTACGTCTGTCAGGAAGCTTCCACAATGAGAACACATCTAGAATGATTGGTCCGCCAACTCCTCCTCACTGGTCAATCATCACAAACACTCCTCATGTTACTGGCAAACTTTATGAAGATTTTAACATTTCTGCAATCAGTACTCCACCTCATTCTTCTGCAGTCCCCCCTGTACACCGGTTTCACATCACATCACAGCAGTTTGGAATCACACGGAACATCTATTAACATTTCACGAAACATTCTCTTTTATCACTCTCTTCGAGATGGCCGCTCTTCGTCGCAAGTACAACAGCATTAAAAACAAAAACAAAAACGAAAACAACCAAACAACAAACAAAAACAAATACAACAACTAGAGGGAAAGGTAATTATGGAAATGTTTAATGAGGACACGTATCGAAATATAGGAGTGTAGTAATTATGACTTCATTAAAGTAATATGACTGTGTGTCACTGCGCATGTGATCAAGGTGATACTATGATTTAAAGCATAGAAACTTGGTAGGAAGTGCGAGAGAGATAGCAAGAGTGTGACATTTAACAGAAAAAGAATGACCCTAGTCTAATGGGTCTCATATAATAATATCTGTATATATGCATGTATATACTGATGTTACACGTGAATTACTGTAGCAAGCTATGTGTCTGTAAACTTTAAAATTGTCCTGCGAAGTTAGCTCGTAAAAAATGTGGTTTGTAACACTGCAATTAAGAAAACAAATATATAGTGTACATACGATTTTAGGGGAAAGTTTGCTTATTGAAATAATGTTAAGTTTGAATACTTTCGCCCAATTGGGAAAATCTCCTAAACCAAGCCTTTACAAGTTGAAGGTGGTTATAAAATCTACCCTGGCGTACCATTTTGTGTCCTCATAAACTGATAAGTATGAGAAACGTTTTTAACTGTGACTGTTAATATTTGCAGCTCCAAATGAGTGGTGGATGTTTAGTCATCTCGATATACGTCAGTATGAGTACATATTATCTCGAGATTTCTTGTTTGATTTGTTGTTTCTTTTATTTGTTCGTGTCACGTGTGCATATAATACCTTTTTCTTCTGAAGGGAAATTTGTAGGCATGGTAGGGATGGGCGAACTTATGTTTCATGGCAATGCGTGGGGACACAATATGAAAAAAACAGATAATGTAAAAAGTGAAGTACACCATGACACCTTAACCCATTCGTGACAGGAATTATTTAAAGCCTAATTTGATCAGCTTTTATTCTTCAAATTGGCAACATCAACATTTTTCTTTTATTGCTACATTTTTCTTATAAAACATCATGTATCTGAAATAAATATAAATTGACAGAATGTATGATGAGAAGTCGTAAAGTTGCCAATTTGCAGGGAAAAACAGTAATTTTAACATTTTCATCGCATTGCCAATTTAAGGATTTTAATGCTTATTTTCCTTTAAAAAAAATTCAGCATCAAACAACAAATATTGACGCAACAAAAATGGGCACAGTAAGTGTAGAATTTTTTGCTCTTTCTGCTCATGTATTTGGTATGATTTTTAGAGCTTTGCATCAAAAGTTATTAGACCAAACCACATAATGTGGACCCTCTGTCACGAATGGGTTAAGCCAATGAGCATAAATGAAGTCGAGAAATATTATTATATCAGACGAATGAGAGAGAAGGAGTCAACTGAGAAGAGGGATGAGGACATTTAGGTTGAAGTCAGCGATGGGAGCGGGGGGGGGGGGGGGGGGGTGAGGGGGAAAGGGTGCGCATCGAGACGGTATATATTAAAGACAAAGAAGTGTACTGTTGTGAACACAAAGATGGAGAGAGAGAGAAAAAAAAAAGGGATTGGGATAGTGAATTGCATCTTTAGACGGGATTTCCACAGCATCATAATAAACAGAAGAGCACATACAAAAAGGCGTTTGCATGATGGTACAGTGTATAATGAAATCTTTCACTATATCCTTATATGCTGGTGTAATCTATCAAACCATATTTCGATCTTTAGTGCCTGCGTTTGCTAGCACAATAGAACACAAGCTTTTCCTGGATTTACAATGAATATTCATGTTAGACTTGAAGCAAAACATTGAATATTAAATGGAGCCCAAAATGTATTGTTTCTTTTATGAACCGAACCGGAGGGGAGGGGGGGGGGGGGGAGTTAGTCATTAGTGACGACATGATTCGTGCAAGTACTGTTTGCCTTTTTAAAACGTGTCAAATGTACTTGTTCGAATTGCTTGCGATATCACATTATAGATATTATCCTAGTGTCTGTCTAATGATCAAAAATACTTTAAGTTTCAAAGTCGTTAATCCACACCTGATCCAGATGTTTATCTAATATCAAGTTGTCTAATGGATACAATCAGAGATCAACAAATTGTAATTCGTTGAATAAGCATTGGACATCGACATTAAATCAATAAATTAGGTCATGTACTGATACATTATGATTCGAAATTGTGAACTGCCTCTAAAAGACGGAATAGATTACTTTATTCCGTGCTCATAATAAGGCTTAATAACTATGAAACCTAGAATATTTCAAAATCATAAAATTAGATATACAGGTAATAATCTCTTGGAGTCAGATAAACCTTAGTATAAGGGACATTAAGAGCTATTAAGAAACAAAACCAAAGAATTTAATGGTCAAGAGATTACCCTGGGTAAGCAAAGCACTTTCTTCTTCTTCTTCTTCCTTCTTCTTCTTCTTCTTCTTCTTCTTCTTCTTCTATTTCTTCTTCTTCTTTTTCTACTTCTTCTTCTTCTTCTTCTTCTTCTTCTTCTTCTTCTTCTTCTTCTTCTTCTTCTTCTTCTTCTACTGCTTCTTCTTCTTCACAAAGGGCTTCTGCCTATATTAAAGTCAACACCATGACGATGGTGACGAAGGTGGTGTAATAGCACCTCCTGTGGTCATGGTTAGTGCACGAGCAATGCACGAGCAAGGAAGGAAATAATCGTTATTTGTGGCGACATTGACCCTGGTGATTGATCAGTACTCGTCTTAATAAAATACACTTGAATAATCAAGAATAATTAGAATTTATCGCGAAACCTCCATTTATACTAATTCATTTTAACCATTTCAAGCTTAGGACATCTGCTTCGAATCATAGGGCGTAACTGGTAAAGGACTGTTGTCATGATTGCGCAGAAGATTATGCACCCCGGGAAAAACCCAAACACTTAACCATCATGTTGGTTAAGTGGATTTAAGATTAGGGTTTTAAAACCTTTTTTTGTCACATAAAAATTGTATGTTTCTTGTCCCTTGCTTGCTAGGGGAAGGAGCATGGATACCTCCTATCAAAACCTTTGAAGTGAAAACCTGATCTGAATATTATATTTTGTTTCTTTGCTTCTTGACAATGACAACAAAAGATAGTAAAAATACTACATCAGTTCAAACTTCACAGTTCAACTTTATTTTTCAGAAAGCAGACAAAAACATAATTGTTTCAATTAATCGATCCACATGCATAAAGGAAAACAGAACAAACAGCAACACAGCAATACTTTTACTTCCTAATATGGTCTAATTTTGTTTTCTAGCTTTTCATTAATCGTGTTAAAAGCACGTCCATTCACCATACACTATACCATGTATATCTTGACGCCATGCTACCGCCATAACTGGTCACATAGGTTTATCATCGAGACCTTAAACATACCTCGCGGTACGCATGATAATACCGCTGTAATATTGAGGTGGACATTTTATCTTCAGTATATCTCCTACACTTTAACACATAAAGTTGGAATAAAGTTGTTTACATCCATTAATGAAATGATTTTGACAAAAATATCTTCCTAAAAGATAAATATATACATTCCCAGATTATCACGAGTGAGTATTTGTTTTTTGCGTGACTCCTAAAGCATGTGTATCATGTGTATGCTTGTAAGAAATCACGGAACGTACGCTTTTAAGTCCTCGTATAAAACGATCGAAGTATAGGAACCTATTTTACCCCATTGGATACTGAATTTTCTCTTTCCCACAGACTTAATCCATTGACAATTGACTTTTCAAATTCCCATATACTTTATACAGGGGCCACCAGGTTCCAGTTGCCAACTGTACCCTGCTGGGAAGATCACAGTATCACCCAGTGTGTTCACAGTGTGTTAACATAGTGGATCCTGTGAATATGAGATTCACGGTGTTGATACGCTCAAATTTAACAGTGTGAAGATGATTTCACATTGTGTGTTCACAGTGTGTTCCACAATGTTCACAGTGTGTTCTACAATGTGAACACACTGTGAACAATATGTGGGACACTGTGTTCTTTCCAGCAGGGATAACCATAAGAACACTAAAAAAATACCAGTTACCACTGTCCTATGTATAGTTTCATTGTAGTGCAATATTAATTTCATACAAAAAATCTCAGTAGGCCGACTGTGTCTACCGGCCCGAAAAAGCCGAACCATGAACCTACATAAAAGCAGACAGCGGACCTACTATTCCTTTCACTTTCGGTTTCGGGGCCTTAGGTCAACTTTAATCATTGTGAATGAGGGTTCTCTGGACCGATATCGTCGTTCTCGTGGACCGTCGATCCCGTGGGCTGAAGCCAATCTGATATCGGCTATAACTTCTATTTAGCGAGGTTTTGCGATCAGTTTGTAAGGTTTAGGATTACGTGTGAGGCCTCCTACTCCTTCCACAGTGACTGCATCCGGTCCTCCAGGGGCACATAGGGTGAATCGGTGGAGGATGTTTGTGAGAAGTGAGAACCGTTCCATGTGGGCCATATCCATTCCTACACAATGACGGCGACCTGGTTAAAATCCAAAACAGTGATAATGTAGATATGTTTTATAATGGACAGGAGATTGATGGAAACAAGAGAGATGACGAAAATTGGACAAACGGGAAGCATAATGATGGAAGTGCGTGAGCAAGAGAGAAAGAGGGAGAGAGAAAGAGAGAGAAAATAACATTGTTCAGTGAGAAAATTAGTGTAAGGAGGAAGTGCAAAGGAGATATTTCATTTAATACAAAAGAATAAATTAACATTCTAAAAAGGCACATTAAAAAAATTTAATTTCTTACTCCTATTCGAGGGAGGAGAGCTTCCGAAATACAGGTAGACTAGCCAACAGACCAAAAGTAAACAGTTGTGGGTGTAAAGAAAGTGAAGCAAGGGCGTCGGTCTAACGGTCTAATATGCCGAAATATGCACAAGATTTTTTTCAAATACAAATGTTTCAAATTAATTAGGCTATATAAAATGTAAACATGTAATGCAATGTCTCATATTATAGTATAAATGGGTGTGTCACGTCCACACACTTCATCCCTATATAAGTGTATATCAACAATGCCTCGTTGAAGTAGGGACAACGCCGTCCTTACCAATTCCAAACTGGCAGTTGGTACGCTCAATCAACAACGTCTTCAATTGTCCGTTGTCATCAATGAACCTCGACGGATAGAAGCGATCTGGATCAGGAAACATGGTCGGGTCGTGGACGACAGCGTGGAGGTTTGGTAAGACCACGGTTCCTCTGGGGATGTCATAGCCGCAGAATGTAGTATCCTCTTTAGCACCATGAGGTACACCTGAAGTAAAGAATGGTGTCGGGACAGTTAGAAATCTTGGTTTAAACTATTAGGAAATTGTATTATGTAAATAAATTCAGACGGGTAGAGAGAGAGGGGGGGGGGGAAGAGTGACAGACAGTAGTAAATATAAATATTTAGAAAAATTAAAGTGAAAGATTTAAACTCCTGCTCATTCTTTTTACAATGTTTACTAGATTTCTCTTTTAGATTATCACAAAATGGTATCAAGAATGGAACAAACGAGATGAGTAGTATAATGTCTTGTTTTCAAGATTTTGCGATACTGCGATACTCGTCAGACATTTCAAGAGGGCGCTTGTCTTACCGAAAGAGGCGATACATCCACTAATTTGAGAAACCCCCCCCCCCCCCCCCCCCCGAAGTTATCAAAAAGATTTCAGAAAGAAAGAAAAAATACATAAAAGACATAATTATCTAAAAAACTAACAGAGCATAAAATAACAGTAAATAAATAAGTAAGAGTACGGATTGAAAGAACATAATGGATGATATGAAACAAGGCAATCATACTAGCCGATAACGTTATGAATATATAAACATTTTAAAATACGATAAAAACTACTTTCTAAAAATGATCAACTCAAGGGCTATTTCAAAAGCCCACTGTACTGCCCATAGAAATCATGATGATGTTCGGATTATACACCATTGTAATGTTCGCACAAATCTAAAGTTGATAGACAGGCCTACTGAAATTGCAGGAACTCATTTTCCGAACGTACTTTTTATTGTGTTTGAAATTATTCATAGCTGTTTCAATAGGTAGTTTTTTTTTTTTTTTAAATCTTTATTTAACATTTTTCACTGATTTGCACTCTCCTAATTCAGCAATGAATCTTTCATATAGCACGGGTCTTTATATTCTTTATATAAATAAAAGAAAATCAGTGTTTGTGGATATGAGGTGCCACACTAATGAACTCGAAGAAAAAAAAAATAATATATTTCAACCTTTCTGTTTACCACCAATGACACGATGCGATACTTGTCAGACATTTCAAGAGGGCGCTTGTCTTACCGAAAGAGGCGATACATCCACATCTGACGCTTTCGGCTAAGAAAGCCTGAGTGTAGATCAAATTAGGTTTGTCTTCTAGGGTTGGCAAACGATCTCGGCCGACCACGCGATCAAGCTCCTCTTGGACTTTCCGTTGGTACTCTTCATACTTGATACAGTGCAGCAATGTCCATTTCATTGATGACGCTGTTTGTCGATACGTAAGGACAGAGCAAAAATATTAAGCACTGGTTTACTGGCTGCACGCTTGATGATTGTTAGGGGAATATCATAACATAGTTCCTGGTTGATTGTCTTCGTTAACATACCCTCAAATTGAACGTTAAAGGAAGGAATTGCAATTACTATTATTTTTTATTATTTTTTATTTTTTTTTTATTTTTTTGTGTACAAAGGGTTGTTTGTGGGAATTCAATCCGAAATTCATTTTCTTTTTGGGGAAAAATATATCATGCCAAGCTTTCTGAATGATTTTCAATAACCTTTTGACCAGTCTTCCTCATATCACCTGATTGGTTGCATTTGATAGGAAAATGTTCCTATACACGGCTGGCCTTATACAATTATGATAGTTAAAGTTCGTCAATTTTATTTTTGTTTGGTGTTTAGAAATTCCACTTACATGTTGTGTCTGTACCGGCGGCAAAAATATCGGCTATCATATGAATTAACTGCTCATCGTTGAAACCCGTTGTCATGTAATCTCCCCGGTTTTCTTGGATCTCCTCCTTCTTGTGCATCTCCAATAGGAAAGAGTCAATGAGATCACGTGGCTCCGATGATGGGTCAAAGGTCCGCTTATGCTCGAGAGCCTCCTTGGTGAAGAGTCCCCCCTCTAGGTGGCGCGCTGCATCACCAAGGGCATAATATCCGCTGAAGGGAATGTACTTCATCCATTTGAGGTAGTTCACGACGCCTATGTAAACCAATAAATAAATGAATTAATTAAATAATTGATAAATAAATGAATAAATAGATAAATAAAATAATAAATAAATAAGCAAAATACAAAAAAAAATGAATAAATGGCATGATATATTTTACCCCCAAAAGAATAAAACCTCAATCATACATAAATTAATTAAAAATAAATACATAAATGAAGAAATATGAAGAAATGAAAATATACTTAAAACATAATTCATGCTTTCTACAACAATGGTGATTTATAATTTGTTTCGAATACTATTCATTTCCCTAGACTATTGTACATTCACACTGTAGGCTCATTTATTTTGCTACATGTTGAAAGGTTCACCGACTGGACTTGCAGATTCGATATAAAGCTATAGATTAACAGTAAGAGAAGTAAATAGCGAACATCCTGTGCAATGACTGATGTATCAGTGCACCATGTCTAAATCGTTGCCAGTTATTTTGAATTGTCCCACCTGCTGTGTCTGCTAGCTCAAAGACTTTCGCCAGGGCATGGATAAAATCCTGGAATTCTCCCTCTTCGTAGCCGAACCGCCTGCCAAACACCAGAGTACAAGTTACATTACATATCGCCATACTGATCACGATAGTGGGATCGAAGGGTTCTGTCAACGAGGACAGCTTCTCCAGAAGGTGGCCAGCTTCGCACATGACAGCATCTCGGATGAATCCCTGAGGGCGCCCCATGCCGAAGTTTCGGAGTGTCCGTAAAGCGAATCGACGTTGCTCCTTCCAGTAGTTCTCGTAGAAGCAGCATGCCACTCCTGTGGGAAATGTAAAAAAGAGAGTAATTATTAACTAAAACGACTTTAGTTTTCATTCTAAATAATAAATTATGGCCACCACTGTCTTAGCTCACCTTGTGAATCGGAAGAAAATAGCTGCATAATTCATTATTGGCAATTTCACACCTACCTAAATGTCATAAAAACTATTACATTTCATTTTATACAAAGTTTTTAGAATGACACCATGCCTTCTTGTAGAGGAATAAGAGCCTTGAAAAGAGTTGGTGAGCTCTGCTACTCTGATTTAGACGTTTCGACTAGTATGTTCTGATTGTGTTCAGAAGTGAGAGAGGAAAAAATAAACCATCACTGACATCTATATGAGAAGACTGAAGACTCCCCCTGTTTCATAGACGCAGGCTATACTACAGTGGAAAATACTCCGTCCCTCGGATAGGACGTTAAGTGGAGGTTCCGTGTAAAGGAAAGTCACCAACTTTGCACGTTAAAGATCCCACTGCACTATTCGTATTAGAGTAGGGGGGAAACCCCGGTGTATGTGGTCCACCTGCATACCCCAATCAGTGATAAGGAGAGGAGAGACCTGAGGGTTACAGTGATTCAGTTCGCTTTTCCCCTCCAAGGCACAGGTGACGCCAAACCATTAATAATGATGATAATAATAATAATAATAATAATAATAATAATAATAATAATAATAATAATAATAATAATAATAATAATAATAATAATAATAATAATAATAATAATAATAATAATAATAATAATAATAAAGAGACTCTTGTAAAATGGCCTTCACTTCTACACTTGATGTAATTTTTTCCTGACCGATTTCGACCTTTGTCTAAATTCATTTAACGGGAAATCGAGGTGAACTATACAGATCTGCGATTATGCCATTAAGTCCTGGGTAAGTATTTCCTTCTGGAGGAAATGGTGAGGTCATGTAAATAGGAAGGCGTCCTCAGTAAAACGATTTTAGTCATGTTCACGAGATGATGACCTTAACATTCAAGCTAAATCCGAGGACTCGTGATGCGAATGTGTTGATCTCATTCTAGAAACGCACGAACCCATTTTTTTCAGAAGTTTCTACATTTTAATAAATCATATACAAACACTGGATACAATAATGATACAAATCCGCATTGATACAAATAAAGTGTGACAAAAAAAGAATATACGTACTTAGATAACGTTAAAATATGTAGATGAGTCAAGATATCAAGATAAATGCAGGGACCAGCTATCATAAGCAAGTGTTGTGCTGGGATCGGATTTATTGTTTGGTTCTTCCAGCGTAGAGAATATATAATGCACGAAAACTCAAAGTCATTTTAAGGGTAAAGTTATAACATTGATTCAGGTGATGAACAACTCCAACATAAGGATGACAAACAGAAGTCAAGAGTCAGTCTGATGGTGACTGTACTCTGATGATGTCTTAACATTTCGGCGTCCAAGTTCTTAGTCCCTTTCCTCTAGAAAAAAAAAACTTCTTCACATTTAACATTTTGTGGGGCCTCACTTCACTGGGGTAACAAACTACTAACATTCTTATTGGTCTAAGTTATCTGTCAATTGTGGTTGCTATGGGACTTCGGGGGAGTGGTGAAGGAAGATGTAACGACTGGGGTTGGTCCTGTGAGTCATCACCGGGGTCATCGCCCATGGGAAAAAGAACTCATTAATGTTGCTTATATAATCTATCAGGGATGCTTGTTTATGGTAAATAGTGTCGGGTCAGAATAATAGATGGTCTACGTAATTTTGGAATTGGAGCTTAATCCATGCTTAGATCAAAGGGTAACAAAGGGTAGTAAAATACAATAATGGATTAAGCTCCAATTCCAAAATTACATAGACCATCTATTATTCTGACCCCACACTATTAACCATAAACATGCATCCCTGATAGTGTGGGGTCAGAATAATAGATGGTCTATGTAATTTTGGAATTGGAGCTTAATCCATGCTTAGATCAAAGGGTAACAAAGGGTAGTAAAATACAATAATGGATAATCTCAGGAAATGGGGGCAATAAATATGTAGTCAGGAAATGGGGGCTAAGGGTATAAACAAAGAGTTAACACATACTACATAACACAAGAATGCTTGAATCGATTGCATGATCAGGAGCTGGTTGAACTTCAACAAACAAACAAACAAACAAACAAAAAATAGCAGTATGATTCCATTTTCTTCAACATTACACATCGCCTGATCATGCTGATTCCGGAGCTTCTAAGACGGGAAACTGCCTTCTTTCCGAAGAAGATATGTGATTCACGCTTTGACAGATAAACTTGTAAACTTAGAAAAATCAAGATGGAAAGCAGTTGTGAAAGTGAATTGGACTACCCTCCACTATTTTATATTGTATTGAATAGAACATTAATAAATAATAATAGATAAATGAATAAGATGATAAACAAAAAACCCAGACAAGCAACTTGGGCGTCAGTCAGCGGGAAGACGAGATGATATTTCCCCTCCCTCAAATTTTCAATGGTGGGGGATGCAATATGCAATATGTATGTATGTATATGTATACATGTATATATATATATCCCCTCCCCGATTTTATCCCCCCCCCCCCACAAAAAAAATTAAATCAAATGAGATGAAAATAAAAATGTCCGCCCCGCCCCAAATATAAAACAGATTGACGCCCCTTATGTTATGTGCAAGCAAACGAACCAAGGGGGTGGAACAAAATGTTACAGTTTTTATATATATTTTATGCAAGGGAGAACACGCTTAATATAGGAGACATTCAATAAGGAGACGAAAAGTGCTTTAATAACTATTGAAGAAAACTGTTATCATATATACACAAGACGATAAAAAGGAAACCCATAATTATTCTAAGTAACAAGCTTCAATGCAAATAGCTTTGTGTAAATAACCCCGCTGTTGAATAAAAAAGAATTAAATTATTATTATTATTATTATTAAGGGTTTGGCGTCACCTGTGCCTGGGAGGGGAAAAGCGAATAGAATCACTGTAGACCTCACTGAGCCAACTCGCTCCCTCAGCTTCTAAATTCTAGTCATTTGATACTGTGTCCCCAAACGTGAAAAAAATCAAGAAGAGTGTAATTTTTTCCATATATTTTCATGATGCTCCATTGACAATCATTTCCATGCTTGTACAATTTTTCATTCCAGGTTTAGAGTCACATTTACCAATACATGTTTACGTTTCGTGTTAGATTCGGCTTTTAGCATGATTTCTTTGATGTGTTTCTCGTTTCTCGTCTCTACTCTTCATTCTACCCAGCTTTTTTTTGTTTATGTATTGGAACTCTTTATGAATATGACAAATTTATGATTCTTTATTCTATATTTATTTTCAGAGTTTTTATCTCACTTCTTTCTGCGTCTTGTACACATGTACATTTCGTTCTGAGAATAAAGTTATGACATTAAAACAACCTGGACCGCAATTCTGAGTCTTCCTTCATCTCACTTTTGCTGCGTCACTGATATATTGATTGATTGATTTAATGATTAATTGATTGATTGATTGATTGATTGATTGATTAATTAATTGATTGATATCATTTACTGATTACTGATGGATTGATTGGTTGGTTGATTTTATTCGCTAAGTCTCCAACAGAAATACAGAACAAAATCACATGAGCTTGAGCAGGATAGCGCACGAAAACTCAGGTGGGAGCCTAGATTATACAAGAAGTCAGAAATGTGTTATGTATAAATGAGGATAAAAAAAGCATCAACAGCAATATATTAAAGTTAAAGTAAAAAATAAAAATGTACACACATAAAGAGGAAGCATGTATTAAGTGTCAGAGAAAGAAAATTGATCTGTATTTACACTCTACGAAAAAGGGTGCAATTTTGCATCCCAAATGCAACAATAGCAGCACCTTTCGAGGTGCAATCTTGCACCCTACACGAAAAAAAGTCCAAAGATGCACCTTTATGTACTTGCTTGCATCCGGAAACGCCCATCTGTACCCTTAAAGGTGCACTGAGTTATGCACATTAAAGGGTGCAGAAAATTTTTTGATTCAAAAGGGAGCAAATTTGCACCTCTCCTAAAAAGAGAATAACGCTGTGCCCTTAAGGGTACAACATGTAGCTTACTAGACTCTTAGTGGTGCATAATGTTTCTTTAGGTAAAAAGGTTGAATCCATAAAGGAGCTCCCGGCGTTGCATTTGAAGCCGAAGGGTGCAAAATCAACCTTTTGCTTTAAGTGTGTAAGCTGTTTATTTAAATCGTTACGTAATTCTCAGCAAGCAGATCACTAAAATAACTTGAATTAGCTTTATCTGGTTTTGTCAGTCTTTATCCGAATAGACTACTCCATTCATTTAAGATTTATTTGGGAACAAAGTGCATAATATCAATGAACCTGTTCAGAATTTGCTTGCCCCTCAGAACAACTGCATATGAATTGATGAAGGCTGATTACGTGCTAATGTGAATACATTTAAATGATACCAAAGTAAAATCCTTACCCTAAAACTGAACAGCTGAAATGAATGATGTGAATAAAATTTTGAACGTCTGAATACGCAGTGAATATTTTATCTGCTAAATTAATGAAAGGTTTATGAAATTAAATAGCAATTGCGACATTGGCCAGAAAAGTATACACATACATTGTGAATCAAATATCTTGTCCATTGGGACTCAATATTACCTGTGGGGGAAAAAGACGGTTCGGCCAATGTCGGCTGTATACTCTTTTCTATTTTTTTTTCTCCAAACACCACTTACCTTTTCCTTTACTAAAGAGCTCTAGAGAGGCAATCCTTGGTCTGTCATTGAGTGCATCGTCGGTCCTTGTAAACGCTTCTTTAATCGTCTCGTAATCATTGAGGAACACTGCCCGGTAGCTACCAAGTTTCCCTCCGAACACCTTCCCATACTTTTGGGACATCCGTAGTGCATCGGCTGCAGGATCCCTGCTGTCCAGGTAAGGTAGGATACCTAGGACAGGTAGCCCCCGAGGACCTGGAGGAAGTCGGTAACATCTTGAGCTTCGGACGAACCACAGTGCAGAGAGCAGCACGCTCAGGATGGTGAGGAATATAGCGTGGTTGTCAAGTACATATTCCATCTTTTGAATAGAGCTTTATTTGAATGCAGAGAGCGAGGTAAATTCCTGGTAATGGTTGCTATCCCTACATTGATTTGTTTCTGTTTCTTGTTAAAACATCGATAAAGATGTATTTTGGAAATGAACAGGGATAATCGCGACTTGAATAAATTCTCCAGATAAATATTATCCTATATGCCTATGATTTAACAATCCTCAGTAATAAACAGGATTTAGCTACGGTATCAGGATGCCCAAGTAATCCACACAATTCGTTGTACAAAAAGTAACAGAGATGTGTTGCCTGTTTATTCTTTTTTCCTTTATGAAGTGTAAATGAAAGAGATAATAGTTTGCTCTCTTTCCTATGAAGTTTTCCAATAACCCATGCATTACAAGAAAATATATTCAACGGTCGCCATAGGAGTGGTTATACGAAAGCTGCCCGATGACGATGGGATTAAAACCGTATCGTCCCAGTCTTTATATACGTATATCATTATTACGTCATTGAGGACAATGTCAATGAGAAAGGTCAACCAACTTCATCATTCTATCTCTCTCTCTCTCTCTCTCTCTCTCTCTCTGTCTCTCTGTCTCTCTCTATCTCCCTCATGCTCTCTCTCTCTCTCTCTCTCTCTCTCTCTCTTTCTCTCCTTTTTCCTCTAACTTCATCTTATACCTCAACAAAAAAAGAAAGTGAACACTTTTTCAAGTTCAGATTTTTCATAGAAGACTTTGATAAAAATCAGTATATCATATATCAAATTAAAGAAAATTTAATTGTCTTTTCATCTGGTAGGCAAACATAAAGAGAAAACTTACACATGAGTGAACATATTCGTTTATCTCTTCCAAGGTACAAAAGTAAAAATAGCAAAACTGGACAGTGTGCCATTCAGGTGTAAAAGCTATTCCACTTAACTTTGGGAGCAGAATGTTAAACTTACACAATATAAAGGCATTTAATAATGAGCCTTTGCTCTCTAAATCTCTTTCCAGTCACCATCCCCCTCCCCCCGAACTTGAGGTAAAATAAAGAAAATAAAAGAGAAGAAGCTTCTGTTAAGTCCAGAATTTAAATGACATCTCGAGTAGACTCAAGAGTGACTATATGCCCCAAATTAGAGTTTTAATCAATTTTTCAAGTAGTAAACGTAATAACTGACTTTCACCCTGGTAGGTAAACATAAATTTTTTTATGCATGAGCGAACACATTCATTCAACTGTTCCAAATCGCCAAAGTAAAAAAACCCAAAAAACACTCATTTAATTTGATATATGATATATTGATTTTTATCACAATCTTCTATGAAAAATCTGAACTTGAAAAAGTGTTCACTTTCATTTTTTGTTGTTGAGTGTATGTAATTCTTCTGTCTACCATGCTTGGCTGATAGCTCTTAAACGCAACATTTATCGAGTGACCTGTACGAAATTCGACCTATTTCCAAAGCCATTTCCGCTTTTCAAGGTCATACGGGCGAATGATAACTGAATTCACTTTTCAGTTAAGACAAGCAAATATTACAATAGATTTAAGCATTTTCTGTTTTTGATTTTTGTATGATTACCTTTGTAATATCTGAGACTTAATAAAGCATATAAATATATGCAACTCACATCGAATGAATTCTTAACAATAAGAAGAACAAAAAGGATCATCATTAAAAGCATACTGAGACTTGAGAGGTTGATGATCCCAAAAGACTGAAAATTATAATGTTGATGATGTTGATGTTTCAACGGAAGGAGAAAGGCACTGCAACAAAGGTGTACATGGTGTAGGGGTACTGAATTTATGAAATTAAATTTGTAAACAAGTGATAACGAGATGACAAATTGTTGATGAAATGATGAGAGTTATATGATTAAAGTATTGTAAAACAGAATATTCATGTACATATGTGAATGAAGTTTTTCAAATAAATTCAATTCAATTCAAGCTTCCTTCCCAAATGAATGAAGTTATTATGAAGTTATTCTTAAGGAAGAGGACAAAAAGTTCCATACAATCAGACAATAGTTCCAAAATTTGTAGATGGCTTGACTTGACTTTCCATTCATGAAATTTCATTGCACTAGGAGTATTATGAATTGGACGGTTTAAAGAAAAACATCTTCAACATTGTGGTATACTATTTGAAAAAAAAAATAGCGATACATAATGGCAGCAATTATGAATTTTGAATATCATGATTCGTCAGTGTATATAATTCATAAAATATTGGTAGAGATGGGGTATAAAACTTGCATTACAACACATATGCAGGGTTCTTTTTTGAAGAAGTATTGGAAAATCATATGGACCTTTCAACATTTTAAAAAAAAAACAGTAATTAACTTCTTTAATACGATCCATACGACGTTCTTCTTATTAAACAAGCATTAGATATCTCGACATTTTGTGGCTAAAGAATCCTGTCTTGGTTTTTTTTAAAAATAATTTTATTAAGCAGAAAGAGATCTAACCTGGAGGAAGATATAATGAATATCGAGATAATTTTTAAGATAGTAGGAAGCAACCATGGTTCGTGTCAAGTTTAAGAATATGTAATCAGATGGTTCGAAGTATTTGGGGCAACCGCAACCGCAACCGCAAGAACTGTGCCCTGGGATGTGTCCTTGCATGATTTAGCCCTATTTCTGATCTGTCATATCACTATTTTAGGATGCGTGTTAGATGATTATTTTGAGCTATTAATGTTTCCAAAGTCATCCTACATGTCCTACATGATACAGAAAAATGAGAAATGCTAGATTTATTTCTATTTGTAAGACTTATCTTTGCAACAGATGTGATAGTTTCACAGGGTTGCATGGTAAAGGTATTCTTAATGTTTTATTATTTTGTTTTGTCTTTTTGCTGTCACAATTTTTGGAAGGACAAAGAGACCCTAAAATATGTGATGAACTCTTTTTTTGGGGGGGGGGCAGAGAATTTCTAAGATTCATCCTCCTCCTCCCTCATTTACAAAATCGTGGATCCCCCCATACAGAACGTTTTGTGTCATTAAAACCTGACATTCATTCATTCATTCGTTCATTCATTCATTCATTCATTCATTCATTCATTCATTCATCCATTCATAGGTTTATTCAAAGTAAAAGAAAGAACAAGCAGCTGGGAGGCGGAAATTGTTCAGTTAACAATCAATAAGTTTAAAAAAAAACACGTAATCATTAGTTAACAAAATACATGCACTCTCATAGACAGTCTGAAAATGTACATGAAATGATTTTAAAAAACCAGATCTGAACAGATAAGAAATCGACTTTGGAGGGAATTGAAAAAATGCATTAACATGACTAATGTAGTGGTATGACTACAATTGATATATGTGCCTCTATTTCTACAACACGCCGAAATGTAACTGCCTCATCTATTTTTTTTAAAAATGACCAGTCATTAATCAACCAAAGATCAGAAAGATTAATACGACTCCATGAACGAGGTCAAGGAAGACAGTGAATAACTCGTTTAATGGTTTTAATACAACAAAATTACCAGTCGTGTTAACAAGGTATGAACATTTGCTTTTTTCCAACATGTTCAAGGATATATTCTAGTAGTGATTTTTCATTGGTACTTCACTAATGTGAAGTTACATCTATATAAAACTGGGGAACTTCTATACAACTGAAAATTGCAAAGTCCACCGCATACTATACGATCCGACTGCGACCCAATTTTTGAATTGGGATTGGCATTTAGCATTAACTTATTATGAAAGTTTAAACTAGTTAAATTATTATCTTATTTGAAGTTCAAAATAATCATAGGAAAACTAAAATGGAAATTTTGGTTAACTGCAAA
This sequence comes from Echinometra lucunter, assembly GCA_029962745.1. Classification (NCBI taxonomy): domain Eukaryota; kingdom Metazoa; phylum Echinodermata; class Echinoidea; order Camarodonta; family Echinometridae; genus Echinometra; species Echinometra lucunter. The sequence continues at coordinate 2,302,726 of CM057160.1, read as the reverse complement.
CCTTGTCGTCGGAGTAAAGGCCAAATCGGCTTCAAATCGTAGCCGATCGCAAGATTGCTGTGACGTCACTTCTATTCGGAACTGAGTTCGCTTTTATTCCTACAGGGAGGCTCGCAATAGCCCGGAACTTTGATTTTTGTATTTATACGACCATTCGAAACTGCGATCATTATGATTTCACATGTTTGAATGCTATAACAATTTTTTTTTTCCAAAATCGGATCGCAGACGGATCGTTCACTGTGTGGTGGGCTTGAGGACTTTATTCTATAGTCGGGTTGGGAAGGGGATGGAGTTTATTAAGTACGCTTCTATCTGCTCGCTGTTCCACACAAAATACTAACACAAAAGTTTCATTATCCATCCACTCGTTAGGTAATTTTATTTACAATATAAAACAACAAACAGATAACTATTAGAATTCTTCCCGTCTTTTCCTTAAAATGAGTGATAAAAAGCGTGAATAGGAATTATCGTTTATAAGTTTATGTCTGTAACAGTTTTAAGGAAAATTTCAAGTAGCATGTGATAAGGCGTGAGCTATTTACAAATGTATTTATTTATTTATTTTTAAAATTATAATTCCGGCTACTAAACATCAAGATTTTAGTGTCTACTTTATTACACCTTTAAAATGTACTATAACAGAATACATGTGCTATCCAGTGATCCTCTATTTCCATAGTGGAAGATAAGATTTATTGAGTCCTATAATAACAAAAAAAAAAATCTACGTCGACAGCTTTAAGCACAGTCATATTAAGCATGTTATTAAAAATACTGTTATTTCCCAAAGAAAAACTCATCCTACAAACTAAGATACTTCTACTTCTACTTCTACATCAGTACTTGACAGGATCCATCAGTCAGGATGTTGTGTCAAGGGAGAAACTTGTCTGGCAAGGTGCTTGTGTGCAGTGTAGTCGGTGCTTATGTACAACGTGCAAGTAAAAACATCTCCGCCATCAGTGGCTTTTTTTTTAACAAAGCTCCCTGGAAGGTCCTGCCGTAGTAGAAACCAGGGTTTCATGGGGGAGCATGTTCCATGCCACAACTGTTCGCGGGAAGAAGGAGTTGTGATACAATTGAGTCCGGGCGGTGATCAACTGGAATTTATTTGATAAAAGTCGTGTCTTCGTCATTTTTGTGAAGCCTTTAATCACGGCGGCCTGCTAGGTCTTTTCTTTGCTCTTTCCAGCTCAGTCTGTGATTGCGAGACTAGTCGACCCAGCACCATGTACAGTACCCAGCTTAATGGGTGATTTCAAGTTCGGTGTTGGTGCTGGTGTTGGTGTTAGAAGCATAATTTTGATTGCTTTCCATAGTTCCAACACCTAATCTGAGTTTGCAAAAGTGGTTCAAATGACATTATTGACTGCTCAACTCCAAGTGACAGTTGTCCCAAGACCAGTTTTATTTTTAATTTGGAGCTGCGTTGATGTAGAAATCAGCCTAACACTAACACCAACAGGTCAACACTAAACTTGAAATCACCCAGTGCCTGCTATGACTAGTCTTTCAATCGCAGACGTATTCCATGCTCTGCAAAGGACAGCAGAGGTAAGAGATGAAGAAAGAGCAATGAAAGAAGCTACAGGCCTCAGTGATTAAAGACTAGCTTTTGGAATGCTGACACTGGACGGAATTATTGATAAGAAAGTCATCAGTGAAATGGGCTCATTTCACAAGACATGTTGTGAATTTTGTCTTAAGGCTGATTTTTTTTTTAATTCTAAATTGGTGATTCATAATACTGAGGTATTAACTGAACATAATTCATCTATTTCTAATCTTCTTTTTTTACACGTTCCTTCATTCTTATGATGTATTTGTCCGCTGCTATTGATGTACTGTACCTGTGCTTTTTGTTAATCTGGTCAAATAAACAAGTAATAATAATAACAATAATAATGATAATAATAATGATTATAAAAATGTTTACGCTTTATATCTGGATGGCGCCCCTGTCGTTTTCATTATTTTATTTTTTTCGGTGGAGGGAAGGAGTAGAAGACCTTTCCTGAATCTCTCTATGTACACATCAATGAACCATTTTTATTCATAATGCCCGACGTTATTTTGTTGACGTAGTTCTGTCTACCTCAGCTACGGAGTAAGAATGACACTATACTGCGTCAGTACGACATGCTGCGTCTCGAGCTGATCGCCATGGATATCTAGCGAAACATATGAAAAGACGAGCTCGGAAAGCAACCATTGCAAACAACAGTATTATGCATTTTGAGGGACGAGTCTTTCCGAGGCACTACATTTTGCAAAGCTACCTTTATACACGCAAAATGGTCAAGTGGGTTAGCATAGTTAACGCTCCGTCAGTACTATTTCAAAGGGCAGAGGCACAAATGATAGTCCACCCCTTGCGTCAAGACAGACGGCGTCAGGTCCGTTGGGTGCCCTTACATTGAATCGATGAACGAGGTGAGTGATGAAGACGAAACGTTCCATGAGCGCCATTTCCATGCCAACGCATTGCCGGCGACCTGAGTGGTTGGGACAAATCACAGACATAAGGAAAAAGGACATATAAAGTTCTGTTACAATAATACAACCGAATGCAAGAGAAATGGCAGTATTAAAAACGCAATATCCAAATCTTACTTCTGTACTATACGATAGTATCTTTCACTCATGCCCCACCCCCTTCCTTTCATAACCATGATAACGACATGCTGATTGTCAAACGTTGCACAAAGTGCATAACATTTAATCGTCGGTACAACATAACTTGTCCTTTACCTATTCCAAATTGAGAATGTGCTCTTTCAACTAATGACATCTTGACTTTGCCTTCGTCATCCAAGAACCGTGTTGGATTGAACGTTGCTGGTTCTGGGAAGATCTTATCATCGTAGAGGACTGCGTACAGGTTTGCGATGACCACGGTACCCTTTGGGATGTCGTAGCCGTGGAGCTTGGTGTCTTCCTTTGCTCCGTGAGGTACTCCTGAGAAATGGAAGATGAGAGTAATTATGTGATGGAGGAAGTTATATTTCTTTTGAAATGGGCTATACAGTTATTTCTATGTTTAGGGTAGGGCCTAATGATGAAGGCATCAGGTTTGGGGTTTAGGTCAGTGTTTAAAGGAGAATGCAACCCAGGCATCAGTGTGCTATTCATGAATAAAGATGACCAAGAAGAGTAAACAGTGAAAGTTTGAGCAAAATCGGAAATCTGTTCAAGAGTTATGAAGTTTGAAAGTTTATTGTACATCCTTACTATCGGATCCTTGAGTTGGCAACTTTGCCAGCATCTGTGATGTCATCGTGGACAACTCTCCATTCATTTTGTACATAAGTTTTCAAAAAAATTGATTTATACGAAATTTCCAGTCAGGAATCCACATTATTCTTCCCAAACTGCTTGCAGAATTGATATAGCCATGTCATACTCAAACAATAAATCAAACAAATTTCTATTTTTCTTGAAAATGAAGAAAATGTGAAATTCTGTGTACAAAATGAATGGAGAGTTGTCCACGATGACATCACAGATGCTGGTGGAGTTGCCAACCCAAGGATCCCCATAATAAGGATTTATTTAAACTTTCAGAGTTCATAACTCTTGAACAGATTGTCCGATTTTGATCAAACTTTCACTGTTTACTCCTCTTGTTCTTCTTCATTCACTGGAAGCACACTGATGTCTGGGTTGCATTCTTCTTTAAGTTTGATATTCGTTTAATATACATGATATACGAAATTGACGAGAAGCAATTATTGCAAGAGAAGGAATCGCGTGTTATCTACCACGTTTACCAGAACTTCCTGTATGTTATCTGGTTACAAGTTTACTTATCCCGTTGCCTACTGGAATCGCGTAGGCCCCTGGTTAAGAATTCAGTAGTCAATGGATTACCAAGAGGGCCAGGGGAAGAGAATCGTATGCTCTCCGCCAGGAATGCTTGGGTGTAAGGTAGATTTGGTTTGTCCTCAAGGGTTGGCATCCTATCCCTGCCTACTACGCTGTCAAGTTCGTCTTGCATCCTGCGCTGAGCATCTTCAAACTTGGTCAAATGGAGGACTGTCCATCTAAGAGTTGTAGCTGTAATTCGAAAAGAGAAAGACCCATTATGTGTTAGTCAGCAAGAGACATAATATAATGAACAAATTGTCATCATGGTAGTCTTCATCCTCCTCAGTATCATCGATCCTCATCACCATCATCATCCTCATCACTACCACCACCACCACCACCACCAACACCACCACCACCACCACCAACACCACCACCACCACCACCAACACCACCACCACCACCATTACCATCTCCATCATAATATCTCCTTACTTTCCTTCCAAGTCGTCAAAGATATAAGGTTAGGGTGGAAACGTAGAGGAGTGATGACTCGAGCCAGTGGAGACTGTAATTCTTTGCAATGTTCACTTGTTGATAGCTAACAAAAGACCATACCAATCATTGACACGGTCCCAACGTCACCAAAATTATGTGAACGGAGCTATTTGTGATTTGGAGGAATAACTGTGGCCGCACCACATAGGGACCATAACCTCTAATACTATAACACACCCGTTGTTTCCGTCCCCGCAGCAAACACATCCGCGATGAAATGCAGCATCTGCTGACGGTTGAAGCCAGTTGGTCCTATATCTTCCCCGTTATTGCTCATCCTCTCCTGTTCCTTCTTATGCAGCTCGAGGAGGTAAGCGTCGATGAGGTCCCCCGGTTTGCTGCTGGGATCGAAGACCCGCTGGTGATCTTGGCATTCCTTGGTGAAGAGGCCATTCTCAAGATGACGCACGCAGTCACCGAGAGCGTGGTAGCCGCTGAAGGGGACGTATTTCATCCAGCTGAGGTAATTTACCACTCCTGAGGAAGAAATGGTGACAGTCCGAAGATAAAAGTACTGTATGTACAAGGGCTTGTTGCCTCAGGAGCATCAAATATTTTGGTATCCTAGAACACCGTATGAAGATGATATCCTTGCTTCTGCTTGGGGCGATAATAAGGACATTACTTTATAAAACGATACGATTCAATACCTTTCTGGCCATTGATAGCCGTTTTGATGATAGTATCTGTGGTCATCAGTACTCGATAAACAATAACGTGGCACAAAATAACCAAATAGCTTTTATTTACCTGTCAAATGGTCCTTTTAAAATTCATTTTGTTCTGAAGACATACTGCCATTACAATGTCAAGCTTAAAAAAAAAAAAAACTGAAAATCGTTTTTTTATTAATAATTTTGACGCTGTTGAACTAAGACCGAATGAATATTAACTTTCATGAATCCAATGCCATTACCTTGACACTTGGGGTCGGGGTAGTGCTTCTTTTGTCAAAACAACAAGATGTGCCAGGGAGGCAAGTCTGAAAATTAGAATTCGGAAGAATGAGCACAAGTCTTGATTATCTCCATTTCATCGTAATGATCATGATGTTTTGGTCATTCTTTCTACATAGGCCTACGTACCAGCTACGTCAGACAGTTCGAAGATCCTCTCCAAGATATGAATAAACTCCTTGTATTGGGTATCAGCGTAATCGTAGCGCCTCCCGAACACCATCTTACATGTGATGTCACAGACAGACGATGTAAGATGAAGGCTTGGGTTGAAAGGTTTCCTGATCTTCGACATCTCATCCATCAGTATGGAGGACTCTGTATCGATGGCATCACGAAGCGAACCCTGAAGACGACCCATACCGTAGTTTCGCAGGGCTCGTAGAGTGAAGCGACGCTGCTCTTTCCAGTGGTTTTCCAAGTAACAACATGCAACCCCTGTATGTAAAGTGATGAAACGAAATAGACAATTCATATTCATATCTCCAAATTGAAAATGTAACATTAATTGGTGTTGATGTAAAAATAAATGAACAATCACAACAAACGGAACCTCGCCCTTTGCCACTGCGAGTATACAACCCCGATGCTGTAATGAATTTACTCGTTGGCAATAACTTTCAGTACCAGCATTCTCAGCGAATGAATCGTCACTTCCTACCGTAGGGTTGATAAAAACACAGTGAGTGCATTCTGCCCTACTTTGACAGAAAGAAAGCAAGTTACATATTTTTCTTCCGAGCCAAATTTTATGCATGAACATCCATCCTGCTGTGTCAGGCAAGACATAATGGTATTGCATTGACCTCAGTGTAAATGACAGATACATTTTGCTCTTTAAAGGAGAATGCAACCCAGACATCAGTGTGCTACCAGTGAATGAAGAAGAACAAGAAGAGTAAACAGTGAAAGTTTGAGGGAAATCGGACAATCCGTTCAAGAGTTATGAACTTTGAAAGTTTAAGTATATCCTTATTATGAGGGCCCTTGAATTGGCAACTTTGCCAGAATCTGTGATGTCATCGTGGACAACTCTCCATTCATTTCGTACACAGAATTTAACATTTTCTTTATTTTCAAGAAAAATAAAACTTCTTTTGATTTATTGTTGGAGTATGACATGGCTATATTATTTCTGCAAGCAAGCATTTTGGGAAGAATTATGTTGATTCCTGGCTTGAAATTACATATAAATCTTTTTTTTTTTTTTAATTATGTACAAAATGAATTGAGAGTTGTCCATGATGACATCACAGATGCTGGCAAAGTTGCCAACTCAAGGATCCCCATAATAGGGATTTACTGAAACTTTCAAAATTCATAACTCTGGAACAGATTGCCCAATTTTGCTCAAATTTTCACTGTTGACTCTTCTTGGTCACTTTATTCACTAAGAGCACATCACTGATGTCTGCGTTGCATTCTCCTTTAACAGGAAATGTCACTTTTGTCACTTGCTTCCTTTTACCAAAGTAGGGCAGCATTATTTTATCGAAGTCTCATAAACTCAGGGTTGTATGGTTGATATGGGATACTAGCTGACTGTTAATCAAGAGTCGCCAGAGAACGTGTCGACATGGTCGAAGAACATACCTTGTCCGTCGCTGTAAAGTTCAAATACTGATATCCTTGGTCTATCATTGAAGACGTCGTCCGTCCTCGAGAACGTCTCCTTGATCGTGTCGTAGTCGTTCAAGAATACGGCACGGTAGCTTCCAAGGAAACCCCCGAACACCTTACCGTAGCGCTTCGACATTCGAAGAACATCGATGGAAGGGTTTTTCGGATCTAGATACGGGAGGATACCCAAAATGGGTAGTCCAAAAGGTCCTGGTGGTAGGCGATATCGCCAGCGGCTTGAACTCCGCAAGTACCATATCAACGTCAGTAACAAACTCACGATTGTTAAAGCCACACCGTAAGAGTCTGTTAGCAAAACCATTCTTTATTCAGGATATTACTACTCTCTTTTGAAATAAAAAGTTCTTTCGCTAAACAATTCTTTAGAAAATGAATAGTCTCATTCGTTCCACTGCTAAATCCGAAGAAAAATACTAAAAGAAATAATTCCGAATAGTTGGGAAAAACCACTCAGATGAAGTCTACCAAATGACTTAATTTAGAAATGAAATTTCTAAGTTCAGAAATGATTTCATGTCCATTGACATTAGCACGGTTAAAATGTCCAAATTTCTAGAAAGTAATTCCTTTTCTAGGCTTCCAATCCTAGATATGAACACGAATGGTTTAAGAAGACATATTAACCGCAAGGTAAAGCATGTCTAGCATCATGAGCATGATAAGGGAGTTTCTAGTGTTAGGTAAATGAGGGAAAACACGCAACAAACCGATTTTCGTTTTGGATTACGTAACTGAATCAACACATTATCCGAAGATGTACCGTTTGCAAGGACGCATAATGAATTGATTATTCCCAGCAATCCCACATATCTTTGTAAAAGAAGTTTTCTCCTGATAAGACTTTGAGAATAAATATCTCGACACCAGGGGCGGCGCCAAGGTATTTTGAATATGGGGGGGGGGGGGGGGGGGTAATATGACCCACAGGTGAATCTATTTAGGCTTTAATGAACATGTAGAGCCCTAGCTGCCCTCTCTTTTCCATACTCTTCTTTCTCTCTCTCTCTCTCTCTCTCTCTTTTTCTTTCTTTCTTTCTTTCTTCTTCTTCTTCTTCTTCTTCTTTTTTTTTTCCTTCTTCTTCTTTCTTGTTTCTTCTTTTTCTTCTTTTCTTTGATCAATTGAAAAAATCATAGGAGCGGCTGCCCCCTACCCCCTGTAGCGCTACTCCTCCAAGACACTTGTGGAAACGAATGTCTGTGGCAGTGGAGTATTAAGAATTCGGCTTTCGAGAGGGGCAAAACATGTTAGTCGACTTTGATTTACATTTTTCAGTCAGGAAATATTTTTATTTAGGGCCCTTGTTTCGCAATAGGGGGAGGGGTGGAGGGTTGCATTTTTCAAAGAGAATGATGCTTTTTTTTTTTGAAAACTGATCTTACAACCACAGAAATATAATATAACAATTATGGTGGTTTCTTGTATCCCAAATAAAATGTCTCTCTCAAAGACAGTAAAATAATTAACAGAATCAAGATTTATACTAAATTAATTTTACATATTTGGATAGCCCCTGTAATTTTGTAGTTGCTGTGAAAATTTCAAAGGTCTCCCTTCACTGATTTAGAACACACGGGTTCTTCTGTAACAGAAGTGCTTTTCGACCCATTCCAAGTTTGATTAAAGCGATGCACAGTACACACATTCATACCTTATTCGATGCTTCACTTTCATTTCAGTAAGTTCTGTGTTGTCGTTTTTTTTTTCTTATTGATTACTAAAGTCAAGTTCATTTCATTTTTTAAATGAAAATTCTTCAAAGTTCAGTTCCACTGCATGGTCATGCTTACTTTCACAGTGCATGTTAGAAGATAAGATAAGATTTTTTTAACTCTATCGACCCCCTCTCGGAGTATGAGAGTATATCAAAATAACATATTTACAATGATTTTGCACACATAGAATATATGGATACATGCATTTAGTACGTAAAAATCATACATCTTTACAGAATTAGCCTTTCTGGCTGCTTGACATGTTCCATTCATGTTTTGGCTTTCATAATCCAGCTGGTAACATTCTCAATTTCCAATGATTTCAGAGGTTCTGAACCTGCTCATCTCAACGGCTACCTGTCCAGATTTCTGCCTGATTCCCTTGACAAATTCTCTGTTTCGTGACATTAATGATGAAAGTCTAAGCAGCTCAAACCGGCCACTGTTGATTTCTGTTACCCCAAACTAAAAATACAAGAAAATGCAAAAGCAGTAACAGTTGATTTACGGTAAGACTTTCAAGGCAGTGCAGAATTTTTTTTTTACACTGCAAACTTGGAATGAGATGAAAAGCAATGCTGTTACATAATAAATTGTGTATTATAGATAATTGAAGCGAAACCCATGAAAATTTCATAGAAGATACAATAGTAATAGGGCTTTCTAACTCTGAACACTGAAAGTATGATAATACTTTATTTTGAAATTAATCTAGGTGTTTATCAGATGGACATTTTTATTGGGACACGCTGTAGAGCATAGCGCTCAGTTCCGTCGAGTCGTAACGCTCTTGGCGCTTCAACATTATTACCCCGGTCAACATGGTCAAAGCTTATATAGGAGCCAGTAGTAATGATAATACTTAAACATTCTGTCATATGAAGCTGTCATATGTTACAATAATTTTTAAATGTTCTGGCAACTTGTTCCACAAAATATTAGCTGCATAACGCGAAAATGACCTTTCTCTGTAATTACTTTTTCCATGTTGTCATGGACAATGGAACACAAAGCAGAGACTAGAATGCAAGTTAAGATGGAGCCAACTGATGTAAACATTCACTATGAACATGACGGACAAAGAAAGCGGACAAAATACCCTCATTCTACCCTTCACAATGGTTCTGGTAGTCAAAAGAACATCCCTTCACTGCTATTGTCTGAAATGTGGAACAGGTGTCACATGCATATTCACCTGGAACTACATGATTAAACATAATAGCAGTGAAGGGATGTTCTTTTGACTACCAGAACCATTGTGAATGGTAGAATGAGAGGTTGTTTATTTTGTCCGCTTTCTTTGTCCGCCATGTTCATAGTGATTGATAGATCGATAGAAGCACTTTGAAATGGATACGAGACTTGATGGGAAACCAGTGCAGATCTCTTGAGACTGAGGACAGTGATTCATGTTTCTTTGTCCGTGTTACAAGTGGCGCTGCCGAATTCTGAGGTCTTTGAATCGGGACAGATCGCAGACCAAACAGTAAACTATTACAAAAATCGAAATGGCACATAACAAAAGCATGTCGTTCGGTGGTGGTAGTTCTATTTTAAAAAGAGAGAGAGAGAGAGAGAGAGAGAGAGAGAGAGAGAATTCACCTGTTCATTACAATCCAAATGATGCTGAGCGACATTTTTTGCGAAACAAAGTTTTAAAAAGCATGTGGAACTCTAGCATATCGGAACCCCATTTACCCATTTACACGTGGATTAATGTCTTGTCAAATAACATTCGTGCTGGCTGAGATTCTGACCCTGAGCCCTTTGGTTGAGAATGACATCTCCACAAATATGCCTAACTTGCTAGCCTTCGGTATACAAAAGAGCAATGTCCCCTTGTGTCGTAAATTTGTCAGGAAGGCTAATTGCCCCTGGCCTCCCCTCCTTCACGTATATGCCAGTGGTCAGTAGTTAAGTTCAAATCACAATCCTACTCCCTCATCGCTATCACTGACAGCGACTAACAGGTTAAACCTTATACCATGTATACGGCACAGATATTTTCGGGGTCATACTTTTGTTTAAGCTTTCACACACGAATACAGTGTAAATGTACTTGACTTCAGCTAATAATATATTTGTTCATTTCAGTGTCTTTATTGTACACATGAATTTTGATTTCTCCATACAAAGTAAAATACAACATAATAACTGATTTGCAACGAAAACTTGTAAAGTTTGAATAACAAGGTTCACAAATTTCTTTACATTATCCACAAACTACTTCTCGAAGAAGTCGGACGTCCACGCAACGGTGAACGGAACTGGACGAATACTATTCTCGAGTCGATTTAAGATGGCAAGATTAGAAACCCCGTTTCATTGAACTCAATAACAAGTTGCAATAGCTGTGATAACCTACTGATTAGCTTGCATCTGATTGGCTTATTTAGAGCAGATTTGTCATAGAAGAGTGGCAGTTGTTACTGATAACAAGCTTTATGAAACGGGGCCCTGCATGAGCATACATTAAGGTTGATATCAAGTGCAATTAAGGACAGAAATAGTATAGTAATGGGCATTGTTTAATGGATTAGGACCTAATTCTGAAGGATTTGTACTAAAGCAGCACCAAAAATAGATACTAATTATTTCTTTACTTAAGATTTCGGAAACTCCAGATAACAATTCATCTGATTATTTTCTAGATTATTTCTAGCAAGACTGTGTTATGAAAGATTACGCACTCAAACTATCTTGATGGGAAATTGTTGAAGAGTTGAAATTGACAGAATCTATGGAATATTGTTTAAAAATGAAACTCATCAGGGATGATTTTAGATTTTTGCTAATATGCAATTATAGGTTTAAAAAAAAAAAACGCCGTCCAAATAAGGAGAAAACTGTAATGTATATGAGCACGCACGTATATGCTATATATAGTCTTGCTCAGTTTTCTCAAGGAATACTCTATTTGGCACACACATTTTGATGATGAAATCCCCGAAAAGATTGGTAAAAGATCGCCATAAAAAGTTAATTGATTAGTGGTAGACTCCCCCCCCCCCTCTCTTACTGCCCATGCATTTTGCAAGAGGGGTAACAAAAACATTTCAAACAAATGGATCTCGTATATGTATTCTCTATAATTACCTGATTACTTCAAAATGCATTTCTTGAGGAAGGGGTTCTTCTAGAATGCATCTACAAACATTACGCCCTTAGCAGCTTAGCTTTTTGTCCCCCCCCCCCCCTCTCCATCCCTCATAATATGAAATTTCCGCTCTTGTCAACCATACACACTAAGAAAAAAGGGTGCAAGTTTGCACCCTTAATGCAACAACAACAACACCCTGCAACAACACCTTACATTAAAAAGGTGCAAAAATAAATCTTTTTGTTCTTGCTTGCACCCAGAAAATGCCCGTTTGCACCCTGAAAGGTGCAACTTTGCACCTTTTTAGGGTGCAGAAATATTTGCATTAAAAAAGGTGCAAATTTGCACCCTTCCCTAAATGGTACAACTCTGTACCCTTCAGGGTGCAAAATGTAGCTAACTGCACCCTTAAAGGTGCAAAAAGCTTCTTAGGGTACAAAGTTGCACTCAAAAAGGAGCTCCCAGTGTTGCATTTGAAGGGTGCAATTTCTTAGTGTGTAGGGTTTGGTACATTTTGCGAAATTCACAACATCTAAAGGTGTTTTTCAGGATTTAAGATACCGGCCCGACTAAAAATAGAGAATATCTAAAACTGACTATTTCTAGTACAGATCCTGAAGATACGGGGGCTATAAATAAGCTAATGTATTTGTCTATCTTATCCTCGGTTGTGAGGTTAAAATATAAATTAAAAAGAAGACTGAGACTTGTGAAGTCTAGTTCAGAGCGATGGTCAATATCCATCGAACTGACCTATATAGCTTACGAATATTTTTAAGAAAAGCGAAACTGATAAGATAAGAAAATAATAGTCTGTTGACCTCTCAAAGACTACTTAAAATAATTTTTATTTATGGAATGAAACTTTGAAATAAAACAGGCCAGAGGGTATGTATTTCATTTTCGTTATCGTTTTAGCTACAAACTTTTTGAAGAGAAACCCCCTTCCATAATATCTGCAAAATAACATCGTAAAGATCTCATGTCTTATCAATAAAATTGAAGGACTACCCGTGTGCCTTCCTGAAATACAAAGATCTCTAATATCTCAAATAGAATAGAATTAGAATCCCTGGTTATCAAGTATGACCGTTTTGAACGCATCTGAAAAGATTTTTTTTGAATTCTGTAAAGGTCAGACATACTTTGTGAACTTTCTCACTCTCTTTGTGTCATTGCAGAAGAAAATGTTAGTGTCCTCATTATTATTTGAAAAATAAAATGACGTCGGAACAAACTATCGTGTCACACGTATTTCGTTTACCTAATGCCTTGCATACCTTTTTGTGTGCAGTGTGTGCTTAATGACTTTCGACAAGACCGAGTCAGTTTCCTGTCATTTTGTATCATAAAACGTATAACCAAATCTTAGGATTTATTCATTTTTGTTGATTCAAGTTTTGTTCTTTTCTCTCATAAACAAATACCAGTTTTCATATAACAAAACTGTAATAAAATGTATTCTTCCATACAAAATTAAATTAACTCTTCATATAAAGAGTTCAACTTATCATTTAAAGTTAATTTTCATACAGCATAATTGCAAACATAAATTCAAATTTCATAAAGAATGACATAATTTTTCACGAAATCACCATATCCAGTTTCACAATTTCAACAAAATGCTAATAGAAGTTGTTTTTCATACAAGAACACAGTAGCCCGCACTTCCCTTTTGCTTTTGATATCTTGAGAGAAAAGTAAAACAAAAAAATGGAGAAAGGAAGAAAAATATGATAAACACAAAAGGGAAAAGACAAAGAGAGTACTGCATAATCGATCTTTCCTATAATAGCTTCGAGGCATTTTCTTTCACAATCTAACGGTATGACCAAATCTTATCTTTATCTAGCATGTGTTTACTTAATACTGCTGATAACATGTAAGATAATCTTCCTCAAAGTCCGTAATTACATCTTCAACTTGAACACAATCAACTGAACCATGTAAACTGTCCTGTCGACTATATGCTCCTTATTAGTCATTTTAGCACTTCAACCCCGGAACAAAATAGCTAACAGCAATCGTAAATAAGTCTAACTTAAAACACAAAAGGCAACCAACACTGTTAGAACAGTTGTTTGACAGTCATTAGGGTTTTTTTTTAACATTATGAACCTACCAACTGTTGTTTAAAAAAAATATCCCCGTTTGTTTTACACACAATTTCTTTTTAAACAACTGTTAGTTGGTTCATATGTAAAACGACCTGATAATTTTTTTAAATAACTGTTCTAAAAGTGAAGTATCCAGTCATTTATTCTTCTTGTTCTCCTCTTCCTCCTCCTCCTCCTCCTCCTCCTCCTCCTCCTCCTCCTCCTTCTTCTCCTTCTCCTTCTCCTTCTTCTTCTTTTAATATTTCTTAATATTTCTTTTACTTAAACCAAATTTTTACTATGGTCTGGAAATCAACAATGAAATTGCTGCCAAAATTTGGAACACTAGCTGGCGCTGTTCAACAGGCTCTGTGTGTAATGTTTTGATACAGGCTTGTATTGATTGGCCAGGAGGCTCTACTGTCTTCGAAAGAGTCGCCCCATATGAATTTCAGTTACTGTGCATCATTTACCTATACAAAATGGTTGTCTGCCCGACCCATAGGTCTGACCGTTACTGTAGAGCTCGATCCTGGAAGCCCCCCCTCCCCCCTTCCACCCCCACCCTGCATAGCCGGGTCGATTTCGACCCATCAATCGCATGCACCAAACTCTGGAAGTAAAAGAAAACTGACAAAATTTCCGTTATTGTCAAACGGCACATAGAATTTAGGTTTAGTTTTCCCTCTAATCACAGCACACCATTAGACGAATAGGCCGAGATGCAGAACAGAAAGAAAGAAGAAAAAAAAAGACAAAATGGGGTAAGAGAGTCCCCCTATCTATGAAAGAACCAAAATGACCCTTTCTTAAGCTGTGCTGCGTCCATCATGCTCTGGATGTACAGAACAGGGATTGTTGTTATTGTTATTTTATTCACTTTCTGACTTAAATAACTCAAAGGCAGTTCAAATTATTTTACAAACTGTATTTCCGAGTATTGTAATTATCTCGACTTTCAAAGGAGAGGCGCAACGGTCTCACTAATGAGGAACGAAATATTGTTTACTTCTCATGTTTTGTTTAAACTGCCTTTACATAATAGTTTTTCACCTAATTGTATAGAACTCTTTCATTACTTTGTTTGTCTTATGTTTTGTAATATGTTTTAAACCTTATTCTAATTTTGTATGATTTATGTATTTTATTTTCTTATAAAAATAAGGCCGGGTGAGAAAGGGTATGCATTTTCCCACCCTAACGCCGTCTCTATCTCTCCCTCTCTCTCTCTCTCTCTCTCTCTCTCTCTCTCTCTCTCTCTCTCTCTCTCTCTCTCTCTCTCTCTCTCTCTCTCATTCTTTTTTTTCCCCCACTATTCGACAGGGGCGGCTCCAGGGTATTTTGAGGGGGGGGGGGGCAAGATGACGCTATGTCGCACGCCGTGCTTGAGCGAAGCAAAAATAGGGCTATTATTATTGCATGATCATGCCTTCTCTTCACCATACTCTTCTTCTTCTTCTTCCTCTTCCTCTTCTTCTTCTTCTTCTTCTTCTTCTTCTTCTTCTTCTTCTTCTTCTTCTTCTTCTTCTTCTTCTTCTTCTTCTTCTTCTTCTTCTTCTTCTTCTTCCTCTCCAACTCCTCCTCCTCCTCCTCCTCCTTCTTCTTCTTTTTCTTCTTATTTTGATCACTTCAAAAACCATATAGGGTAGGGGCGGCCTCCCGACATGTAGCTCCACCCAGATTTCGACTGTGGAAGGACAAGTTCCTCTGATGCACTTGACCTCTGATAAAGGGGGTCCAAGTTCAAATTGTTTGAACAATAACAAACGGGGATGGGAGATACATGATACAGCAGCTGTAGTCTAGGCATGGGACTATGACATATTTCACAAGAATTATATCCACTGCCATCCGACCATACCTGGCCCTACTTTGCCTTGCGTCTCTCCTCTTTGTACATGTGAGGTAGGTTTACTAAACATCTAAAACGCAGTGCACTATAACCATGATGACGTTGTTTTATACTTGAAAAGAACGAAACGTAACTTTGAAAATTGTGCGTGTTCAACTGTTCAATGGGTGGTACTGAAAGTCATAATTTATCGCATGAACAAATTCCCTCTTGTGAGTTGTCAGTACACGGTGAGCTATTAGAGACTACTGAATGAGAGAAAAAGGTTACACACAGGAAGAGATATGCGAAATATTTCTTTCTTCGGCATCACTGTTTATAGCTTTTAGGACAATATATAACTTCGATATGAGTGTACTGTTGTAATGACACTTCAGGTCCAGGTGTATGGCGTACACAAATTCTTATCCTCTTTTTTTTATCAGTGTCATGACCTATTACGTTAAACAAAAAAACGAAATAAAATTGGCATCTCTAGTGACCATGATGGCAGAGCTCAGTTTGTCATGGCAGAACAAAGCGGTTTAATCATGTTAATTATGCATTCTTATAAATTCGCGTTGATGATCCCTCATCATAGCACGAACTGATCAGGACTAACATGCGTAGCATCACTACAAACGGAGAATACTACAAGAAGGTCTTCCAGCTCTTCTGCAAGAAATGTGGAAAGACGGAGGTGGACAAGGCTTGGGCAGAACAGATCTTTCCTAGGTTCGTAATCGATAAACTGCTTCAAGGGATCCCGGACAGGACTGTGGAAACCTTCAGATCGCTTGGTGTAGGCAGCGGAACAGGTAAGTTATATGAAAAGGCTTTAAATGTGTTAGGAATGTAATGCAGATAGCATCTGATGAAAATTTTGTTTTCAGGAAGAAATTGCCGTAGGAATTGGCTTGCACTTTTGGTGATGCCTCGGATTTAAATGCAAAAGGACACCATCATTCTTCTGACAGAGCGTCAGAATCAGGGGCGGCGCCAGGGTATTTTGATAGGGGTTCGCAAGATGACCCATAGGTAAATTTAAAAATAAGGGTATTGTAGCATGACCCAGCCATCTCTTTTCCCATACTCTTCTTTCAGCCTCCCCCTTTTCTTCTTTTTCTCCTCTTTTTCTTTTCTTTTTTTTTTATCCGACTTTAAAAATCATAGGGGGGGGCGGTTGCCCCCCCCCCTAGCCCCCTGTAGCGCCGTCCCTGGTTAGTATATGGCAAATTTGAGAAAGCAAGAAGTAATATTTGTGTGAATTACTGCTCTGGTATCATTCATATTATATAATACATGTAATATGTCATGATAATTGAATGCCACATATACGTTAGTCATGTTAGATCTATGCTGTACATACTTTTAATTTTAGGTGAATTTGAAAGTTCGTTGCTTCGTCAACTCTCGATGCGTTACAGAAGCATCCATCATACCGTCTTGGAACCAGCGAAATCTTTCATCGCGCGATACCAGTCTCTGCTCTCAACTGAAGATGATTTAAAAGGTATCATTCCATATACGTCATTACTGTAATTTTATCATCAAACCATGTATACTTCCTGCCAAAACTCTTCCTGTTTATTTAAAAAATGATCTAGTTATGAGTTTGCTTAAACTTTCATAATACTAATGGAATTAAAACTTTGCACATTCGCTACGTTGTATAATTAGGGAATAATCTTTCGCTTTCTTCTTTTTAATACGAGACGGGAAACACGTAGCAAATTGGAATTTGGTTTCTATACATCATTCTGACTGGCGCGTGAGACTCATCACGTTTATCTGTTTCTATATATTTGTGTCTTTCCTAGAATTAATCATTAATTAACTATTGCTCAATCCCTATTTTAGGTTAACTTTTGACACTGTGATTTTGTGCTCAAAAGCATTTAACATAGAGAGCGGAATGGGGGAACGGGTCGGTGGTCCCCTCTAAATAATTCGCCACTGCTGATTTTTTTTCAAAGAAACACACATGCACACATTGATATCAATATGCCTATAGCATGATAATTTATTTAATTTATGATAAAAGAGCAATGTACATAAAATACTGCTCAATGGCACAAGTGCCGTACCGGGGATCGAACCCCCAATTCTCGCGTCTTCATTCAAGCGCCTAAACCCCTCGAATGTACGACACCACCTTGATTTTCTAATTTTTACTTTTTTTCCAATATTTTTTCATTGAATTTCATTCAAATATCCCGGGGTATCGATATCAATGCAGATTGGAACGGTGTTTAGTCTTGTTATGGGGGGGGGGGGGGGAGGGGGGTGGGAGTGGGTGAAGGGAAGGAGAGGGGCATAAACTTTCCTGAGTGGAAGAAATACTCTGATGCAAGCTAGAGGGAGCTAGGGAAGGGTATAGTCTGAGACCTGATGGGAACATTCGTGTTTCTTTTAAGTCCTTTTGCCCCTTAGAGGTGCAGAGGGAAGGGTATATTTTGAAAGAAATGGGGAGGAACTTTGAAATATTTAAAGACCGGGGGGGTCTCTATTGCTTTTTTCAAGTTATTCCAACTTCCCCTCCCCATTTCTTTCTCTTTCCTCTCTGTTCTTTACCAGCGCTCCTCATAATATGTTTATTTTAATTACGGGGATTTTTTTCTCTCTCTTGGTGGTGGGAGAGGGGCGGGGAGCTGGGAGAAATTAATGATGTTACAATTTTATGGATTCGTTTTTCTTAATCTCAGTTAGCTGGAGCCTGAATTTGTTCCTAATCAACTGTTTTCATATATCTATTTTAATCAAAGGTATTCAATTCGCCTGGAAGGAACAGACGATGCAGACTTTTCAACAAGAAACTGAGAAGGCGAGCTTGGGAAACTTATCAAACAAATATCATTTCATCAGCACCGTGCATTCCCTCTACTATACTGATGATATGATAGATAGTATCCGATTCTTCCATTCCTTACTCGAAGATGGAGGGATTTTGATGATAGCTGTCACAACAGGTAACTATGGGTCGCGGAAATGGGGGGGGGGGGGGGGGGGGAGGGTTGCAGGCCCCACAATGTCTGATAAAGTTTTGTTTAAAAACACACTACAATTTGAAAACTTAATATCATATTGCTCATATACTCATAAAACCATATAAACCCACAAAAACATAAAAACTCCGTCCCTTGGACCCAACCTGTTTTTCTATCATCCCCCTTCCCCTCCCCACCCCCCCCAAAAAAAAAAAGCCCCCCAAAGTTCCACAACCCCTTTATATCATGCAATGTTTAAAAGCCATAAAGTATGTTTGATATGTTATTCGATTAATAAATGGGCAGTGAAACATAAAGAATCAAAACTCGTATAGGAAGCAAGATTAGGAAGAGGGTGAGCACGGATTTCCGTAGAAATTAACGCTGATGTTTGTTAGAGATACACTATACTCAAACAACAAAAAGGTCTTTTACTTTATATCCATTCATGAATAGAGGGAGGAACCATGTCTTGTAATAAATGCATAAATTTGTGGGTTTATATGGTTTTGTGAGAAGTATAAATGTGTTATGGTAACTAACTCCTTAAAATCATAAGCTCATACGAGATCCATTTATTAATCATTACGTGAGTATGATTTGGTTGTTTTTCTATGCCATTATAGATCAATCTAGCAACACAAAGTTTTGTGTCCATTTCCCGGTAATCCTGGAAAGCAATCCTCACATCAGTCTTATCAACAGTGCCGATGTCGAAACATCGCTGAAGACCCTTGATCTGCCGTACGACGTCAACACGCAATCATCAGCAGCCGACATCAGCTCTATCTTCGACGAGACGTCGTCGGAAGGAAATTGCTTACTCGATTTCCTGACCCATACCATCGACTTCCGCAGCACCGCGCCTGCTCAGCTCCGTGCTGACGTCCTCTCGTATTTGAAATCAAGGGAGTGTTGCCAATTCACAGACGACGGAGCCGTGCTTTTTATGAATCCCTGGAAATCGTTTGTCATCCAGAAAAAATGAATAAACACGGCACCAAAAATTGTCTGATTTTTATTAGTATAAAGCAGCATTTCAATTAAAAATAATAAACCCATGGCAGGAGTCAATTTAAAGAAAGCCAATAATGATTTTTTTTTATTTTTTAGGAGCGTTAAGAAAAATTTTTGTTGATGGGGAGGGGGGGGGGGGGTAATCCTAATAATACGCTTACGAGATGTCCCTTGTAGAATTAATCCCGACGGTAGCTTGTCATAAAGGTAAAGTGGGATATCTGTGCAATGTGTCGGCAAAGTGACAATGCATGTCAGGTGTCGCGGAGCGTTTTTAATTGGGGGGAGGGGGGGGGGGGAGGGAGAGGGTTTGGAAATGCAAACTTAAGCATAATCATTGCAGTGTTCTTTTATAGAGACCATCAAAAAAGTGGGGGGGGGGGGGGGAGGCGGCTTCGCGACCCCTGCATGTGCATAGATATCGTGGATGAGCAACACCATGACATGAACTATGGAAAAATAAATTGATTTCAAATGCAATCCTTGTTTTCTGATTCATTTACACATGATATTCTTAAGGTCATGTATACATCAGCATGTATTTCATAGCGATATCAAAGGGGCAGTCAATTTCGTTCTCTTTCCCTCTCCCCCATCTCTCTTCCTCTCTCCTATCCTTCTTTCTCTCGCTCCCCTTCCCTATCTTGCTTTTATTTGCTCTGTCTGTGCGCCCCTTCTCTCTGTCTCTCTATCTCTCCCTTTCTGTATCTTGTTCGTAAAGTTTTGTTTTAATTTCTGTCAAGGCTAGGCATCGAACATTGAACATAGCAGAAAATGGAGATAAATCATGTCTGTGCCAGAAAGTGCGATGTAAGGTGTCCCACTACGAACAAATTAACTTTACATTAAACCTGACAAGTGGAATCAAATCAAAATTTCAACATGAATACGCAGCCCCTTGTCTATAGGGCTGATTCTCAACCATTTTGATGGGAGAATGCATTATGAAGAACTCAGCAAGTGCACTGTTCGGCTGTCAGTGCACAATGCTATACACGTTGCCAAGTTCTTTAATCAAACCTTTTGGAGCATCAGTTAAAGGAAGTAAGAAGGAGACAGGGAGAGAGAGAGAGAGAGAGAGAGAGAGAGAGAGAGAGAGAGAGAGAGAGAGAGAAAGAGAGGGGGAGAGAGAAAGAGATTTTAAAAAGAATGAGTCAAGCCTGAAAGCGATAAAGCTTGCCCAAGGAGCTTGGGTTTTTCTAAGGTCATTCCAAGTTGAATACCTTTCATTACTTCGAACATATCCAACTAGCCTTCATAATCAATTTTAACAGTTCATGTCATGACATCTTCGTTTAAACTACATGATTCGCTCATTCTGACTGTGGAGATTAACATCTTCACTGTAAAATGCAACCTCTGTGCTTCAACAGTTGAGGTAGGCCCCCACATGGATTAGGGAAATTGTGTAAAGAGAAGTTACATTCAAGGAACATCACTTATCTCCGCTCGATCACTTTAAGAAACGCAATTTAAAGTCTCAAAGTTTAAGTTAGAGGATATTCATCGATGAGAACTTGAAACATGGAACTATATGCATCATCACTACACGTCTTCCTTTTCCTTTGCTTCGTAGGTAAGTTTATATGTTGTTCAGTTTTTCTTCTTATCACAATTAGCATGACAGTGATGTAGTATTCCCAACATCAGAAAGCCTTTTCGCACATGGGTACTGTAATTGTTGGCATAATTAAATATCAGATATGCCGCACAGATTGGGGTTGGCCCAGCCCCCTTACCCACGTTTACTCGTTTACTCCCCACTTGAGCCACAGCTTTGGGCGGGTAACCTAGGCAGATTTTGTGAATACGAATCATCACCATGTGTGAGTCTATGAAAGGCAGTGGTTGCCCGCATACACCCCCCCCCCCCCCCCTCTCCCGTCTCTTCTGCATATGATTTTGTGGTATCCTTATTTTTTCGTCTTTGCAAAATCTACAGAATCTTTTATCATTTGATTTGATTTGATTTGATTTGAATTTATTTAGACAGTAAAAAACATGTCTCGGGAAGACAAAATAGGTTTAAGTAAACCCGTACAAGTCTGCTTCCCGCCGATATAAAAACAATAACATTAAAAAAAATTAAGCATACATGTATTGCACAATATAGGATAAAGGAAGTGATAAAAGTTATGAAAATACTAATAATCACAGCTATGACTGTTAGAAAAAGGTACACTGTAACATTTTCAAGCACAAAGTTGCATGGTGATACATGCATAGATAGGCATTTGTGAAATCAACTGTGTAGGTTAAGGTGTTTTGATTAGATATCAATTTTCTTTGACATGTTTAATATCTGTTTTGCTTGAAAAGATGCTTAAAAGACTTTATAGTTAAACATTATTTGCATTCCTTGAAAGTGCTCAGTACAAACTCTGAATGTTAATTGAATATCACTTTTAAGGTATAGACCTTACTACTATTATCGTCAACTAATTCTCATTTCTTTACTTTGAAAGTGTCAATGGGAACGAGAATGACAACAGCAACACAGAGACCGTTGCGTATGGTGATGAAAGACTTAAGGATTCCGGTGAATCAAAACGCTGCAGAACCAACCGCGGCGGAGCAGATGGACGGAGCGTCAGATGACAGTTCTGCATCAGCCAGCAGTGAGGAGAGAACCGATCCTGTTTCTGCCGATGGAATCCCAGCTGGAGCTGCCAACCGCGGTGAGCCGATCAAGCGTATCATCCCAGATCATAACGACTCGCCGTACTCGATCGGTGGCCCTTACAAGAAGTCCGCTCAAGACAACCACTGGCGCTTAACGAGTTCGACCACGGTAGCGGTTGCAGCCGTCGCGATTGCGTTGGTTGCGCTTATCGCGTCGCTAGGGGTTGGAGCCGCAATCATGTCTCATAAGAATAGACTCGAAGCTGCAGCGGGATTCATGAGGACCGAAGGATACGTGGAAATGCCAGAAATACCTGCACTTGATGAACAAGAATTATGCAATAACGTCAGGTTATTACCCAAGTTTCTTGAAAGAAACACTATATAAGTGATGTGTACATCTCACACGTGCGGGTGATGGAGGACATGACATTTCTGCACATTATATCGTCATATTAACGTTTGAATGTAAACTCCGTGTAATATACAGTGTTCTACAAGTATGCTGTGAAAAAATAAAACAAAAAGAAATCGCAATGAATCGCCATCCGTAATGTTTTCGCATGCACAGCAATTAGCAGATTACGAAGTAAATCTTTCCAGCACTCAACTTCTATTCTATAAAGCTTTGCGCTAGCGTTTTTATCAGAAAAAAAAACGTTGGAATTCTGTCATCCCAACATCTGAGGCATATTCTAATGGTCCCTATTCCTGTCTGAGTATTTCTCTGCCGTGTTATTTCGATGATAATAGTTTATAGTTACGTAAACTTCAAAATCAGGTGCGATAGCAGAGGAGAGGAGGTACGATAGCTCACACTCTCAGAAAAGTTGGTTAAAAACATTAGGTTGGTTAAAATATGAACCGACCAACTACTGGTTAAGAAAAAAAAATCTCCATATGTTTTACACACATTTTATTTTAACCAACAGTTGGTCGGTTGAATTTTTACCGACCTAATATTTTTTTTCTGAGAGTGCAGTATAGGTAGAGCACAGTGACTGGTCCCGTATTCCGGTAACCCGGACACCAAGTTGATGCGCTATGCCCTTTGGTAATAAGGCATCAGTCCTCATGACCAGATCCCTGAGAGATGATTTAAAGCTGTCAGTCCTCTGGTTGCTTACTTACAATCAAGCATGCTGTCACAGAAGCCAGGTAAAACAAACCAATAACCTAAAACAATAATCGATATCATGACTATCTTTATATCTAGCTATGTAATACGATTAGAAAATATGACAATGAACTCATAATATGGTGTTTGAAGTATTTTTGTCATGATTAGACTATAAAGTCTCATTTACCTTGGATAATAAATTGGATGGAGGCATTTAAAGTTTACTACTTATTTGCCTCTCGTCGACATCTAATGAAGAATTCAAACTTGAACACTGTTTTAATGCCCTGTACAGCAGTAGAAGAACATGGACAAGCAAAGGACTCTTCTGGATCACAGTTATCTTTTCTTGATGACAAAAATTTCAACTAGCTGGATTTAAGGATATTAATGAGGTGCTCTCCACCACATCAGACATGTGTCAGAAGAAAGGTTGTGCCACATTTTTATTCATCTCTGTCTGAGCTTTGAGTGGACTTGCTTCTTTGCAATCTTATACCGATGGCCACGAGTTTTTGCATTAATTTTGAGTGTCTCATTAAAACACAATTAAAAATGATAAAACAAATACAATTTAAAGTATACTCTCTACGATGAATATGACGTGGCCTTTTCCCAAAATTTATTGGAAATTTCCTCATTGTCTGCATGAATTATTGCAATTTTATGCCCCATACATTTGTCATTTTGCGGAGACCGGGGGGGGGGGGGGTTTATTAACATAATACTGAGATTCACTGGCGTACTAGAGGGGGGGGGGGCTTGGGGGCGCCAGCCCCCCCCCCCCAAATAAATTTCAACCATGGTTTATTTTCAATTTTATAGTAGTGATATCATGAAAATTTCATTATTTCTCCCTAGACTCCCTTTCTGCTGTTAAGTAACGCTTTCATAATTTCCCAAATAGCATGCATAGCAAGGCAGAAAACACGCATGATATCAATACTAATGTGTTTTATGATATAACACTTCGTTTTATCTGTTTATCTGATAATGGATTCAAACTTTGATCATGAATATTCTTAGATTTACCAAAACTAGACACGGGCTTTAAGTTTGTAGTCCCAAATAGCGTTCTTTTACAGAGTTGTAAACCATCAATACTGCAAAAAGCTCCTATACCATGGGAGTGCACCCGTGTAGCCAAGGGGGGGGGGGGCGATAGGGGCGGTCGCCCCCTCCAAAACGCCAACAAAAAAGAAAGAAAAAAGAAAAAATACAAGGAAAAAAGGCGGGAGCGAGAAAAGGAAAAGGTAAGAGAACGTAAGAAGAGCGGGAGCAGACAGGAACAATTCAAAGAAACGTCGGAGCTTCGCGCTTCGCGCGGGAGGGGGGGGGGGAGGGAACTCCCCCCTCCCTGCACCCTTCCCCCTAGGTGCGCTCAGTAACTGATTCACACGCTTCGTGTGCTCACTACCGCTCCCTAAAATGAAATCCTAGCTACGCCACTGTGGGAGTGAAACCCTGGTACCCATTGGATCACACCCTCTACATGCTCGTCCCTTTTATTTCATAGTGTCTTTGTCTGTATTATTATCATAAGTAATAAGGTATTTTGTGTAACGCTGGCATTTGTTTGAAACTTGCGAAAATTATTTGGATTGCATGTTTCCAAGTTCAT
Organism: Echinometra lucunter; assembly: GCA_029962745.1. Classification (NCBI taxonomy): domain Eukaryota; kingdom Metazoa; phylum Echinodermata; class Echinoidea; order Camarodonta; family Echinometridae; genus Echinometra; species Echinometra lucunter. Next base: position 2,277,651 of record CM057160.1, on the reverse strand, counting down.
AAAAAAAATCCTTTTCCGGTCGGTAGATTCATGACACGCTTATCCATAATAGCACATGTCATCAAATTTGATGTTTCATATTGCATGTATTGTACTTCAAATGTTTATTTTTCATGATATTTACTTCTTTTGTTGGAAATGAGAAAAAATGAAAATTGAACCGAACTGAAGTTAAAAATTTTCTTTCTAGGTTTTGCAGATTGCACATATTTAAGTCGAAAAAATGAAAAAGCTCCGTATCGTGAGGGGGGGGGGTATCCCCGGCTCGGTCCCTCAGGAATGGTCGCTTCGCTCCTCGCAAAGATTGAGCCCCCCCCCCCCCCCCAAAAAAAAAAATATATATATATATATATTGGCTCATTACGCCACTGCTGAGATTATGCTATGAAACAAATTGAAACGAGTCTCTCATTTCACTTTAGGCAAAGGGACAGGCGCGTGAAATTGTGGGCAAGCTCATTCTTTTAGTTTACTTTGCCAAATCCCATGGAACCACGTACTGACATACAATGTACCATTCTAATAATGAAGCGAATCACTTTGGCTCGGTTCCTGTGAATGATTATAAGTGCAGCGAATGCACCTGGCATGAAGGAAGACATCTGACAGATCACAAGTACGAGTGTAACCTGATAATTGGCACTTGATCTAATAGGCAACAGATCAGACAAGTATCATGAGTATCATTAGGCCGACTATTCTGATTAGAATCTATAGATTGATGATGTGGCCTATACAATCTTGTACACGATTAGAAATCCTTGTGGATGGGGGGGGGGGGGGGGGGGCGGGGAACTGCCTCTCCCTCCCAAGAATTTATAAGCTTTGTTTATTAAGTAAAAGAAATGAATAGATAAAACACCCGAAGAAGGTGAAAACTTTTTATACAGCCGGGGTAATAATATCTAGTATGATGCTTTGTAAAGAGCAGTAGAGTATAAGTAGCTGCGCTAGAATAAACCATATTGTTATTATTATTTATTTATTTATTTATACATTCATTCATTCATTCATTCATTATTTCATTCAGTTATGTATTTATTCATCTATTTATTCATTTATTTATTTATTCATTTATTTGTTTATTTATTCATTTATTTATTCATTCATTTTTATTCATTCATTTATTCATTCACATATTTATTCATTCATTTATTCATTCATTTATTCATTCATTTATTTATTCATTCATCTATGTTGCTTTTCAGCGAATTGTGGGGTAAAAAGAGGCAGCCGAAAAGCCGGGGACCTTTGTATATTCATATATATTCATTTCATTTAGTTATGATTATCATTGATCTGGTTGTCTATTATTATTTTGTTTCAATTATTCATTTATATATATATATATATATATATATATATATATAAATATATAGTTGTTTATTTATTTTCTTTATTCATTTATTCATTTTTGCATCCATGTATTTATTTATTTATTCATTTATTTTAAAATTATCATTATTATTATTATTTTGCTGAGAATGTGTACAGTCATGTGGAGGATTTCACTAACTACATTTTTCACTATTGTATGCCTAGACATATATAAGACTATAGGGGATTTTCCACATGCATCATCAGTCGAGGTGATTGTATATGGACAGCCAAACGCCAAGTGAATTATTGGCAAAGTTATTGGATGACACAATGTAGGCGTTTATTTGGCTCACACCCAATGTCAAAAGGCGTTGAAATCGTTGGCACTCGCCAGTATATTATCATAATACATACATATACATGTACCTCGCCTGTCGTAATCATGGTAAATGTGCTGTAACTGGCAAAGGTAGTTACACGTGTTAGAAATTGATAACAATCAAATTTTGGTTGTGAAGGTTGTGGGAATGTGAAGGTCAAGCAAGTATAACATTTTATGATGTGAGTTAAGTTTGTGTTTAACCTCACCCCTCTCTCCACCCCTCTCCCCTTCTGGGGTATACTTATCTTCATGCCCCATGATCCTCCATCTATCTCTTTCTTCGTCTCTCTCTCTCTCTCTCTTTCGTTCATGCTCTCTCTCTCTCTTTCGTTCATGTTCTCTCTCTCTCTCTCTCTTTCGTTCATGCTCTCTCTCTCTTTCGTTCATGTTCTCTCTCTCTCTCTCTCTCTCTTTCGTTCATGCTCTCTCTCTCTTTTCCTGTCTCATCCTCATCTTCACTAATTCTCTCGTCCTTTCTCTTACTTCCTCTCTAGGTTAACTTTTCTTTTACTTTTATATTTTTTTCATCTTATCACTAATGATTATTATCTCTTGAATAACTCGGAGCTCTCTTACGAGTCTTCATTCCTGTAGTACAATAGAAACAATGTTTAATGTCCCCACAAAGTCTCTACAGAGGATGAATAATTGCTTCCTTGAGTTAATTATAATCAGAGAAGATGAATTACCACTTGACTTATCTACAACTTTTCTCTTGCTCTTTCTGTAATAGAAAGTATTTGTCAGTAATATCTTTACAAAGTATCACTACCTAATTGGAACACTGCTGGGGAGTGTTTCACAAAGAGTTAAGGTTTTTAGAGTCGTGCTTTAATAGCGCCAATGCGCATCCTGTATTTAACGCGTAATCTCATCGATAGACTTCCAATAGTGCACATCTCCTGGGCATGATCTGACCAATGGGGTGATGCATAATTATAGAGCACGCAAGTAGGAATTTAAGTGCGACTTTAGTCAAACTTAAATCTTTGTGAAACACCCCCCCCCCCCCCCGGTTAATCATCCAATCGAACTTAATATGTGAGGAAATAATGGGATGGTAGTTTCGTTTAAAGTACAGAAAGCTGAGTGTTATTTAATACGACACACCATGTCCTCGTAAGAAAAAATAAAG
>CM057160.1:2254814-2269814 GCA_029962745.1 Echinometra lucunter | reverse complement strand
GGGGGGGGGGCAGTTTCTTCAAAATACCCTGGCGCCGCCCCTGATTATGTATAAAATGCACATGGTATCATGACTTAATGATACTCATGTCATGGTAGTTATATCATAAACCTTTACTTTGCATTGATCATTTTGGACTCAGTTATCTTAAAAAAAAATCAAGTACATGCTATAAACAAAACCCTTTTTACTAGGCTTATGAATAGTGAAAACTCGTTTTCCCTTTCCGGATGCTATTGTTGCTAGTTCCTATTACATCGAAAAGAATAAGAACATATCGAAAATTGATTTTGTCTCCTCCAGTTCGAATTTTCCGGGTGTCGGTCATGCAGTTATGACTGCCATAGGATTTATCCCCTCGCGGTTTGTCTCTTTCTCCCTATCTTTACACCGATCTCTCCTCCCTCCTCCCTCCTCCTTCCTCTCTCTCCGTCTACGACAATCACAGAAAGATTTTTTTTAATAGTATGATACAGATTTTTTTGCTCTACATAACTTTAGTTCTTATTTATTTATTTTTTTCAAAGATGACCATCTCTTCTGAAAAATCTATGTTGCTCATTTTTTTTAAAAATTTGGCAATGACCGGTATGATGGCATGACCCCCCCCCCCCTCCCACCCATGATGATTACAACTATTATGTGCATTAAGGTCCGCCTTTTAATTCTGTCTTCTTTTCTTCCCTTGATCCAAATTCTTTTCAGTTCTTCTACCTTTCCTACTCTCCTTATAATTGTAGAGAAAACTACATGAGTTATTTTTTTTTTATTCCTCTTAATATACGATTACGTATCCATGTTGACATCAGGGGAGCGTTTCATGAAAGGACTTGTCGGATGTTTTATCCGACAAAGTCTGTTTTATCCGACAATTGCCATAGCAACGATGCTTGTCAACCAATCAAAATCAAGGAAAGATGTCAGATCTGACAGCTTGTCAGACGACAAATGTTGATGAAATGCCCCCCTGGTTCACATAGCTAGTTCAATGTCGAAACAGAATTGCTATACAGGAAACATGGTAAAACTGAACAGGGTACAGTTGATGGTAATCTTATATGATAAATTGTTGTCCCTTTTGCAGTTCAACGGATTCTGTACTGTGCTGTTCTCAGCCTCAAGTTTCGCCACGATCACTTGTATCGCGATCGATCGCTACCTGTCTGTCGTCTGGTCTGCGCGCTTCCCGCCAAGCCATTGTCGCGCATGCGTAATGGTGGTCTGCATCTGGTTTTTCTCCGCATCCTACGCAGCGTTGCCATTGGTCCATTTCCTGTCATCCTTCACCTATCTGGACGCCACGCATCATTGTTCGCCTGTGTGGGAAAACTGTTTCTTCTACGTGGTTGGTTTTATGGTGAACTATGTCATCACTATCCCCATCATGTTCGTTTGCTACTTATTTGTCTTCAGAGCCATATGGAAGAAACGGGTGCGGTTGCAAGAATACAAAGCAGCAGTGAAGAATCTTCCCTACAGCCAGGTAAAACTCAGTTAAAGCTTCTTTCCTGGAGACTTAGAGCGTTTTGGTACTGTGCATTTGTTCTGTAGAGTTTAACATATCATACAAACACTAATATTTAAAAATGAAACGTGGTGGGATAAAACAACAAGATTGCAAGTCTGAAAGGAAAGACAAAAAGGAAAATATACTATACTCTTAGCTGTCTTTGGCAGGTTGTGCTTCTGTCTGTCTATTTATAAACTGAACGACGATGTAGGAATGTTCGGGTTAACTATTTAGCTAGAGTCCTTCCAAATCGCATGTCTTATTGGCGTTCTACGACAGAATATGTATTGTTCAGGTTGGGTTTTTTTTATCAAAAGCTATCAGCATTTTATAGCACGAACTAAAAAACCATTGGCTAATTTCATGCCTAATCACATTTCCCTCATGACTTTGTATGGTTTCTTTTATAGCAATCTTTCGACGATACGATAATGGACTCCGAATCTAAGGCTGGGCATTCAATTTCCGTAGCACCTCTTCCGCCATCTTCTACTAATTCATTGGACGACATTGAAGATAGTAGGACAACACGAATCCCCATGTCCATATCCATGCCGCACTTGGACGCCATGGAATCTACAGAATGTTCCGACATTGACTGGATGACGCCTGATCGATGTACTGGAGATTGTCAGCTCAGGGGCAACCAGAACTGCCCTCGTTGTCTGTCGGTTCTTTCCAGACAGATTCTGAGCTGCACTCAGGAGAACGGACGTAGCAGGCCTGTACAACGATCAGCGACAACGGTTGAGCATTCTAAGACCAGATCAATTCGACGTCAAATTCGGGTTGAAAGTTTCTCAAATGACCGACAGATTCCTTCGAGGTCAGTCGAATCGAGCGACATCAGGGTCAGTAAAAAGAGGAAGGCTTCAAAAAGTTTTGATCGATCAGGTTCCTTCTTTTCTTTGTCAAATCTCAGGCGGAAGTCGTACGGGCTGAAAGGAAATACTAAAGAAAGGGCGAATAAGAAGCAACAGATGATGTACTCCAAACGTTTGAAGAAACTCACAGCGGACAAACAGGTTGCCATCACAGGTGTGTTTTAAATGATGGGTGCGAATTATTTACTATATCAAAAGTAACCATAACATCCATTCAATATAGACCTTATAAAAGTAACACATTTTAAGGGATAGTGGTTTTAAGGTACTTGAAAAACTAGACCTCCCCCCCCCCCAAAAAAAAAAAAAAAACCCAAAACAAAACAAAACAAAACAAAACAAACCTAAAATATGGGGAGAGGGTAGAGAGAAAGAAGACCAAAAAAAAAAAAAAAAAAAAAGGTGAGGAAAGATGGAAAGAAATATCCTTCCCTCCCTTGCTCTAAAGCCTTCTTCTGTCGCATCATTTCCCTTGCCGCTATAACCCTCCTCAATAGATGATTACTCCATCTCTGGATCAAACCTAAAAGATACCCCTACTGTTGATACCATCCGTCAGGACCACCTTTAACCCTCATCTTCTTCATCTCCCAGGTTCTTTGCTGATTCTGTCCAGCCTGATCTGCTGGCTGCCTTACGCCATCATCCGCTCCTGTTTCTTTCCTCTTGAACACACGAAGCACTGGATGGACATCGCAGCCATGTGGGTCTCCTTCGTCAACGCTTTCCTCGACCCTGTCATCTACGCGTTCATGAACAGGCGGGTCAAGGCGAGAATTAGGGAGGACTTCAGGGCTATCCAGCGGTACCTCCGTTTCTGCTGTGGCTGTGGCTTAGGCGAGGAAAACCCAGTAAACCGATAGAGATCATCTGTGTGATTGTCGATAATTCCATAGCAGAAGCAACGGTATACCTTTACGAACTGGCTCATTGAGACCACGCCAAGGAATGACTCCAACTTCTCCTAGCCTTTTTTCGTTTTGGCTGTGGCGAGAACAGAAGCGTCGTTGGCTCGTTATCACAAGCAACTGTAGCAGGGGCCGCGGAACCATAGGAGCTGGGGGGGGGGGGGGCTGCAGCCCCCCATACTTTTTTGAGTAGACACATTTGCCGCTGTACAAAAACCCGGAAGTGATTTTCCTGGTTTGTACGCGCAGCCCCCCCCCCCCCCCCCCTTTCAAAAACGTTCCGCGGCTTCTGTGTAGCACCCTCGTTGCACACTTTCATGAACATCCTAGAATACTGCTAGACTATATTGAAGGGGGATTTCATGGTTATATCCGTTTATGCTGTGGCGGTGGTTTTGACGGGGAGGGGGGGGGGGGGGGTGATAAGAAAGAGGAGATCGGTAGAAATCACTGATGGCACTGTTGTCGTCATCACATGCAGGAGCACTATTTTGATCCTTTTACCTTCATTGTCAAACGAGTCAAGACGCATGACTCCTAGTCAGTTATATGATTTTCATTAGATCAGCTGTGGTCTTTGTCTTCAAGGGGGAGGGGGGAAAATGGTACTAGAAGGTGCTTAAATTTTCATCATCATCATCAACATGATCACCATCCACACCATCCTCACCATCGTCATCATCATCATAATCACTATCATCACCATAGTCATCATCACCACTATCATCATCGATATCTTCAACATCATCATCATCATCATCATGATAATCATCATCAAATCTGTAGTTTGATGAATATGTGCCAAGATGAGGCAGGGTTTATAGCTTATACATACTTTGTGCTCTTTGTGGATTTTGAGCTAATCAGTACAAATAAAACAATAACTTTTGTCCCTCCCCCACTCCCTCCCCATCTATCATGCTCTCTCTCCCTCTCTCTCTTTCTCTCCCCCCTCTCTCTCTTTCTCTCTTTCTCTCTCCCCCCTCTCCCTCTCTCTCTCTCCAGAGATGCCAAATTTTCATCAAATTTTACAGTATTTTTATATCTGAAAAGAAGTGGAATAAGAGTATATCCTTCTTTACAGGATAGAACTCTACAGTAACTTAAGTTCAGGAAAAACAGAATTTGGCATGAGACCTGCAGTATTTTCCCTATATGGCAGTACATAATACTGGAAAAAAGGAACAGTTGGCATCTCTCTCTCTCTCTCTCCCCCATGCAAACAATAAAATGCTAAATTCCCATTATCTGAAACCAAATTCCAATTAAATTTACATCATCTAAACTCACATGTAGATCCACCTACTCTCAGTTATTATAAGTACAATGACTATAAATTTACTTCAATTACTGTACGACTATGACAATAAACGACCATAAACTTTCAATCACGTCATTATCATTTTATTACATACAACCCAGGTCCCAAATGAAAAAGGATGATCATACTATAAACCACATCACAGAACTCATTGTATCAAGTGTATTCAATAAAATCAGCCTAACACAAGTAATTAGTGTCCTCTCTAACCACATCCTTTTTTCCAATACTAGGTGGACTTTAAACCCTCTTAATGTTGCTATTAATATTTCTTAATAAGGAAGAAGTGTTTGTGACACATCAAAGCATTAATGATTTGACATGAAAAACAATACACACTTGGATGTTATAAAAAAAAGATAACTGACTGGATTTAATGCCCTGACATGTAATATCAAAATAGTCGTAAGTTTTATTATACATCATTAATGTTTTGTCAGTATTCTGCACTGTTCTCTTCTTCTTAAGCAAACAAAGGATGAAAACTTTACAAAATCCCTTCTGTGGAGCACTTAGGTAAGAAAGTTTTCACACAGTTTTAACATGACAAACAATACACACTTGGATGTTGTAAAAAGATAACTGATTCGATTTAATGCCCTGACATGCAATATCATAATAATTGTAAGCTTTATTCTACATCAGATACTGTCCTCTAAAAAAACATAAGTATCACTATGGCAAAAGGAGGTATAGTTATATATGCACACTAGTTAGTACAGAAAACCCTGTTTTTAAATTTCATTCATCACTTTAAAAAAAACATACATTATGTTTAAAATTGATAAGTGTGAACAGCGGTAGTTATTCCTTGTCAAGTAAAAGCATTATTAGCATGGATGGATAGTCCACAGTGTATGTTGGCACAAAAATGTACAAATGTGGGCTTTTGCAATGTGTTGTATATTATATCTTTACATCGTGACCATGCTGTAGGGAATGTCTCAAATGTTTGGACTCCAGGCGTTTAAATGCAGAGTGCATGGATTACCTCCTTAAACTAACATGACTTGATCTTATTATTTGGAATTTGTTTAGTTTGTTAATTTTATTTCACAATATAGTTAATTATTCATTTAGAAAAGCAGTGAACCATTTGGTTGGCCCATTGTAGCTCTCATTAAGAGTCTGCTGCCCAGCACATTTATTGATTCCATAAAATGTCTGGTGAGGCTATTTTTCACTTTTGCACTATATATATTTTAAAAAATAATAAATAAAAAAAATTTTAAAAATCACATTTGAGTATATCTGACAATATGAAACTTATATCCCTGCTGGAGCTTTTAGCAGACATGCCATGAAGCAAGGTTTTCATGTTAATTTACATTCAGAACTCACTTGGTATCATATGAACATCAAATCACCAATTACTTCAGACTCGCCAGTGATTACTAAAGCCAGTCACACACTACACGATCTGTCTGTGATCACACTTTGGTGAAAAAAAGAATGTTACAGCATTTGATATGATCATTAACTGAAATCAGAATTACAGACTATGGAAAATCTCCTTTTAGAAGGAAAAGCAACACTAATTCTGAATTGCAGGGATGTCATAGCATTCTTGGTATTGTCTACAATTTGAAGGAGAATTGGCCTTTACTCCCGACAGAAGTCTTGTACAGTAAACTAAAATTATGATTTTATTATCATTGGGAATGTCACACAAGATCATTTCATTTGATTAAATTTTCACATCTAATGCAAAATGTCATTTCTTCCAAAATCTGGTCTACTTAAGATCATATTTAGATGCGGTGGGCATGCGTATCCTCCTTCATCCATGGTATTGATCTGTATCATAGTGCAGGTTAATTATGACAGAGGGCAACAACAATTAAGCGACTAGAGCACCATTAAACACTTCTATGAATACATGGAAACAGTTCAGAAATGTTTCATTTCAATTTTCAAATGATTTTATTTTTTTTTTTGTCATGAAGCTACAGCATGTTATATAAAAAATTAACTAATGTTCTTTTTTAATGTACATGTAAGTTTTAATAACTATTAACATGTTGACTACCAAGCCCGCGATACTCGGGCTGGGGTCTATGCAAATGGCGTAATATACCAAATTCAAATCGTGCTCAAAGGGTCAAAGACACACCGTCGTGGGCTTTCATGGGGAATTTGACACCATTCCAGTGCTTACCCAGCAACAAGTGTTGTCCACCACCCAGAGTGGAAACAAGTTTTATGACCAACCGACCTTTGTAATGCTCTGTATATTCCACCCATTGCCCAATATGGTAAAGTCATTATTTCACTTTCCCTGGCCTGACAATGCCCGAAACAAGCCGAATAATGTCTATGGTGGGACAGCTTGTTTGCTGTGCTCCAGAGATGTAAGCTCTATTTATATTTCCAGTTCTTTTCACAAAGCCTGGTGTCAGCAATTTGTGATCCACTATCCATGGAACTCCACAAGTGAGTGTCTTTAAAACCAGTTTATGTGTTTATGTATATGTACTTACTAACGTATACTGTAATTCAAGTGGCAAAATGCCAAATTAGAGTAAACGTCGGAAGTGAAAACCAAAGACAATGATAGCGTGTATGTAAGGAAAGAGTTCATTCTATTATGTTACTAAGTACTTTTAAAAAGAGTTTTAAATTAGAATCATCAGTTTCATATTACTTCACCAGTTTTGTTAATGATTTCAAGAAGATGTTACATGAATGATGGTAAGCTGGCCTTGCGTTATGTATAATTATTTAATTATGTAATAAAATCAGAATATCTAGTGCACTATTACATCAAAATATTGTAGTCTCTTCACAAAGCCATGGTAAGCTAACTTTGCCTTATAATTATTTAATTATGTAATAAAATCAGAATATCGAGTGCACTATTACATTATTATCAAAATATTGTAGTCTCTTCACAAAGCCATGGTAAGCTAACTTTGCCTTATAATTATTTAATTATGTAATAAAATCAGAATATCGAGTGCACTATTACATTATTATCAAAATATTGTAGTCTCTTCACAAAGCCATGGTAAGCTAACTTTGCCTTATAATTATTTAATTATGTAATAAAATCAGAATATCGAGTGCACTATTACATTATTATCAAAATATTGTAGTCTCTTCACAAAGCCATGGTAAGCTGGCCTTGCTTTATAATTATTTAATTCATGTAATAAAATCAGAATATCGAGTGCACCATTACATTATAATCAAAATATTGTGGTCTCTTCCCTTGTACCCGAATTGGAAAAGAATGAATAGTACACAATGCAGGTATTATACCTAATAATACCTACAATACCATAATGACATTTTGTGCTTCAGCTCTGGCTTGGTGTACGTCTAAAATATAAATGACCCTCATTATCCTCAAAATATAAATGACCCTCATTATCGTCATACATATCTAAAGAAAGCTGTATTAATCATTGAAAAATATTTTACTTTTGTATTTTCATTTTCATAAATGTGAGATCATTAATTCCATGTACTAAGTGTTCACTACATATGAATATACAATCAATGGGTCAAACAGGATTTTTGCTAAGTGTATGGTCTCAAATATAAAAGACCTTAATTGATTTCTAAAGAAAAATGCATAAATCACTGAAAAATATTTTTCTTTCACATTTTCATTCTCATACATGTAAATGTGAGATCATTAATTCCTTGTAGTAAGTGTTCACTACATATGAATATAAAATCAAGTCAAACAGGATTTTTGCTAAGTGTATGTCTCAAAAATAAATACCTTAATTGATTTCTAAAGAAAACTTCATAAATCACTGAAAAATATTTCACTTTCTTATTTTCATTCTCATACATGTAAATGTGAGATCATTAATTCCTTGTAGTAAGTGTTCACTACATATAAATATAAAATCAAGTCAAACAGGATTTTTGCTAAGTGTATGTCAGGGTTGGGCGGTAAATACCGGTAGCGGTAATTACCGGTGGTAAATACCGGTAAATACCGTCCGGTAAATAAGATGGGCGTCCGGTAAATATGTAAAAAACGGGAAATATGATTTATAATTCTTTGTTTTTCAATAATTTTAGTTGTTTTTAACCTCAACAAATGAACATAGTGTTCTGAAATAATTAGAATCACAAAACTCATAGTAGAAACACACAAACAGATAAAATCCATACTGCATACATGTACATACCCAAACACACATAGGATCTAAGTCCACACGTACGTACAACACACATACACAAACTCAAATTATGTTCCTGGAAATTGAATAATCATAAACATAAACAAACATTTCTCCCGGGGTTTAACTTTTTACATGCCATTGTATCTCATTACAATATGATTTTTGCTTTTAAGTGTGAATAAAGCTCAGAATTCTACTGTATGTAAGGAGTTTTAGTGTGTACATGTATCAGTGTGTACTAGTGGTTGCTGGTTTTGAACTTTTGATATTGCTTACAGAAAAAGATCTTTTTGTAGCCTAAATAATTACACAACTCACATTATGCTATTTTTAATGTTGCAATTCTTTTATAACTTTTAAAGTTTATTCCAAACAGTTTAACAAACAAAGCAAACAAAAAAATAAAAGGCATAACTTTTACAAATTTACACAAAAGTGAAAAGAGGTGTCAAAAGTTGTCTCCTTTAAGAAATATAAAATGAATACAATAACAACATAATTGCCATACTTTAGCTACTGAATGTTTCATGGGAAATGTAAAATAAATAACTTGTACAGTTTGTCATATTCAGAGGTAACTTCCTGAATCACTTCCCTTCTTTGGTATTATTCTGGTTTACACCAATGATTTTTGTAATATACTTTGCTTATTAATCTTCATAAAAAAAACCTTGAAGCTAAACCTAAAGCTCCTGTGAGAAGCATAGAAACTGCATTTAACTTGTTTAAATTGGTATTTATCTAAAGAGGAGACATATATTAATTGATGCAAATCATAACATATCAGCTGATGGAGAATTTTCAGTTTAGAAATGAGGACTTCCAGGCATCAAAGCTAGATCCCTGAAAAATGAATGATTACATCTTGGATATTTGTGACTTAATTATGCAGTCATCTCATGAATATTGATTGAAAGCTATTGTAAACAAATCAATCTTGGAGCACGCTCCATTGTTTCCCTTTACAATAGCTTCTCTTTTTAATCTAAATTCAGTCATAGTGAGATCAACGAAATTTCAAAAGAATGTCTGGTGCACATTGAGACAAGGATATCCTCGATATGTATATTGAAAATGACGAAGAAGGATATAGCAGTGATAGTGACATCAATGAAGATGACAGAGAAATTGAAGAATTTGACAATGAAAATGGGGGCATAGGTGTAATTTAATCTTTTGTTATTTAGTCCCAAATGTTTATGATAAATATTCATGTATTTCATTGTCATTTGGGGGAATTTACACCTTTTTCTAAAGGTGGGGCCCGAAAAAATCCCATACTTAAAGTGGCCCTCGAGTTAAAAAATGACTATTAAGCGTTGAATAACACTGAGTCTACACAATTTTTCACACATTGAAACTGTGATGAAAAGGTTGAAAATGCCCCCCTCCCCCCAAAAATGTGCTTTACCAATTCCTCCCCCTAAAAAATGAGATATACAGTGAATGTAGTTACCTGAGTACTATTTGAAATTGACAATAAATATATCTATGTTTTCTCCAAAAAATGTACGCAAATGACAGATTTAACTGATCTGAATAGAGTCAATAACTAGGCAAAAAACACACAACATCCAAAGTAAACGCTACATGCATGTGAGTGCCCGCAGGATGGGATTTGTTTACTGTCTGCACATCTAAATCACAGATCTATTACAAAATGCTCCTTGCTGAAACAGAATCACTAGTGGGCTACACATGGATCTAAAAGCACATGGTTTTTGAAGCACATGGCATTTTGTTCATATGCTAATACAAGTTTATGCTCATTAATACATGTAGGTATTCATGAATATGGTAATTATCAACTGACTTAATGAAGAACATCATATCTAAATTAGATGTATATTTGGGATCTTTTTAGTATTTTATTGTATTTTTTTTCCAGCATTTCATAATAACAGACATAGATAACACCCAAACACAAACATAAACACACACACAAACAAACAAACACACACACACATACTCACACAAATGGTACACACCAGAGCAACCATACTCACCACCTTTGTTTTTATGTTCAAAATTTGACAATACCTATGGACAAGTGAGTGGAAAATTATATTTCCCGGTATTTCCCGGTGAAAAGTGGTAAATACCGGTAAAAAGCGGTAAATACCGGTAAATACCGCTTATTTCCCGGCGTCCGGGAAATAAGCCTCCGAAGCGGGAAATATGCCAACCCTGGTGTATGTCTCAAAAATAAATACCTTAATTGATTTCTAAAGAAAACTTCATAAATCACTGAAAAATATTTCACTTTCTTATTTTCATTCTCATAAATGTGAGATCATTCATTGCATGTACTATAAAGTGTTCACTACATATAAATATAAAATCAAGTCAAACAGGATTTTTGCTAAGTGTATGTCTCAAAAATAAATACCTTAATTGATTTCTAAAGAAAACTTCATAAATCACTGAAAAATATTTCACTTTCTTATTTTCATTCTCATAAATGTGAGATCATTCATTGCATGTACTAAGTGTTCACTACATATGAATATAAAATCAAGTCAAACAGAATTTTTGCTAAGTGTATGTCTCAAAAATAAATACCTTAATTGATTTCTAAAGAAAACTTCATAAATCACTGAAAAATATTTCACCTTCTTAATTTCATTCTCATAAATGTGAGATCATTCATTGCATGTACTAAGTGTTCACTACATATGAATATACAATCAGTGGGTCAAACAGGATATTCTTTTCCCTGCCAGAATCAATACTGCTGTTCAATGACAAAAGGAAGCAACTATGATTTTTTTCTTTTTCAAAATTGGCTTTTTCTTCATCTGGGGTACTGTTTATATGCTCTACATGATGATGGAGAAATACTATAGAAAAACTATATTGAAATGTAAAATTGTCAAATATCCGAATAATTGGTAATTTTGTGGTAAAGGGTCACAAATACTGTAAATGCAGAAATATCAATTTTTGTGGATTTTGCGCTATTTTCAGCAAGTGCAAAAATAAGAACTTGCAAATATATTAGCACAATTTCTTATGCCTATTTTGAACGGATGCTGAATTGCTTCAGCTGATTTAATGTGTGTTTGAATCCAATTCAGTTTAGAAAAGGTTTGTGCAGTTTTGCCTACTGTATGCATTTGAATGGACAGCATGTGTGTGAAATAATAAATGGAGCCGCGCTGGTTATTTATATTCAAATTTGACCATTTTTAGCTATAGCTAGGGCAGAGAAACGACTGTCATACAGTGAAATATTAAATCAAATCTTGCACTTCTATGAGTGAGTAATTGTGCAGCGCGAATTGAAGAACCAGCAAATATGTTTTGGGTCGCTCAGCGTGAAAAATTAATCACGCAAAAATAACACCGTTTACAGTAGACTTAACAAAAGGAGGCAACTCCTTGGATTTCCGCATAAAGCAGCGACTAATTGTCTTCATTTACGAGGAAACTCGTTCTACAGAGTTGCTTTCTTTTATCATTGGACAGCAGAAATAAGGTCCCATACAAACATGCATGCTCTGCTCAGCCTAAACAAGCACCTGACATATGAAACTACATTTAGATGGTACATTGTTTTTGTTCATCACTATACCCAAGCTAGAATGCAGTTGATGTGAACATGGTAGTTTGTTACCAGTTTCTCTAGACTTATTTCCTGCCAGATTGTTCCCATGATACAAGTCAAAAGTTCACAATATCTGGTGAGAATGAAAAAGGAATACTTTAAAAGCTCATGTAAGATTTTTTGCAGCACAAAGAAGATTGATGTGGAAGTGGTTCAATATGGGTGATGTTCGTTATTCCGAAGGTTCGTTATTCCAAAGGTTTGTTATTCCGAAGGTTCCTTAATCTGAAATTGAGATAGGGTTAGTTATTCTGAAGGTTCACAGTCCGAAAATGAAATAAGGTCCGTTAGTCCGAAAATAACTAACTAACAAACCTTATTTCATTTTCGGACTAACGAACCTTTGGAATAGCGAACCTTTTTTCACTTTCAGACTTACGAGCCTTCGGAATAGCAAACCTCATTTCATTTTGGGACTAACAAACCTTCAAAATAACGAACCTTCCGACTAACGAAACTTTGGAATAAACGAACCTTCGGAATAACGAACTGTAACCGGAAGTGGTTCAATGTAGTCTCACACCGTCTGCCTTGCATCCAAAGATACTTGTGCAAGATAATGTGAGAAAATATTCCAATCATATCTGGACAATTTTAATTTCAATATCGGGCAAGGAAAGCCAGAAAATGGCCACACTCAGCCCTACGCCAGGACCCACACACCCAGAACACTCCCCACACAATGATGATAAAGCTTCATTCTGCTTGCCGTGTACACATAACCTTCCGCGGGCTTTACAAGTGTGCAGTCACTGTGTAGTGCATGTCAACATTGTTAGAGGTCTACATTCCTCCCCTTGTGATCTAAACCCCTTTTACTTTTATTTGTGTGATATTCAGCTTGAAGAGGAAAAAAAAAAAATCAGCATCTTAGTTTTGCTAGTGCCTTACTATTTATTGTTCCAAAAGCAAAAAAACTGAGGAATTGAAGAGTTTTTAAGGGCGTACAAAAACATGAACATAACCTTTAATTCCATTCTAACTTCCGACAATTGATAAAGTGAGATGCTATTGAAACCTTCTTACTGTTGTTAAAATTAGAAGGTTGAGTATCAACCAGTCATTACAAAGAGGACAATTTTCAATAGGGATTTCTATGAATGTGTAAAGGTTTAATTAGTACCTCGTATTCTGGTACACTAATAAAATATAACAAACAAACAAAATCAAAATATTGAGGACGTACATCCATATCCCATCATACTATTTAAGACAAGATTAAATACATTTCTAAGTATGACAATAATGAAACTATTTGTACACCCTTTGGCCTAACATTTGGCTAAGTATTATTAAAAAAGAGCACCAAATCGGTAGAATATTTAGAGATTACATCCCTCATACATTTATAATAATAATAATAATATTCTGTTCTTGTATAGCGCATATCACATTATTATCTAACGTCTCTATGCGCTTCCAAAGGATTCAGCAATGATTATATAACTAGATGAATCTTCGACCACGCGTGGTCGAATTTTATGCCTCCGCCATTACCAGATCAGAAATAAATGGCACTTCATGTTGCTTTATTTTCATTTATACAATGACATCTTTGACCTTGACCTTTGACCTTGTGACCCCCAAATCTAATGAGAGCATTGCCCTTTCCATATGCATACATGAGCCAAGTTTGAGGTTGATCGGTCAAATGGTTGAGTTATGGTGAAACGAATCATTTCTATGTACATAATGACCTCTATGACCTTTGACCTTTGACCTTGTGACCCCAAAATCTGATCAGATCATTGTCCCTTCCATGTGCATAAATGAGCCAAGTTTGAAGCCAATCTGTCCAATGGTTCTTAAGTTATCGCGAGAACGAGCCATTTTTATGTGTATTATTACCTCTATGACCTTGACCTTTGACCTTGAGACTCCAAAATCTAATCAGATCATTGTCCTTCCCATATGCATACCTGTGCCAAGTTTGAGGTTGATCGGTCAAATGATTGTTGAGTTATGGTGAAAACGAACCATTTCTTTGTACATAATGACCTCTATGACCTTTGACCATTGACCTTGTGACCCCAAAATCTAATCAGATCATCGTCCCTTCCATGTGCATACATGAGCCAAGTTTGAAGCCAATCTGTCAAACGGTTCTTAAGTTATCGCGAGAACGAAAACGGGACGGACGGACGGACGGACGGACGACCCGAAAACATAATGCCTCCGGCAACCACCTACAGTGGGCGGAGGCATAAAAATATATCTCCTACAAATCATAAAACTAATGTATGTATCAAATCAATCACACATTGGCTTCATAGTCTGACATTTAGCCACTAAACTGGAGACAAATATGTATTATTAGGCAGAAATATCATTATAATATTTAGAGAGTACATCTTGCACCATACATTCAGCATTCAAATATGTGATTAAATATATCTCTATAATTATAAGTAAAGAAATAATTGTGTAGATCAAATCAATTAGTGATGAGCATATGATCTGACATTACCATTTTTTGTCACGGACATAGTGACCAAAGGTCAAATCGTAGTTCTTGAACTCCGAGTATTGGCGATCGTGACGGGTGTAGCGGTCAAGGAAAGTCTCCTTGAGGGCAGTACGGCTTGACCGGCAGGCAGCTTGCTGTGGACATAAAGAATGGATAAGAAG
>CM057160.1:2228034-2254314 GCA_029962745.1 Echinometra lucunter | reverse complement strand
AAAAAGGGAGTAAACTTGTAAATATGTGTGCTTGCCAAATCTCAATTTCATTTCCTTGTTATCTGCATTTGTCCCCAAAAACCGTTATTTGTCAATGTCATGATCTTTATCATTAATTCACAATGTTTTCTCCTTTCAGAGAACATTATTCACCTATTTAGAGTATTAATTGACCATTTCAAATAAAGATAAATATACTTTCAAGAGCTACTAGAAAGTAAAAGAAACAATTTGAAAATGACCATTTTATTATTTCTTCCTGTCTTTTATCCTAAAGTCGAGACAACAGTCAGAAACTGAAACTGGAAGTTCAACAGAGAGGTCAGGTTGCAGCAAATCCTCTAAAACTTGAACTCCTTATTTTCTTATCTACATGTAAGTATGTTCATATTTGCCAATAAAGATGACACACTCTTGGGTGGAGGAGGGTTAGATCTGGGTCAAGTAATTTGAATATCAATCTAAACATCACATATATCAAATCAATGTCCACTTATTAAAGTATATACCCTGTAGTTAAAGGAATTAGTAGGTAATGTGTACCCGGCCAAATGTTCATAAGTTTGATAAAAAATAATGGAATGTGGATTTGTTTCTTCTTCAGGGAAGTATGTCAGAAATTAATTTACAGAAAATTCATGCAAGAATTTCCTAAAAATTTTGGAAAGTGGACTGTTTCTAATTCAAGGAAGTACATGTATGTCAGGAATCAATTTACAGAAAATTTATGAGGGAATTTCCTGATATTTCTGAAAATAGGAATAACAAATCAGGAAATCACCCTAGGCTTTAAAATGCAGAATTCAGAGAATGTAATACGATATAATTACCTCGTTAGTAAAGAGTGTCATGACAAACTTGCCCGGTCTAAATGTAGAGAGGATTCGGTCAACAAGGCTACTGTATTCCTCCTGAAAACAAGGTGCAAATCAAAATTAGATTAGTTATGCTGTAAACATCTGTCTTTTTTTACTACAGTCAGACGCTCCATGCTTCAATAGTATGTACTCAACCTCATCTTTCCCTTCCAGAGATCTTCCTTTTCCATGACTTTCTTCTATCTTCTCTCCCTTACTTTTCCTTCTCTATTTGTAATGTCATATGGCCTTGTCTTACTTTCTTCCTTCTTTCTTTCTTGGCCTCTTCTTTTCTTTTCTCCCCCTTGTTTTCTTTTCTGGTATAATTTTTTGAATATCACAGCATTTAACAAGATTCAATACGAACCCAATTTGTATTGTGTTGGGATCGGATTTATTGTTTAGTTCTTCCAGCATAGAGAATACCTATGAAGACACGAAGACTCAAAATCAGTTAAAGTATGAAGTTAACATTTATTCAGTTGAAGATCAAAGATATGAACAGAAGTCTAGAGTAAGTCTGATGGTGACTGTACTCTGATGTAGTCTGAAGTATTCTCAAGTATTCTGGTTCTCTCTCTCTCTGATGGGAGTCCTGAAGTGAACCCCTTTTATAATGGGTAAACCCTCTACTGGGAGTTGGTCAACCTTGAGCTCTTGATCAAAGGCCTTATGTACGTCATAACTTTTACTCAGTATTGGGGGAGTGGGTCAGTTATCTGGAAGGAGTGATGTAGTGAATAAGAAGACCATAAAGTGACCAGTGCGTCATAGCTTTAGTTGGAAGATGTATGAGTAATACTTTCTGAAGAAGAGTGAAGTTGGTAAACTTCCTGTTATACTTCCTGTAGAAGTATTGATTAAGTATTGATAAATTATAGAAAATGTGAAATTGGTCTTATTATCACATAACAGTATCTTTGTTTTCATATTGTTATTAGTGCTATTATTGTTATAATTACTATTGCTGTACTTTTTCCTATATCTTCGCATGTATCATGTTGCTTGTTTGTCACTTTGCCAGTAGAGGACGAATTTCTGTATTTTTTTAATTCAGACAATACACCATCTTGAATCTTGAATCTTGATTTTATTTCATTTTATTTCTGATTACTGATATATCAAAAAAATTACAAGACAAGGGATAAGTCCACAGCACACTAGCACACTATACGATCCATCTGCGATCTGATGGTAGGGTAAATTTGCAATAGCATTTGATATGAACATTCAAGCATGTAAAATCTTAATGATCAAAGTTTCAAATAGTTTGTATAAATACTAAAATCAAATCCTGGACTATTGTGAGCCTCCTTGTAGGTACGAAAGCGAATGCAATACCAAATCGTAGTGATGTCATAACAATCTTGCAATTGTCTACGATTTGAAGCAGATTTGGCCTTTACTCCAACCAAAAGGCTTGCAGTTAAACAAAATTTCAATTCAAGTATTCCGATTATCATTCTGAACCTCAAATAGATAATTTCGATTGTTTTAATTGTAATATTTAATGCAAAATATCATTAGACTCCAGGGCCCTGTTTCATAAAACTTGTTATCAATAACAAGTTGCAATAACTGTTATAAGCTACTGATATCCTTGCATCTGATTAGCTGAGAGCAAATTTGTCATAAAAATGTCGCAGTTGTTACTAATAGCAAGTTTAATGAAACAGGCCCAGGTTGATTTAGATATAGGAAAAATTGGAATAAGTGGTAATTTACCATAGAAGCATTAGTCTCAAAGCTGACATAAGAAAACTCCTTCTCCGGTGTAACATGAATAGTGACATAGCCATCCTAGAAAGGGAAATATAGAATGAAAACAGGGTTCATACACTTGTACATTTTCAAAATTCCCTGACTTTCCCTGACTTTCCAGAGCAATAAATGTGGTTTTCTATGACCATTTTAAGCGCTTTTTCTAAGTGCAACCAATATTTTAAAAACATTTTTTTAACATTCATTTTCCGTCATTTTCTTCACCATCATATGGTGCCATTATGCATACATCTTCCCTCAAGTGAATTATCTGAGGTTTTCGTTTGACAACCCTAAAAACTTCCACAACAATAAGTCAATAATGCAAAGTTCTAAGCCTGTTTTGAGTAAACAATAACCCTTTACAAGCCCAATAAGAATATGAGTAATAAAATTTCCACGAACTTCTCGGGATAGTCGGATATAACTTGTATTTCAGAGGACCCCTAAAGTGTGTAAAGAACAAAATCTCAAATTTTTCCGTTTAAAAGTATGCCCACCGACTCTCATGGCAATGTAAAAAGTCTAACGTTGCATGAAGGGAAAACATGTAAAGTTCAAAAGTTTTTTTTAAAGAAATTGTATCTTTGCCTTTGGAGATGACTGTGGGAGAGGGGTTTGCCACCAAAATAAATTGCACTGATCTTTAAAAAACTAGGTTTTTTTTTCTTTTATTTTGATAGATTTAACAAAATCTGATGTTGTAAGCAAAGGATAATCATCAGTGGAGAATATGACAAAAGAACAACAAGAACAACAACAAACTGCAACAAAATAAATTAATGAAGCTTTACAAGCCTCTAAAAAACAAAGCTTCTTCATTTGCTCAGTCAAATCAGGGAAGTGAAGAAAACAATTGATTGCCTGAGGATGAGGGAGGGGGAACCAACTTGCCTGAATTTTCTTTTTATATCCTTTGTTTATTAGATTTATTTTTCTCAATAGCGAAATAATTTTTAATCAGGTTAAGTCAAAAGTTTTTTTTTTTCTTCTTTTTTCCAAAAAAAAGTTTACTATTAAAAAAAAAAAAAAGATCTATAAACGGCCCGCGCATTTCCGTTTTACACCGTTGCCTAGGCATTTTCGCAAAAAAATCCTACAAGTGCTCTGGTGAAAGAGTCTAAGTCCTCAGCGCACGTAGACGACAGCCAAGATATGCATGCATGCACATCATACATTGTAAATGTGCGCAAACGAGCTGAGCCCATAGAGTTCTATGGCTGAGCTTGATCTTATTTAAAGGAGAAAAAAACCATGAAATACATAAGGAGAGAGAAGAAGCTAGATGGAAGGAAGAACAAATAAAAACATAGGACATGGGAGAGGATAGATGAGAGGAAGAATAAAGGAATACATGAAGAAAGAACAGAGGATACAGAATTCACTATTTCTTCGTGTTTTTTCTTTTATCTATACCTTTCCCTTTTCTTTATGGACTTCTAGGCCTATCTTTCTTTTTACATTTCTTTGGGCAATCCTCTCGTCTGTTTCTTCGCCTTCAGTTCCTTGAAGACCCCTTTACCTTCTGTAGTTCTTTGCCTTTTCTTTCATCTATTCTCTCTGTACACATACACGATCGCCGCGTGCACTGCTATAGGAGAGCTGAATCTCTGGCTGAAACGAACCCTAGACTTTGAAACCAGCACATTTGATGCAGGGGAAAACGTTGATTTTAAACCTTCTATCACATTGCCAATTTAAGGATTTTAATGCTTATTTTCCTTTAAAAAATTTTCAGCATCAAACAACGAATACTGACGCAACCAAAATGTGGACCTCTGTCACGAATGGGTTAATCGAAAAACTGCCTAGGCTACGGTGTAAAACGGAAAAGCGCAAAAGGCCCAGCAGTTCACGTTACTTTCTAGATGGGAAAAATATACCGGGAAAAATATACCGGGAAAAATATACCGGGAAAAATATACCGGGAAAAATATACCGGGAAAAATATACCGGGAAAATATATAGACAGACTACTTCCTGACAACTGCAAAATATCAGTAAAATTCATATTTCACATCGATGAAATGAACTTCCAAGGTACATACTTTCTTAAAAATAGTTTAACTGGTCATTTACTAACAATGAACAGAGAAATTATCAGTTCCTTTTTGGCTTGGAAAGTTTCGAGTTCCGAATGATACCGTGAGTATTATCCCACATGAGAATGGATATGTGGGACTATACTGAAGCCTTTAGTACATGCCCACATATTAATTTTTGTGTGGTAGATGCATTAACTGCCACACACTATTGTTCAAAAGTCAATCTTTCTAAGCCAAAAAGAAGCTAATAATTCATCTTTTAACTGCTAGTCAATGGCCAAATCAAACCACTTTTCAAAAAATTTGGACATTAGAAGAGCATTTCATGAGCATGAAATGTAAATTCTATCAACATTTTGGCAGTTGTGTGGGAGATTTCTAAAGGAGCCAGCCGGGTTTTTCAGTACACAACATCAAAATGTACAGTACAGTGGCATGCATTACAGAACATAAACACCACGGCACCCACCACATTGAACATTTGATACACAAGTTACACATACAGGCATCTCACAGATATGAAGGAAACAACAGACACAATGCAATATACGTGTAATTGTGGAATGGTCTCATGTGAAACAACACATTTTACAAATGTTATTTCCTCAGTTAATAACACAAATGAAAAAGGCCATCTTAACAAATATCTTGAATAAATGATTTTCCCTGACTTTCCAGAAGAAATTGCCAAATTCCCTGACTTTCCATGACTTTTTGCTTCTGGAAAAAAGTATTTTCAAATTCCCTGACTTTCCAGAAATTCCCTGACCTGTACAACCCTGGAAAACAGCTCTTCTAGTCGTAAGAATAGTTAAAACCAAGCGCACACACATGAAAAATAAATAAACAAAAAATTATTTTAAAAAGAGAGATCCAATAATATTCAATATACTAGTGTGCCTCCAAACCACAACCCCCTTTCACTTTACATATATACATGCACATCATTGGCCAAATCAAAGGCCTTGGAAAGCATGCCAGATTTCTAAAGTCTGAAACCAGTAAACCTTAAAAGTTTCATGTAACTTTGATATCCTAAGAGTCTTAAGGTGCGTTCAAGCGATTTTTTGAAGCTAGAATCAAAAACATGAATCACAAATCAAAACGCTGTTACAAAACACGGTTACTGCGAGAGAGCGTTCAAGCGATTTTTCATCAACGCTGATTCTTGCTCATTTCAAGCCAATCCACTGCGCATCGAACTGCGCAGTTTGACCAAGGAAGGTCAACTTTAGCGACATCATTTATTCGTCTCTATAGCTTTCTTATGCAAATCTTTGTTTTTCATTCTATCTTCTTCTCTTTCCATCTTTTCTTATGTTATTCTTTGTTTTTTCCTACCTTCTTTTCTGTTTCCTTATGTCATTTATTTCAACCTTTTTTCTATCTTTCCTTGTTATTCTTTCTCATCCCATCTTTTCTTATGTTAGTCTTTGTTTTTTCCTACCTTCTTTTCTATGTTTCCTTATTTTTTCTTTGTTTTTCCTTTTATCTTCTTCTCTTTCCGTATTTTCTTATGTTAATCTTCGTTTTCTATTTTCTTCTTTTCTATCTTTCCTTACATTATTCTTTGTTTTTCCTTCTATCTTCTTCTCTTTCCATCTTTCCTTATGTTATTCTTTGTTTTTCCTTCTATCTTCTCTTTCCATCTTTCCTTATGTGATTCTTTGTTTTCTTCTATCTTTTTTCTGTCTTTTCTTGTTATTCTTTGTTATTCCTTCTATCTTCTTATCTTTTAATCTATATTTTGTTATTCTTTGCTTTCATCTATCTTCTTTTCTATCTTTCCTTATGTTATTCTTTGCTTTTCCTTCTAACTTCTTTTCTGTCCATCTTTCCTTGTTATTCTCTGTTTTCTTCTTCTCTTTCCGTCTTTGCTTATGTTATTCTTTGTTATTCATTCCATCTTATCTTTCAGTCTTTTCTTATGTTATTCTTTGTTTTCTCCCATCTTTTTTATCTATCTTTCCTTATGTTATTCTTTGTTTTTCCTTCTATCTTCTTTTTCGTCTTTTCCTGTTATTCCATGTTATTCCTTCTATCTCCTTATCTTTCAGTCTCTTCTTATATTATTCTTTTTTTTCTGTCTTCTCTGTCCATCTTTCCTTACGTTGTTTTCTTCTATCTTCTTTTTCGTCTTTTCCTGTTATTCTACTGTATAAGCTGAAATTTTCGCGGTGGTTTTATTTTCGCGAATTTCGCGAATCACTCACCTATCGCGAATTTAACAACACGCAAAAATATCCGCACGTAAATTTGCTTTTTACCTCTCAGCGCAGCAGCGTCATCGGCACATAGTACAGTTTGTCATTGCCTAAAACTATGCACTATGCATGTGGAAAGTGCACTGCAGCAGTCCTTCACCCAGTGTGTATGTAGCATAACACACACAGACACACATTGTCACTCACCACAAGTAAGCTCCGTACATGGTCACCTCTAAAACCCCTATAAGAAACCCAATTCTGCTTCCAAAAATATGGAATCGGTGCCATTTTTCCAAAGCATGCGGGGCTTTAGTGGGGTGGTAAGTAAGAGGGTCGCTGAAAACGCGCTATAAATCAAGAAATCAGGGGTTTTAAGACAGCATTTTTTGTTTATCGCAAGCTACGAGTTTGATGGTATTGGCAAAAAAAACATCAAAAAGCAAATCCTCTGGATCTGCCGATATGGCTCATTCATGTACAAATAAGTTTACTGCAAGTCTTGCTCTTGCGCTCGCGAACTTAACAACTCGCGAAAATGTCTGTGAGCCTGTGATTCGCGAAAATATCTGTACGCGAAAATATTGGCGTATACAGTATGTTATTCCTTCTATCTCCTTATCTTTCAGTCTCTTCTTATATTATTCTTTGTTTTCTCCTTCTATCTTCTTTTCTAGCTTTCTGTAACTATGTTGTTTGTTCTATCTTTCTTCAAACCTTGGAGTGAAAGCAACAGTAGAATCATGATTGAGATCTCCGTTGCGTTCAATCGAATTTTAGAGACCGTGGTTCTGTAGAATCATGATTCAAAACGTACCTTTTTCAGCATTTCACGTTTGCGTTTTGAAAGACGTTTATTTTTACGACCTGCGAAAAATCGATGAACGCAACCGTGGTTTAAACTAAACGTCTTTGAAAACCGTGATTCTAGGGTGAAAAATGGTCGCTTGAACGCGGCCTTGGAGACATCTAAGCTGTTCCCCATTACCCTTGGACACCTTCCCAACAGCCGGTAATTCTAACTGGACTTACATCCTTCAGCAATCCGTTCATGGAGTACCCACATGGATCAAACACAAAACCATCTATCTTGCAGTCAGGAAGAAGATCTGCTATGCCGCTCTCCTGTGTTTTCAAGAGAAAAAGAAAGAGAGAGACAGAGAGATTAAGAGAGACAGACAGAGACAGAGACAGAGAAAGAGATTATTCATTTCTATTATCATAACAGCCAACAATGCCACATAAACACCATCGAAAATTCTTGAGAGGAAATAAAGAGGTTGGGTAAAAGCATTAAATTTCTTGTATTTTGTTTTCTTATATTCTACCGACACATGGACTTTGAATTAAACATGACACCATGATAGTACACAATTAAAAATCAAAAAGCAACAGCAACCGATGCTTGGGGATTACCCTAAGGAATATGAACTTCTGCATGAGGGCTCTTCTCACTGGTCATTGTATGTATACACATGCAGGGAGATAAAGGAGAAATGGATTGGATGGGGTAGAAAAACAACAACAAAAGCAGAAAAAAACAGACGAGTGGGCTGGCGGACATAAGAAAAGAAAAGAAAAAAAATCTACACCTTGGGGATGCAGGTTGCTCTCATTACTGACTTTCCCTATCAAGTACTGAACACAATGTCTGTACAGGAGTGAATATGGCTCATATTTTTTTTGTTTTAAAATATTCTTTTATTCTTTTCTTTCAGTGACATTAATATGTACAAACATCGCAAACAAATTGACAACTTCATACATACTACGGTACCAGTAAAATCAAAGAAGAAGAATTATATACATAGATAGACTTCCAAATCACTTCAATTAACTAACAATTTAATTAGATGAAACTGGTCCTTTCTGCTTTTCTTTCACTGAAAGAAAGATTAAGAAATAAAATCAACAAGAAACAAAATGAAAAGGAAAAAGAAAAAGACAGACACACCTGTACATCCCAGCACAACACCTCATCCCTCCCCTTCAGCCCCCCCCCCCCAACACCCCTTTCCCCATCCCCATCCCTGAGCATACCCCTCGCAATCCGTGACTGACAAGTAGCGCGAGAATCTGCAGATAACCAATGACGCAACAAAACTCTTTTCCTCTCTTATCCACAACATTTCATATTATTTTCATATTATTTTCTATTGGAAAAAAAATGCAAACGATGAGACATACCCCCTGGGCGATTCCCCCCCCCCCCCAACATCCAAAAACAACCATCCTGCCCATGAATGTTCTATTGAGGCTTGTTCAGATATGAGGCGACAAATCCCGCAACATTTTAGTGTACAAGTCTATTGGATACGAGGCAACCCCCCCCCCCCCAAAAAAAAAAAAAATGTTGCCGAGGCAGGAGACATTTTTTGTCGCCTGACTGCAAAAAGCTGTGGACCAATCAAATTCTTGAAAAGTTAGCGCAAAATATGTTGTCATGAGTATGTCTGCACAACTTTCGACAGAACCCTCTTTTATTTGAGAGTTTATGCATTAATGCGCATTCATTAACATAAGTGGGGTGATTTTGTTGCATCATATCTGAACACTAAAAATGTAACTGGGTTTTGTCACATCATATCTGAACAAGCCTTTAATTAGCAATCCTTTCTATACTTCTTCGAGGATGAGGGGTGTCCTTTTTGGTTTATTGTCTAAGGCAGCACTCCTCAACCTTCGCAGCCCATCTTCAGTGAAGTATGATTTTTCCCCCACAAAGTCCCCCCCCCAAAAAAAAAAAAAAAATTGGATAATAACAAAATTAATAAGTTTTTTTTTCTATGTCTTGACATTCTAATATAATGGAATTACCTTGGTGACTTCCTCCGACTTGCGTCCAGTGGTGTTTTGAAAGTGAGCCATGACATCAGCGTCCAAGTCAGTCATCAGGATGTGGGTCAAAAGTCGAAGGTCAAGGAAACTGACAGCTCTTATTTCCTAGTTAAATGTATGCATGGCCACAGTGCTTTACACTTTGCAGTGGAACATTTTCCTTTGCTCAAACATAACGTTCATTTTTATAAGGTATCACGTTTTAAAAATGGCTGATCTGCAGACCCTCATAATAACAAACCTGTAAACAGTTTTCGGTGTTAACGATTTAATCATGTTTAAATATGTTCCAATAAAATCAGGGATAACGAGAGTACCACATGCATATGAAAACGATATGTCTCCTCAAATCAAATCAAGGCTCACATAGTAATTGGCTTATAATGTCAGGTTTTGGGCTGTCTTAGATTCAAGGTAAAATGCTTCGCCAAAGTAGTCAATTGAATGGTGAAGTTGGTAAGTATTACACTTATACCCAAAAAATTAGTAAAGTACTTACAAATTTTGATTTAAGAATGAAATTGAATACCGACGTAAATCAAAATGTGATTCTCCACAGCAAAAAACAACCAATATGTCACACTGTAATTTAGCACATAAACAGCTACAAAAAAAAAAAGTGGTTTGGGAAGGAAAAACGGGTTTCTATTTTTCTGTAAGTTATGAAAATTCATTCAATTTGGCATAAACTGAGGGCAAAATACGATAGCTGCTTGGTTTGACACAAAGGCAGAAAACATGAGGTTGCAAATACCCTACTTTTTAATGCATGCATGTCATTTTTCAATATACGGGAAATTCTGATTTTTTGGGGTTATGTATTTGCAACATGGAATGAAAACATGGCTTCCTTAGCATTACAGTCTATAGAGGCAGTCAAGTTTTATTTATCAGTAGTTGCCTAATCTTCACAGATGGGCATGTAAGGGTTTGAAAATACATTTTAAGTGTTCCTAGCTATGAGATTATGAAAAGAATTAAATTTCACCAAAAATTGATATACAAGGTTTTGTCACCCCAGCGACCTTACATTGATGAGATAAAAGGATATTTCCAAGGTCTGATCAGGTTGCTCAATGCAGGAGTTGTCCAATGTGTACAGGTACCTGAGATGAAGAAACAACAATAATGGGGAAAAAAAAAAAATCAATCGTTGACAAACATTCTTCATAATGATTACCATCCCATACAAAACAGTTGATGATTCAATGAGACTGGAAGCCAGGAGTGGGTGATTGACAACACCTGTTATTGGGTAAACACCAGAATAGTATACAAATATACTTTGCCTTGAGAGTTTCTGGTTAAAACTATGGGCAAGAGGTGGCTCCGAAATAGTACTATTCACTGAGGGGCGCAGCCCCGAAGTGAATGGTACTATTCGAGTCACCGAGGCCCATAGTTTTAACCAGAAACTCGAAATTATGGCAGAGTATATTTGTTTTATATTTTGGATCAAGAATTATATGTATTTGTACATGAATTTTACTTTCTTATTTTATATTTTTCTTGATTAATATACAGCCCCGTTGTAAATCCGCCAAGTAGGTGAAGTGGGTTTTTACCTTGTTTATTAAAATAAATCAGTCAAATGACACCAAATCAATATTCTTTATTTCATGTTTATGTCTTATTGAATGCTTTACGGCACTAAACGTTGTACGGATAAACTGCAAAGTGATCGGAAAGTGAGAAACGCAGTAGCCGTGACACCGTGAGAGTTCCCCATGGTGCGCACTCGAGCTCTCGTATGCCCCACTGAATTTTCATTTCGCGCATAGATTTTGCGTACTGTGACGTCATTTCACAAATAGTATGTACTATTTGGAAAATGTCGTCATAAGAGTGACGTCATTTCCCAAATAGTAAACCTTCATGCCAACATTCTGAAATAGCTGAAAATACCAATGATCACGTGAAGGTCTTTAAGCCAATCATGAAAGGATAAATTTCTGATCCAAAATATAATGTCAAATTTCCCATGAGAGCCCATTACTATAATGTGAACTGTGAAACAGATAATACAATTGCAATATTTGTCAGCACTGCTGTCATACATACTGGGATTTTGGAAGAGGTTACTGTTATAGATGTACAAAGCCTTTCTGAAGTGACTAGGATAGCTGAAACAGAGTGTCATTAAAAAAAAAAAAAAAAAAACCTTCAGAACATAAACAATACAAACAACAGCATGCAATTTGAATTCTGGCTGCATCTTTTCATGCCAATCCTAAGCTACCTAACAGATCTAAGCATGCTATCTCTTCATTTATAACTTCCTACATCTTTCCACATGTTTAGGAGCAGGAGATGGTCTGGTGGTAACGTCCGCGGTCAACTCTTTGTCTTCGCTTACAGACTGACTCTAATCAGACCCAGGTTTGAAAATGAGTCATGTCTTTCGGATAATAATAATACAGGGTATTTATAATGCGCCAATTCCTCATGACTTATGTGCTCAAGGCGCAATGGAGAAGAAAACCTTACAATGAAGCAAAAGCACATGGAATATGAAGAGGAAGGGAAAAAAAAAAAAGATAAGCAACAGAGTGAAAGTAGATCTATTGGAAATCAATTTTGAACAAGTGAGTTTTGAGGGCATTTTTAAAACAATCTACCTTGAAATATAACAAATTTCTTGTGGCAACTGATTCCATACATAAAGTCCAGCATGTGCAAATGACCAATCCCCCCATTGATTTCTTAGTTTTCGGGACAACAAGCAATTTAGAATCAGACGCTCTTAAGCATCTAGGAGGATTATAAGGCATCAACAAATTAATATTGTAACATGGGGCAAATCCATGTATAAAGTGACAGTGATGGTGACGTTAGAGTCTGGTCTCAGACATAAATAATCATATCTGATTGATACACGTCTGTAAAAACCTAATGACACACAATGACAAGAGATGTTTAGGGTGTGATTATAAATGCACATATATGAATTTATTCACTTACCAGCAATCACCATTCATTCTCCCTAAGACATAGGCAGCACCTCCTGCAAATTAATGAAGACGAAACAAAATGCAATAACAACAATAATCAAACTAACAATTGGTGAGTCGAAGTAACCGTGTCCCTTACATTACCAAGCACACTTACCATTTGAATATGAATCTCATCCTCACATTATACCAAGAGGTCAACTAGAGCTTAAATCAGAGTAAATATGAACTGTATCTGCTGTTAGTTTATGTTCAGAGTTTCTATATCCTTGGTATTGTTTGGGACATCCAATGACCCCTCTTAGTGCTGCAGATATTACTATGGCATCACTGGATTCATTCCCCCACATAAAGCATCCCAAATTTCCATGTAGGTTGTGGGTACAAACCCTTGAAAGTCATACACACTGTATAGCTTAACCCATTCATGACAGAGAGTCCACATTATGTGGTTTGGTCTAATAACTTTTGATGCAGAGCTCTAAAAATCATACCAAATACATGAGCAGAAAGAGCAAAAAATTCTACACTTACTGTGCCCATTTTTGTTGCATCAATATTTGTTGTTTGATGCTGAAATTTTTTTAAAGGAAAATAAGCATTAAAATCCTTAAATTGGCATTGCAATGAAAATGTTAAAATTACTGTTTTTCCCTGCAAATTGGCAACTTTATGACTTCTCATCATACATTCTGTCAATTTATATTTATTTTTTACATGATGTTTTATAAGAAAAATGTAGCAATAAAAGAAAAATGTTGGTGTTGCCAATATGAAGAATAAAAGCTGATCAAATTAGGCTTTGAATAATTCCTGTCACGAAAGGGTTAACAGAGGGTCTTAACTACATGACTGTAGACTGCAAGCCTTACATAGATCCTGCACTTGACACTGCCAACTACTGATAATGTCGGGCTAGGCTCAAGGTTCATGGAATTTTGTTAGGTGTCCAAAAGAGTATGTGCCTTTAGACTAGTCATCACTTATAATAACTGTTCCATATGGTGATCATAAAGGCATGCTGCAAATTCATCACAATATCTCCCATTACACTTTCCAACCACAGATTTATATTAGCTACATGAAACCTTACCTACAACCAGATATCCAAATCAAATCTTAAAGTGATTACACAATGGTAAACAAAATTTTGATATATGATCGAGAATAGAATTCTAAGAAGAATGACATTAAAAATATGATGATTTTTAATCGAAATCAATGCATTTTGGCTAATTTTCTCATGAAAAGTTATGAGCTGACGAAAAAAAAATTGAGTGTGAGGTACGACGTAAAAGTGGGTACCCAGCTTCACGCATTGCAGTTGTGCTGCGCGCTAGACTGTACAATATGTATTATACCTTGCGCGCATTTTGCTAGAAGTGCGCGACAAGGTACCCACTTTGACGTCATTTTGACGTCAAAGTGGGTACCCAGTTGAAACTGGGTCACAGCTGAGGGGTCAAAAATATCCTGAAATCTTACCACATTTGGGGGTTTCCTTGGCAACACGACTTTTAAAAAAACTTTAGGCGCATGATTTTCTGCTAATAAAATCATGCTCTTTTAAATGAGCTAACATTGTTTCAGCATTGGGTACCCCCTTTAAGGGGATGATCACCATAACCTGTACAAATAACTTGTGTACAGCTAGCATGTTAACTCAAATCAACTGCTCACAAACATTGCTTGACAGTCTATGTATTCATGATTAAGGAGTATGAGGAAACTAAAGAATAACATAAAAGAAACATTTAAGATATGTATTTCCAAAGTGCAATGGCAGCATGGAACCAGTAACACACAAACCAGTGTTGTTTTAGTGACCGATCCCCCTCGAATATAGAAGGCACAATGGCTAAGTGGGTAGACCAGGGGTGTTTCATAAAGCTGTTCGTAAATTACAAACGACTTTACGAACGACTGGAACATGTTCTTGGGTGCTAATCAGATTCTCATTCATTTACATGTGGCATAAGAAGGTATCACAAGTCATGCGTAAAGCCGTTCGTAACTTACGAACAGCTCAAAGTTATGAAACACCCCCCCTGGTCTTGTAATCTGGTGACCCAGGTTTGAAACCTAGTTGATGCACCAGTGCTCTTTGGTAAGGCATTAATCCTCATGACCCGTCGGTACTCTGGTTACTTAGAAGCATGCATGCTTTCTTTGCAGTCAGGTAAAAAAAAAAAAGTTACAAATAACCAACATTCAGCTAATCAACAATACTTCAGGAAGTTTTTCCACTTACGATCAAATATGGAGTCGAGGTATTTGACTTCATCTTCAAAGTTCTTATAGAGGGAGTGCTGAAGGTCAGGTCGCATGAAGTTCTTCCTGGAGTAGAATATGTCCTTTCAGGAATCAAGAGAAGAAGGGTATTAAACAGTTAAATGCATTCTGCATTAAACTGACCTAAACCAATTTCAACAGCTATAGCAATGGTGAAGGTAAGGATTTATATGAAGAGTGAACACAGTGTACAAATGAGTAACGCGACATTTGCTCCTGCGACAACTGCTCCAGTCTTAATTTGTCCGAAGACATCTAGGGTCAGGGCAAGGGTTTGTGATAGGGGGTTTTGGTTCAGAATAATGTGAGGATAAGGATTAAGGTTAGTGTTAGGTTCGGGGTTTGGCTTGGCTTAACGTGCAGATTTTCCATGGGAGAAATTACCGCCGCAACAAATGTCATGGAACCGTACAAATGTAGGGAATATCCAAAAAGAATGCAAAACAAAACAGAAACTTGCAACATGGAATGAAATTCGGATTGCAAGACAGACATGCTGTAGCTACAACAACCCTGGCCCCAGCACTCTCCAACAATAACACAATAAACCCAATGAACCCAAACCAAACAGTAACTAAAAACATAATGCTACATCTTTGACCCCCCCCCCCCAAAAAAAAGAGCAAGTCTCCTAGCAAATCTCCTAGCACCAGTCACTTCCACCCCCTCCCTGCGAAAAAACAAACCCCCCCCCCAAAAAAAAAACCACTGCTCTGTCTGTATCCAATTAATCATTATCAGCCCTATTATCAGGCCTGTCAGCATTCTCTAGAAGCTTGCAGATATCAAATTGAACCCTCTCAAAATTCATATAGCACCAGGATGTTGAAACTCTGTCATCATGTCAGTATTTGCCAGGATGGTAGGGATATCAGTACAGCAAATAACTTCACTTACGACAACTCTGGCATCGCAATACTTCTTGGCTAAGCCAATGAGTGAGTCTAGACTGGCGAGGATGGTGGTGGTACCGCATGTCTTCAGGATCAAACGTTTCTTGCTGATGAAGAGACTGCTCTCACTGTTTGGAGAAAAGATGGAAACTGAGATGATGAAAGATGGAACACAATGAAAATAATCTTATTGAAGATGAAATTCACTCTTGTCAGCAAAGAGAGATATTGCAGAGATGCCAACTTCTGGAAATCAGAATTAGGGAGGATTTGCAACCGACACCAAATTATGTTCGTCTAGCGCAGATCTCAAGCGCGGAGCGCTCGACCCTTCCGGCCGGGATCCAGGGCCCGCCTTAGGGCCCTGGAAGCTCTGGGTTTCTAGATGCTCTCTGGTGTAATCTGAGCTTTATTTTGGAGCATTTTACAAAAAAAACAGTTTCCACTTTTTAAACATAAAAATTACAGAAAAATATCAAATATGCATTTTTTTTTTTTAGAAGAAAAGGATCTGTACAATAATAGCAAGGAGGAATTATCTGTCTGCGACAGCTATACTTTAGGCAGGTTATGCTCCATTATAACTCCGATAAAGAAAAGCTCAGCGCAGGTAACGTCTTCCTCCTCACTCATCCCTTGCTTGGTGAAATAAGTCAACAAGGTACTAACAAGTTAGTGCTCGCAATGTCCTTATGCCGTTTGCTCACTACGTGCTTCCGAACATCATCACGATCTCCGTGCTCAACTGAAATGTCCACACTGCAAATTGTGTAAAATGCATAATAAATTCCTCTTTCAGACTTCCGGGTACTGGAGACTGTATTCCGACTTATACTTCTGAGACCATTTCTTGATCTTCTTTTGTTGATTTTCTGCCATTCCGTGCCAATATCAACGCATCATTTTTTACGCCGAAATCATCCACCGATGTTCCACACAACGCGACTCGACAACTCCAGCGGCCGCAAGTGCACACGCATGGCAAAGCCAGCCGGGCCCACCGGGCTGGTGCACGGTGGATTCCTGTTCTGCATGCACCAATCTTTCGCTGCTCCTCATTTGTCTGCCTTTTACGCAGAATTCGGTAGCAACGAACGTTATCGAGTTGCTACATGCTAAAGTTAGCAGACGATACATGTACTTCTCATTCAATTTGCTCAGTGTGAGAATATCGTAATTTGGGGAGGATAAGGATGGTGATCGTAAGGGCGGGAGTTGGGGTGAATTTTTGGGAGCCTCCTGATGAAATCGGGAGGGTTGGCATCTCTGATAATGGAATGAAACTTGCTGAATATGTCCTTGCATACATTGTATTCTGTAGTAATAAGAAAAGACACAGGCCATATATTTTTGACCCATGATCCCATACGGATTTTAGTATACATATCTAAAAGGAATGTCAAGTCAAGGCTAGAGGCTCATGAAATAATAATTTGTCTACCCATCAAAACCAAATTGGACAGAATCATGTTAACTTTAAATTTAGCTGTATAATTTATACCAAAGTTTTCACACCAATATATTTGCCAGCTTCTAACCAGCTACCAAGCAAATAACATGGCTTTTATTGCCTCTGCATAATGTGTGTATTCAAGCATAATGGCCTCATTCATCATATATATATATATACCTATATGGGGAATGGTAGTGATTAATCCAAATTCTATAATGGCAAAATACATAAATGAACAAACAGCTGTTGTACAAAAGAAAATTTGTTCCAAAATATCTATTGGGTAGACCTGGTTTGGATCAGGTCACAGGGGGATGCCGGAGGGTGATGTAGGTAATAAAATTCAAAGGAAATTGAAACCTATTGAACCATGATACCATGCTTGATAAACAGGTTATTTCCAACTTAATCTGCATTAAGGCAAGATTTTTTTCTGTTCATTGTGGATTTCTTGGGATATGGGGGGGGGGGGGGAGAGGGGGTAGGAATATACCTTTGCTTAGGCTACTTAATTTTCTTTTTGTGTAAGTGGCATTGGCCTTTCTGTTGTTGTTGTTCTTGTTGTTTTGGGTTTATTGCTGTTGTTTTTTTTCTGCATTTGTATTTGTTTACCTTTCACTTTTTAAACACGCTTGGGTTTTGTTAATGTTGTTTTCATTTTGTTGTTTTTGTTTTGTTGTATTTTTGTGCACATTTTGTTTAGCTGTTTGTTTTGGAGGAGGCAAGAGCAAAATACATTCAATCCTACAGGTTGCTACACGTAGTCATTAGAAGAGTTCTAAAGAGCTGCAATGAACATGATGACTAGCAGAAGCTTACCTCAGAATATATGCATGTTGTTCATCCCTCTCTGCAAAGCTGACAATCTCACACTTGACTTTCACAAGCATCTCTGAAATCTCATCTCTGCAAAGGAAGCATGAACAACAGCTTAACCCATAACAGTACAGAGCTTTCTTGAGATCTAAATTAATCATTTTCAATCCTCAAATTGGCAACACAAATTATTTTTTTCCACGTTTACGTAGCTTGAAAAAATAAATAAGGATATACATGTAACATAAACCAAAATGAAATATAATTGTAAAATTGAATCAGAAATTGCCAATTTGAACACAGAAATAGTGATTATATATCATTTACTGCGTTGCCAATTTAACCCATTTGTGGCAGGAATTATTTAAAGCCTAATTTGATCAGCTTTTAATTCTTCAAATTGGCAACACCAACATTTCTATTTTATTGCTACATTTTATTTATAAAACGTCATGTATCAGAAATGAATATAAATTGACAAAAATTATGATAAGTCAAAAAGTTGCCAATATGCAGGGGAAAATGGTGATTTTAAACTTTCTATCACATTGCCAATTTAAGGATTTTAACACTTATTTTCCTTTTACAAATTTTCAGCATCAAACAACAAATATTGACGCAACCAAAATGGGCACAGTAAATGTGGATTTTTTTTGCTCTTTCTGCTCATATATTTGGTATGATTTTTAGGGCTTTGCATCAAAAGATATTAGGCCAAACCACAAAATGTGGACCTCTGTCACGAATGGGTTAAAGAGTTTAATGATTAGTTACATTTAAACTGCTCTTATTCGAGAACGCCACACCATACAGCGATGGGAATGGGCTCAAATTTGTCAGTGCATTTTTCTCTTTCTGCTCATGTATGATATGTACTGCCCAACATTCTGGACCAACAGATACTGCAAAAGCGTACCTCCTAAAGGTGACACTGTACCTCTATGGGTTAACCAGTTGCAGACTAAGCATGAGATAACTTGTTATGGGGTCTAAGGGAAATATGTGTTATACTGAAATTGAATCGTGGATGGCAAATGTCTACAAGTTGTGATACTATCAAGTATGCCATTTGCTTTTGAAGGCAAACAAGTTGTCTACATGAACATCTATTTCATCATTTACTAGTTCCGGGGTAGTATTCTTTTTTAAATTTCTTTGGTCACCATGGGTCTACACGTACTTGATTCATTGTAAAAGCTACAACAATGTGGAATACCATTCAGCACCACATAAAAGTATACTAGCAGAATATATTTCATCCAAATGTCATTATCAAGTTAATATTCGTACCAATGGAAAATACTGGTTGATCAACAGGTCATGGAGCTTGGGCGTGTGGGATATGTTCGTAAATTCAAATTTTTGCTGCATCTGACCATGGAGCTCCTTTCAGCATACAGTCCCACAGATATCTCATATTATTTTTGTTTATAAATATTTTTATGCAAACTTGAGATATGCTGCTTTCGGTAAAACAGAGTACATAAATCTTTTGAAAAGAGTACTACACTGTATATCCAAAAATCCAAATGAATTAATGAAGAAAATGGTCGGAGTCCTGAGCGAACATGGATTCATTTTCCTAATCTTTCAAAACCACACTTTCTGTTCTAACCTTGGTATGGCTCTAAGGTCACACTCCGTCTTTGACATTTTAACCTCTCCATTCTCTAAGGTCAGAGGTTCAAACCACAGCTCCAGAAGCTTCTCTGTGCCCTCGTAGTGTGTCAGCTTACTGCCCTCATTGACGACCTCACCACAGATTTGATCCATATTTGCATGGTCAATGCAACCCCTGGCCTTTGGTGGGTTCTGCTACCTGAAAAAAAAAAAAAAAAAACATAATATAGACACGTGTGGCAAAGTTACCATATTGATTTCACAGGATGAGATTAACTGTTAACAATTCTTTTTTTTCGCTTTAGTTTTCAATTTCATTGACAATTCTACAGAATCAAGAGAAAATTTTTAAAATATAGACCTAGTCTAAAGAAAAGCAAATCTACTAATCATTAAAATCACTTCACGGCAAGAACTCCTTTTGCGACAGCCATCCAATATTTAGAAAATATTTATATATATATGGGTGTAAAATTGGAAGCTAAATAAAATATTAAAGAATTGTTAACGACAGGGTTATGTTCCATCAAAAATGTTGTCCTCTTGTTTTAGAATGACACTCAGTCAGTGCAGTTGAACACATATGATAAACGCAAATTTGGGTGGCTGTCGCAATAGGAAGTCTTTCCCAATTCTCCACTTTCTGAAAGGTACAGTTTTTCTTTTTTTGGCAAACCCGGAGAATAGGGGACTGGAACACGCGCGCATATTCATTTGTGTGTGCACAAGCAAATGCAGCCCAGTGGGATCGCCGATGGGGACAATCTACACAAGATTCAGCGATGAAAGTAATATTTGTGAGTTTGAGAACATTTCTGGCCAAAATCAAAATCATTTTCATCACATAACCAAAAGTCTGAAAACCGAGAGGACAATGTAATATATTAGAACATAATTACCTGATTAAAACATATTTTAAAGTAATTTTGAACTCGATTATAGACTTGTCACATACCCTGACTAGGGTGTCCGCAGCAGATTTCAGTTTCTGTACCAAAGCATGCTGAACTGTGACCAAAAAGTGGACCGTTTTTTGTCCTTTACTCAATGCAATTCCTCATGCTGATCTCCTTATTTTAATATCGAATGTTTGGTATCATCAAGGAGTTTAAATAGCTGGAGTCCCAACAAGCAACAAATTATTTCAAGCAGCTATCCTTTTCTAAGGTTGCACAATAGAATATACAGATGAACTGCTGCCTTTGATGTCCGCGGTTCAATGCTGCCAACATTATGGGAAAGCTTGAAGTAGTGATTTTGTCATAAATAAAATATCGTTAATTTTTCACTTTTTATTTGAATTAACAGAGAGAAAATTGAACAGATGATAACATATGAATACAAAAGCCTAATTGTGTCCAGAAATCTGCGTATGTCGCATGATAACAGTTTTAATTTGTGAAAAATAGTAAAATTTACAATCCTAAAACTAGCAATTTGACACTTTTCCGATTACTTGCGGCAAACAAAAATGAAAATGGAATTTGTTAAAGTACAGTTATTTATGATGTTCCATGTCAGATTAGTGCCCACACATGCCCAGTCGAGTAATTTTGATTCATATTTCAGGAAATTTTGCACCATTTCCTTTCGCTTGCCTCCTGTAAAGGTAACACTGTGAACATGGCGGACAAAGAAAGCGGACAAAATAAACAACCTCTCATTCTACCCTTCAAAATGGTTCTGGTAGCCAAAAGAACATCCCTTCACAGCTATTATGTTTAATTATGTAGTTCCAGGTGAATATGCATGTTACACCTGTTCCACATATTTTAGACAATAGCAGTGAAGGGATGTTCTTTTTGACTACCAGAACCATTGTGAAGGGTAGAATGAGGGGTTGTTTATTTTGTCCGCTTTCTTTGTCTGTCATGTTCATAGTGTAAGCACTGTGTACAATGTACTGCTCGTATTATCAGACGAGTGGTAGCTAAAAGTAATTATCATTACAAAAGCACATTTCCCTTTGAAAATGACCCATAAGTTTGAAGCCAGGCAGGAATCTTTTGTTTACGCATCTGCAAGGAAAATCCAGTTAAGCACATGCCTGACATATTTTTGCCTGGCGGCATCGAACATGGTTCAAAGGGAATGAGTTAGATGTGACTCCAGCTCTGGAAACTCCTTGGTATCATTTGATAGAGAAAATTCTTATCTACTTTTTTGTTAATGAGGCATGAAATGTTACTGAAAGGGAAAAGAAATAGAAAGTAAATAGCTAATGCTTGTCAAAATTTTACGGATCGAGTATTTCCCATTCAAAGTGAATCGATAGCTGATTTTCAGCCATTTTTGGCAATTTTTCAAAATTTACAAGTTGATCTTAATTTCAAATCAGTGTAAAACTTGTATCAACTAAAAGAGAATAGATTTTCATTGATGAGGCCCTGCATAAAAATACAAATTGAAAATGTAGCAGTCCGATAAATATCATTTCTGGAGGGTATCCCTGTCCATGTGTTAGTACACAGCAAGTGGGCAAAAAGGGGCAGAAAATTACCTTAATTTTGAATGACTTTATCTTTTGATAGGAAAGTCAGAATATGCTGAAATTTAACCATATGTTATCTTATACATTATTCTTATCAAATATGTGGAAAAAAAATCCAGAAAAAAACCTGAAGCTCGAAATAGAAAGGCTGTCTCTGGCCGATCTCTGCACTGTACGAATGGCATGCACA
This sequence comes from Echinometra lucunter, assembly GCA_029962745.1. Taxonomy (NCBI): domain Eukaryota; kingdom Metazoa; phylum Echinodermata; class Echinoidea; order Camarodonta; family Echinometridae; genus Echinometra; species Echinometra lucunter. The sequence goes on along the minus strand of CM057160.1, from coordinate 2,231,903 downwards.
CGCGTTCCGGTCCCCTATTCTCCGCATTTGCCCTTTTTTTCTCTTAAAAAAAAAAAAATATTATTATTATTATTATCATTATGGCAAAACCGGAGAATAGGGGACCGGAACGAGCGCGCATATTCATTTGTGTGCAAGCAAATGCAGCCCAGTGGCAGCGGCAACAGGGACGATCTGAACAAGATTCTGCGATGAAACATTTGTGAGTTTGAGAACATTTCTGGTTAAAATCAAAATGATTTTCATCACATAACTAAAAATATGAAAGCCAAGAGGACAATGTAATATATTAAAACAACATTACCTGATTAAAACATATTTTAAATTAAAGTCATATTGAACTCAATTATGGACTTTTCAGTCACATTAGAGGTCTACCCTGACTCTCGGCTGTCGCTGCCGATCTCTGCACTGTACACGTATGAATCATATGGCATGCGCGCGCGTTCCGGTCCCGTTCTCCGGGTTTGCCATCATTATTATTGTTAACCGAGAAACTAATTAGAAATAGAACGAGTGTTATAGTTCAACTTATACATAGCCCGATCATGTAGGCCCTAAGTTGTACTCACTAAGTTAGCCTACAGTCTGTTACTAGTGTTATAGACCGAAGTGTTCTGTCTCTAACAGTCGTCGTTAGCCTCGTATTTTGGTAGGGTCGGCACTCCTCCTTTATAGAGACAGAAGCGCCCCAGTGCGTTGTGCTGGGCAGCACTCTGTTCGTTCGCCTCCGCGCTTTTCGCAGGGAGATCAGCGAATTTGCGACTCGCATGTCAACCGTATTAACGAGCGACCAATACGAAACAACAACAAAAACATCGTTCGTACGTATATGGCCAAACGTACGGGGTCGATCGTTTGAATACGGCCGGTTGAAATGCAAGGCTAGGAGTAGCGAATTCGCTGATCTCCCTCTGAAAAGCGCGGAGGCGAACGAACAGAGATAGAGGTTGGCTGCTGCAAGATTTTCAACCGAGAGGACCTAACGTTAGGACCCTGGATTTACCTGAAAATGGAGAGTTAAAAGGAATCAAACATAAAATCGGTAAGTTACATTGTATAGATGTCTAGGCCTACTCTGTAGTGTAGTGTGTAATTATATTTTTGTATTCATGAATAAAGGGGGAAAATCGTTAATTTGAGGAAGTTTTTCATTGTGCTGCCCAGCACAATGAGATTGCATGCACAACGCACTGGGGCGCTTCTGTCTCTATAAAGGAGGAGTGCCGACCCTACCAAAATACGAGGCTAACGACGACTGTTAGAGACAGAACACTTCGGTCTACTAGTGTAAGTGACTGTTAGGTGCACGTGCCGCCTACTCCCCGAGAGAAAGGGGCGGTATCGGCGGTACCATGTCCATAGCTAAAGCATGAACCCGGTGGGGACGCACCATGGAGAAAGGGTAATTTCCTATGCCATGATACATCGTTTCTTGTGGAATAGCGTGCTTTTGGAGATAATAATGAAAATAGCTTACCTTAGGAAGAAATTTATGGTGGATTCAGTGCTCCGACCTGGCTAGAATTGCGTGCCAAGCAAGCACGCTGTACTACTAGTACACAAGCGAGATTGCGCGAGAGAGGGCGCTACAATACGAACAACGATTAATGGTGTAGGATAAATTTAAGATCAGTTTTTTATCATAGTTTCAGTAAACTGTTAATGCTCAAGCTCAAGGATCCTACATTAAGCCCGGGCCCAAGGGCCTGTCTTCAAGACAAAAGAGACAGTTAATTAGAATATGATTAAATGTGCAAAGCGTGATGGTATGCGCACAGAAATATTTCTGTGGGTATCCGCCAGGAGCATTGATAGAGCAGGGTTGGCAGCATAGAGCGCCGCGAAGCGGCGCAAGATGGTTCACTCTCCGAAAAACGTGATGTACGCAATGGAGCGTGGCCAGCCGCCATTTTGGTGTGCAAAGCGAGCCCTGAACCCGGAAGTGCTGTACGAGCGTAGTTGCCTTTCCTGTGCATTTTGCGTGCAAATCATGGCAACAAAGTCCAGTTCGTCCGCTCATGAACATCATGATAGATTCCTGCTATAAAGAAATGATTTTTGTTGTCTCACACTACACTTTCTTGATATATTTTATGTGTATTTCCCCGTGTATTTCATTGTCATGTTCAATTCGTACTATTTGTTTGCAACTTTGCAACTGTGATACAAGGTAAAATGTACAATTATTAACTGGTTACACTCAAGAAAGATTATTGATTGCAACAATAGTCCACTAAATGTACTTTTTGTATGAACTTGGGATCCGGAGTAACATACTGTGAACTTAATCTTTTTCTATATATATATTTTTTTTACAGCATTCACTGTATTCAGCATAACGTTTGACAGATTAATGATTGACTTCAAATTTTCCCAATAAAACTTACTCCTGCTTGCCTTTAAAATGTGACTCCAGATGTTTTTTAATATTGAAGTAAGCTTGTGTGATTTAAAAAATGTAGATATCCCTATTGCAATAAGGAGAATGTTGTGTGTTTGATTCCATATTATCGTCAGTTGAGAACCAGGAGGGGGCTATATATTAAAGATGTTGCGTTGAGAAGAGCGCAGATGCTATACAGCCTGTAGCGACAGTACCTTTTGACTATCTTTTGTAATGGTGGAGGTAGTGGTGTGTGTTTGTGTGGGTGCATGCACATGTGTGTTTGTGACTGTGCAAGGCCCCGTAGGCAGAGATTTTTTTCCGGGGGGGGGGGGGGCAAGACCCTCATTTACTCTTCAAAATATTCCAAAATTTAAAATCTTGAGAAAAAAGAGTGGGATTTAAACATTTCTGGGCACATCCCCCCCCCCCCCCGGCCATGCGTGTGTGTTGTCTTTGTGTGTAGGTGCGGCATACATAAATACCAGTTTGCCCATTTTTGACAAGTAAATTGATTTTAAGTTGTCAAATTAGTGATTTGAAATAATGTTGATATTGTTTTGTATTCTGGCATGGCCATCTTCCCACAGTCGCTTCCTAATTCATTATTTTTTTCCACCTCATTATTTTCCAAAACTATTTCCCTCCAATTTTTGCATCTATAGCATACTCCATGCCCGACTCCGTGGCGTATGATTCAGAAGCCGCGGAACGTTTTTGAAAGTGGGGGGGGGGGGCAGGAGGGGGGCTTTTGTACAGAGGCAAATGTGTCAACTGAAAAAAAACTGGGGGGGGCTACCCCCCCCCGGTTCCGCGACCCATGTGATTTTCATGGACGTACAATAAAAAAGTTGATAAAATCGACATGTACCCTATAAGCATTCACGCCAAATGTTTAATTCATTATGTATGCTACCCTCCCCCAGTGAACAAACAACGCAAATATATCGTATTAAACCTCCAACCCCCAATGTATAAATAGCTATGAATTCAAATCTGAATAGACCTACATGTTACACAATTTATCGACCTTTTTCAATGAAAAGCGAAAGTCCCCTTTCCAAATTTTCAAAGACTACGAAGCGAAACACCGTGCGGCTCGCGGGCACCGTAAGGGTATGTTGCACACTAAGATGGCGGCCGTTCCGACCCAGTGCGTACTTCACCGATTTGAACGTACTTTTCGGAGAGTGAACCATCTTGCGCCGCTTCGCGGCGCTCTATCATCTTTGGTTGGCAGTACAGGGGCTCTCTCATCGATCTGGATGATGGCTTTTGAATATGGAAAGTGGTATAGACTATAAGCCTATTCCTGAAAAAAAAAAAAAAAAAAATTCTAGAATGATACATCGAACTATTTTTTTTTTTTTTTTTTTTTTTTTGGGGGGGGGGGGGGGAAATAATTATCTTCTTAATTATTACTTATTTATAATAATTCCAGGTAGATAGCTTAAGCCTCATTACCTGTAAAGCGTATGGAGAA
>CM057160.1:2172745-2227534 GCA_029962745.1 Echinometra lucunter | reverse complement strand
AAGTATAGCACTTGGGCAATATAACATCTGAACATGGTAAGCATTGACATCGATCCATTACATTCCTTGATTTTGTAATCAATTTTACTCATTTATGTTCATGATATATAATCAATTCACGAAACAAAAATTAATTATAATACAATATTTAAACATAGCTATAAGATAAGAAATCATTCCTTTTAAAATTTTACGGAGTGTCTTAAAATCATGACATATTTGAAAATATTTATTTATTCATTAATTTGCAGTTTATTTGCACAGGATAGCACTGTCAAATACAGAATTGCTTTCCACAACGCCCCTGCCGGCTTACTTCAAGTAAACAATCTAATGGAAAACTACAGAAAATTGATCCACTGTGAAAAAAAAAATCAACGCAAGAAAGTTAATGTTTACGGAATTGTCTATTCGGAATAATCATTACAATACGTATTCTTTTTCATTTGCAATTTCAACAACAGAACACTGTAAAAAAACAAAAACACAGATAATTCAAAAGATTTAAAAGTAATCTTATATGATTATAATTGATATTATTGTATCTAAACGATTCGTTGATGATATATTATTCCTTTACTTTGAACATTCAGTGACAATTCAAAAGCATGCAACGACCAACGGTTTTTTTTTGTTTTGTTTTTTTTTGTTTGTTTTTTTGGTTCACACTATAGGTTGTTGTACTCTGTGTGTATGACTAACGGCAGCATTATTGATTAACTTTATTGCATTTAAAGTGAACTATTTCAATATCCGCAATTTGTTTCAAACTAATGAACTGACCTGGTAAAAATATATTCAAACCCAGAATAACAATGTTTAACACAGTATAGCAATATCACTATTTTGCTACAAAAACAGAAAGTGTCATTTCAATTCAAATTAAAATGATGAAATTGTACACTAGAAAAAACATATAAATATATCAATGTAAAAAACCAATATCAATTATCGTAAGATTGAAGAAATCGAATAAAGCCAGCCAGGGTGGTACTTTTAACCCTCTCATTACAAACTGAAATTAAATATATGGTACATAACGAATTAAAGGAGGTTTATAAAAACTGTTGTCCATTTGGTATTATCCTATAGATACAAGAAGTGATAATAAAACATTAAATGGATTGCTCAATATCAAAACATCAGGATTCACGCATTATAATTGAAATTATAATCGAATAATAAATTTGAAGATTATTGCAAGCAAGCAATTCAAAACAACATGCTTCATTTACAGTCTATATATACTGAACATCGTTTATATAGACATTAAAATGTTAACTATATTTCTGAGGGTTATTATGTAGTATTCACTATGTACAGGATGCATTCAATAAATTAACTCTGATAAACATGATGCTCTTTCTTACTTCCAATAACCATATTATTATGTTTCACCTATATGACAAGAAATTTGGTAAATTTATGGCCAAATAATGCAATTAGGAAAATAGACATATTTCAAACATTTGATTATTGCTTTCAATCTTATATCCCTAAAAGTAAATTCTAAGACAATTAAGAAAATGTAAATCGGAAGTCATGATGATTATGTGTAACAAATAAAAGAACAGTAATGTGTTTGAAATTATTATAGCATTTGTTTGGAATCTGAAATGCTGTATTCAAAGTATACAAATTCAACTTAATGTTTAAGTTAATGCTTACAAAATAACATTCTTATTGTGGATTCAAAATATCTTCAAGAGGAATAGGAACACAATTGGAATGTCGCTTTGACAAGAAAGAAAGAAATTTTTTAAAAAGATAAAATACCCTCTGAACCTTTTTCATTTTGTATTCAATACACAGAATATGTATGTATGTATGTATGTATATATATATATATATATATATATATATATATATATATATATAATTGTAACCAAGAGATTTTCAAAGTCATGATAAAAAAACAATGCAAAAATACGCATGGAAGATGCTTGTTTCGAATTTGAAAAAATAGTATTTAAACTATTGAATCTAAAATCCAATCTATCTCTTTCAGCCCAGAGTCATGTATCATTAATGATACTGGAGAGCAAAAGTTTGGCAGAAATGACATGTGCAATGCACAGTGGTATTGCTGTGTCTGAAGTATACACACCACACATAATTATTTTGGAGCCTCATTTTTTCAAAGAGTAAAAATTGATTAAATATTCTGAACATTATTTTAAGAATAATGAAGGGATTATCACAAAACCTAGTCCAAATAAATTTGACATCTTTTAACTTTACACTGTAGAAACCTCAGTCTTTTATTACGAGTTTTCACTTTTGAGTTATTCATGATAAAAATGTCAAATGTTGATGGTGGTTTTGAGACAACCATTAAGGGTGTACCTTTCATAGAAAATCTCCTTATTGTTCAGTCAAATGTGACGGAGGTCTGGCTCTTGTTAGGACTGTATTCGAACAAGCAATTTTACTTCTACATAGATAGAAATATAGACGAGTAACAGAAATTTGTCTTTGTTAATCTCAGATACACTTGTAAAGCGAGGTAATGGATAGCAGCATATGAATAGAAATCACAGCGCGAGAGAGAGAAGGCGGGAGAAGGGAATATAAGTATTCTGAATATCATACAGTATTTACATTAAAAGTCTAACAATAGTAGCTTTGTAAAGCGCATTGAAGTATTCACGTAATGCGCTTTATAAACGTAACATATCATTATTAGGCCTATCATTAAACATGTTAAATAGAATAGTCATGATTACAAACAGAGATGCAAAAGTTGTGAATTTTTCATAAAATAGGGTGAATAGGAACAAAGTATGGAAGATCGTTGTTATCAAACTAAACTAAAAAAAAAAAAAAACAGAAAGAAATAAAAACAGAAGAAAAAAAAATCGAAGGATAAATGCAGAACACTTTCATACATCAATCGCCCGACTTGCAGAAGGACGTTAGCTCGAGCGCGACGCTAACTGCCCAACTGGCAGAAGGGCGTTAACTCGAGGGCGACATGTACTTTTCGCGTAGCGCGCACTCGAGTTAACGCCTTTAACACCTTTCTGCCAGTGATTCGCGTCAAGCTCGAGTTTAATGCCCTTCTGCATGCCGAGCGACGTAATAACATCATGGAAAGGCTCTCTATAATTCAAAAGTTTTTTTTTTTAAAGGGGGGGGGGGGAGAAGAAAAACAGCGTAAATATTTTTCATGGTTGTGAAGACCATTTTTAAAAGTATTTAAAGTTTTTGTATTCAAGCAAATCATTGTTAACCATGAAGATCAGCAGAGATAATTATGTGTGGAATCCGATGTACAGTATTCAAATGAATACCTCACCTATACAGAAGAAACACCCATTATAGGTTGGTAATATTTTACCCAATATAACAGTACAATGCTAGAAGTCAACATACATGTTTGCTTGTTAAGACTTAACCCCCCCCCCCAAAAAAAAAAAAAAAAAAAAGAAAAAAGAAAAAAAGATGTATTTAACCCACTTTTGAGTACAATTTTACCTAGTAAACATGAATGTCACATTTCTATTACTTATTGGGTAAAATTCCACCCATCCTGTTCATTGTGAAGACATAGGGACACATCCAACAAAGAATCAAAATATTGACCTAAAATAAGACAAAAAATGATTCACACATATGAATATCTGCCACAATCCAGCAGATATATATTTTCCGAAGCAAAGTTGTTGTCTTCATGGGGGTTATGGAAAATAAAGTTCTCAACAAATAAAAAAAAATAATGTAAAACTCTTGGACGGCCACTCATAACATGCGTCTTTTCCCTAAGGTTATGATTAAAGAGCAACCATAACAGTGATATTAATAATATCTTTTCATCAAAACTTTAGGCAAGCTTTAGAAAAATGAATACCTTCCTATTATTCATATGATATATACAAACAGTTACGAAGAAATAAACATGTAAAACAGCTTTGGCAACTCTCTGCATGCAAATAATCATGATAATACAAAACGAAAAAAAAAAAAGAAAGAAAGAAAGAGATAGAGAATAATGGAAGCGTGGCTCAAAGCAAAGTTTCAAAAAGGAGGACAGCTTTTTTTTTTTGGGGGGGGGGACTTTGATTTTTATAAGCGACGTCATCATTATTCTCTCACTCCATTTCCTTTCGCATATTATGATCAAAAATAAAGATATGTGGAGGGCCTTTGCAAGAGAAATATTTTCATATCTTTCTTTCATATCACATATGATGACGGAGATCCGCCAACGTAGATCATAATTATGAGCTGATTGCAGTTATCGTATACTAGTGATGCCTGTACGTCTTTTGGAATGTTATGTACTATACTTCTATCTATGTTTATTAATATCAGCCTTTGCTCAACTGATACCCGGTCTCTCCTACACTAAGTAAACACTGACAAATTGTGTTATTACACGTCATATTAACTGAATTATGGCGACCTCAAAGAACCTCTTAATAATGAAAGAAAAGCGGTCCAGAAAAAATACACGTAAAAAGAATCCCAAAAATGATATAAGACAATGCGAAACGTATGGATCTTAATCAAAGTATGCTTACATACAACATAATCTCTGTTGTCATGGAATTCAGGATAACCTAAACACACTAAGAATAAAAGGTTTATTTTTGTACCTAAATGCATCAATGACAGCAACTTTGGAGTACAATCTTACACCCTAGATGAAAAAAGTGCAAAGATGCACCCTTTTGCATTACACCCGGAAATGCCCGTCTGCACCCTTAAAGGTGCAACTATGCACCTTTAAGGGTGCAGACATTTTTGCATTCAAAAGGGTGCAAATTTTCACTTTCCCTAAGGATAGTTGTAGCTCACTGCACCCTTAATGGTGCATAATGCTTCTTTGGGTGCAAAGTTGTACCCATAAAGGAGTTCCCAGTCATGCCAGTGTTGCATTTGAAAGGTGCAAAATTGAACCTTTTATTCTTAGTCATGAAACTAAGCCCTGCCAAAGGGAAAAAAAAACTGACTAGGCGTGCCGTTCACCCACAATTTAATGGACAGTGCCTCGTGGGCCCTTCATTCACAGGCCACCACCCCCTAGCAGGGCACGACACCTACACTAAACGCCATAAAGACCAGGGGCCTGTTTCTCGAAACTGTTTTAAGTCTATTTTATTGGACAATCCATAAGGACAAATTAATGGGATGTTCACAACTTATGACGGTTTCGAGAAGCAAGCCCCATGGGGAAAAGAGGATGATTCCAAAAAGAGACAATAATATGAAGGTAATGTTACTATATAGAGCATAATCGTGATGATACTGGTTTCTCCTGCAAGTGAGAGGGAGTCTTCTGTTTCGTAGTATTAGATATATTCTGCATACATCATACACACACAAAATATAATATAGATGACTATCTGGTTGTTCTGATCGCAAGATGCCTCATCAGATAGGATATCAGCTAGTTCAAAAGAGGGATGAATTATTGTAGGAAAAAAAATGGCGGAAATATACAAAGTAATGTGACATTCCTTTTGTCGTTCGAGAGATCAGTATTCTAATGGGGTGTTGCAAGAAGGTTGCAATCAATTGCAAATAATTGCTCATTTTGAAAAAAAAAAAACATTCTGATTGGCTCAGGGTCTGCCCTTTTAAGAAGACATGCATGCAACAATGATTTTGATTGGCCAGTGACAATCAGTTGCAACTTGCAATCGATTGCAACTTTCTTGCAACACCCCATAAGTCTCATAGGTCGAATTGTTTTGTTAGTGTTGTTGTTGTTTAGCATATCCGATAACTTTAAAGATTTCAACAAGCAACTCTTGTTTCAAGAAAAAAAAATGGAAAAAAAAATTGTTGTGGCTTTCGTACTTTAAAATGGAGTGAGCAAGAGCAAAAGTCCATACCTTTCTCTCTCTCTCTCTCTCTCGCTCTCTCTCTCTTTCTCTCTCCCTCTCTCTCTCTCTCTCTCTTTCCCTATCTCTTACCACGAAAAAAACATATAAAGTGAAATTGAATTTTTAAAAATAAACCTAAAGAGAGATGGAGAGGGGGGAGAGAAAATATTTTTAATTAAACCCTTCCCATTTCTGTATTCCCGATAAACAAAAATGGAAAACTTATGCATCAATACTGGATCTTTTTTCTCATATCTGTTTCTTCACACCCCCCCCCCCCCTACATCTTATGCTACTGTGGCACATAAGGGTTCTGGTAAGTAAATATAGCATGTAGCAGAAGAAAATACCTTGTGTTTGTTTGGAATCTGATTTGCGATATTTATTTAAACAAGCAACTTTACGTAAAGCAACTTAACCGTGTTAATAGTAAATTATCTCACACAGCCCCCACAAAAAGCTCTTATTGTCAAATGGTGTGAATTGAAACAAACGTTTGGGAGGGGGAACTTTATGAAAAAATACCAAGATCAATACAAACAGCCCTTTTCATTTTCTTTATTCATGATGAACAAAAGAAATGAAAAAAGGTTTGCATTACTCCTGGGTAAAGATTTTTATATTTTCCATTAAAATTTGTTCGCATGCTTTTTCATCATTCCTCAGATGATCACGTCATCGCGTTGCACCACCTTTCGTCAATATAATAGGCTCTAAATACCCACATAGTGGATTTGATACTTTATGAACCTAGAAAAATTCTTTCCGTTGATTAAAAAAAAAATGTCTTAAGCTGCATTATCTGTAAATCAGCGGTCACTTTTATATTTATGCAAATTATGCAAATTGCTCAAGGTTGTCGCTTGGGCAAGAAAGCTGAAATTGTTCGTGAACCACTTTTGATTACAGATTAAAGAAAAAAAAAACTTCAACGGAAAGAACTTTTCTGGGTTCCATTGTTGGCTAATAAAATAGGATTGTCAAGCCGACTAAAAGGTAAGGTGTAACGACTGTGAAATACACCCCTCTTATCTACGAAGTTTCGGGTCTATGTAGTTTTCCCGACACTATACCCAACATGCAGTACATAAGAGGGTCTGTTTCACAAACGTTATGCCCAGTAGCTTTTGGAAATTTAGGGCCTAAAATTCACGAAAGGTCATGTGACAAGACAAAATTATTTCAAATAAGCCCGGTATTCGGAGTAAATATTTTTATATGCCACATTATTGAACAGCTTATTTCCAAAAAGAAATTTGTCAAGAGTAGAAAAAGAAATGGTAAAAGGACACGTCTATTTTCAAAAGGCGTTAAATCCACTTTGCGAAAATCAAAGATTTTTATCTAAACCGTTTTCTTTCTTCGAATCATCCAAACTTTTGACAGTGGCAGGTAACAACATTAGTCATCTAAAAATGAGAATGAAAGAAACCCTGCATGTGTATTTTGTCTAGAATGAAAATATGTTTTATTTTGTATTTTAGCGTCTCTTGGAAGTGACTTTTTCGCACCATGGAGTTAATGTATAAAATACAAAGAATTCTAGATATATAAAAACTCACGCAGGATTCTTTCGTTCCATTATTTTTTTTTAAATCTCTAACGCTAGTACTTCTAATAGTGAAAAAATTGTTATCTTTCAAAGAAGGAAAATGGATTAAATAAACAAATCACTAAGTTTACTCCAATCACCCTAAGTGAATTTAGCGCCTTTTAGAAATAAACTCTCTAATTATACTACACTTATACAAAGTCACAAGGAGAGTAGTGGTGATATATCTTAGTACTTGCAATCATATAATATTCAAACAAGCACATCAAACAAGTATAGGTGATACTTTCAAATACAAATAGAAAAGCAAAATCAAAATTGTTTTACGTTCTATAAGACAGGGTGAACAGGTGCCAAAAAGGAACAAACAAAAATAGAAGAAATCAGATGCTTTTCGTATTTACATTGGTAATATAAATAGAAAATCAATCATAGATTCTCTTCTTTTTTTTTAATGTAAAAAAAAAAAAAAAACACCTCCAAGTTTTTTATGGTATTCTCTATTCACCGGAGATGTTTCCACCTTGTTATGTTTTGTTTTAGATAATTCTCTTTATGATACTGTTATAGACAGTTCATTTTGTGATACTATTATCGATAAATCTTTTTGTGATTTTGACATACTGAACACTCTATATAAAAATACAAATAGCATAACTAATAGAACTGACCTATGGAAGTTGTTGTAAATCGTATACAACAAGTAAAATTTGATATAGTAGAGGAGTGTAATTATTGTCTTATTGCTTTCATAGTTCTTTTGCTTCATCAACAGAGCGTGTTCATTATTATGCATTTCTCATTGTTTAATTCATCTGTCCGTTCTCAGAAGTTGTGATTAAATATAAACATGGTCTGTGGATGAAACGAAAGAACGATTAAACCAGTATTAAAGTCTATAATCTCACTCCTTTAAATAGGAACAAAAAAAAATGGAACATGATTACCCCCCCCCCCCCGCCCACCACCACCACCACCCTCCTCTAAATTGGGTTTAACCAGGAAATGTAAAAGTCACGTGTCTCTGAAACAGAATGCATTGATGATAACCAATACAAACAGAAAGTGTCTACATGATTCATGCTTTAACTTATCATTTTAGGGGTATCATCTTTTAAAATTCTTCACTCTAAAAACTAAAATGTTGAATCACCATTTAAAAGGGTGGAGGAGTGACTACATTTTCAAAATGCTAGAATAACACTTTGAACATGCTGGATTCAACACTATAAAGATTAAATCCATCATAGTGTTGAATCCAGCATATTCAAAGTGTTAATCTAACATTTTGAAAACGTAGTCACTCTTTCAGCCTTTTAAATTGTGATTCAACATTTTAGTTTTCAGAGTGTTCTGATTGTGTTGCCTGGGTTTTTATCCACCCTGTTTTACAGTACAACTTGGAAAGAAGCAAATAAATCTGGGTTTTTAAAAAAAAATAAAAATCTACTTCGAATCTTATCTACAGTATTCATTGTTTGGAATCAAACAAATCTAGAATTATGATCTCGTAAACAGATACTGACAAACAGGAATCGAATTTTCATGCAGTCCTCGTGGAACCATTTCAAAGATGACAAGTGGCCTAGATGACTGACAGTTGACATTTTCTCTCTGGTGTCATGGAATCATTGAAACCTACACTAAGCCCTAACAGAGAGAGAGAGAGAGAGAGAGAGAGAGAGAGAGAGAGAGAGAGAAAGGAGAAAGAAATAAAGATAGCAGTAAATCTACCACCTGACTGGGCGTGCCGTTCACCCACAGTTTAAGGGACAGGGCCCCGTGGGCACATCATTCACAGGTCACCATCTCCCAGCCAGGCGTTGCCTACACTAAATGCCATGACCACCAGAAAGTTTTCTTGAAACTTTGTGCTTGACACAGCAATCTACACACAGTGATGTGGGTGACCACTTGACAATGCTTGAAGGTATCCATGTTATCTGTCTTCTGTCTCTCTCTCAAATGAAGTCTCATCCAAAGGGATGTCAGCCAGTTGGATGGAAGGATGAACATGATGAAGGAAGAAAAGGCGCCAAAATACGCAAAGGGATGAGACATTTCACATGGAAACACTTTGATATCGCCTGATATTTCGGGGGGGGGGGGGGGAGGGGGTTCGTCAACGTTGATGTTGTCTGCTGCCTTTATTCATCAGCAAGTCATTAAAAAATATCATACTTCATCCATGTGATTAACAAATAATAGCGAATCCGAATGCATTCGAACAATCGAATACTGATTTGACCATTTGAGATTAATAATAGCAACAAAGAATCACTTCTCGTAATGTATTTTTTCACCCTAAAAACTAAAATGTTGGATCACCATTTAAAGGGAAGAGGATTGGCATTATTTTCAAAATATTAGATTAATATTTGAACATGCTGGATTTCATGTTGGATTTTAACCTTTATAGTGTTGAATCCAGCATTTTCAGAGTGTTAATAACATTTGAAAAATGTAGTCACTCCTCCAACCTTTTAAGTAGTGACTCAACATTTTAGTTTATAGAGTGATGCAATATCAAAAGGGAAATCAACATTACATGTTCCACAAAAAATGCATAATCTGTATATTCATATAATCAAGATTTGAAATATTTTTAAAACAGGGTCAACATGGTCAATGGGAAAATACGAACGTTCCGGTGAATGCATAAAAACTTAACCATTCCTTACCCTCCCGCAGACCTCCTCTTCCAAAAGAAATTAAGGGGGGAAAACGCAAAAAAAAAAAAAAAAAAAAAAAAAAAAAAAAACCGACGCTTCTAACTTTGTCTTTATGCCAAAATAAAGGCAATTAATTTCCTGGCTGAGGAAAATATGAAACAAAAAATTCACTTTTGTTCCTATTCACCTTGAGGTTACAAGTGCTTACTTACTATGAAAACATGCATGAAATTCAAAAACCAAAATACAGATGATTGCATGTCCCTTTTCAATGATTTTTTTAAATCTGCATGTGTTTGAACCAGAATCGGTGATTCATATAACATAATTATCAAGATATTTGCATATTATTGTTTGAATACAAATTAGAGACATAAATAAATACAAACAAATTGTGTTTTCTTCATAACTTTCTGAAATATTATCAAATCTTTGTAATATTTTGTTTATTAAGTAGTGTTCTATATAGTCTGAGCTAAAAAGGTAGGAGTAATGATAATAATAATTTTGAAATGTTGACACATTGCTATTTTATTTTCTTCTATACAGCTTTAATCCTTGTTAGCTCAGTCTATGCAGAACACTGTACTAAATAGATATGCCAAATGAATTTTGAGAAAGATTGGGAAATATTTTTCAACGTTATGGAAACCCATCCGCCCCCCCCCCCCCCCACAATTTTGATGTATTGTTTTATGTAACTAATCAATATAAAAGTGGTATGCAGAATAACTTGATTACAGCATTTTAAGAATATACAAGGTCTGGTCCAAATACAGCTGGAAAAAATCATTAGAGGAACGTGACATCACCAATATTCTAGATCTTGAAATTTTATGCATTTTTCTATGGTGATAAGCATGATAAGACACTTGTAACTTTTTGTTTCTATATCAACCTTGTCTTACGGTTCAACATCTAAACAAATAAAGTTATATAAATTTGAAATAGAGGAGAAAGACTGTATGCAGGTAGTACTAAGATGATAGAATTACATTTTCCTGACCGCCTAATGACAAGGGTGATAAATTTTGCTCGCTCGATACTCTAGCTCGCAAATGTTAGAAATGGGACATTTCACATGTTCGGGCAAGAAACATCAGTCCCTAAATATATTTGGCTCATTACGTCACTGAGTACATTATTTGGATGAGCATAATCCTTGGGCATCAGATTACACGGAGAAAAAGAAAATTTCCTTAACCTGATGTACCTAAACTTGCAAAATGCTAGTATAGTATCATACGTCGTCATCATGACTTGTAATGGAATGAGATAGGGAGGAAAAGATCATTTAAAACCTTAGTACAGTATTCGAAACAAGCAAATCATTGCATATCAAGAAGTAATACGAACAAAAATAAAAAGAAGAAACAAGGGGAAAGCATATTTCGAGAAAAATGTATTTTCCCAGGATTAAGGCAGACGCTCGCCCTTTTTTTTTTTCTTCTTCTTCTTCTTTTTTTTTTTAAAAATTCTTACTAAATGAAAAGGTTTTCATCGTTAATGGGTGAAAGTGTTTAAAGCGTTTTTCCAATATTCGTTCCTATTCACCTTTATTAAATAGTTAAATGTAACATTATTACAAAAAAACTATTGTGTTGTTTTATGTTATACAGGGCCCCCAAGAATAACAATATTCGACTACTGTTGGGGCTACCCAGTCTAAAAAAAATACAAAATGAATTAATAAATTAATAAATAAATAAATAAATAAATAAATAAATAGAAATGTCATGGATATGGAGAGAAATATAGATTTCAGTTGTCAAATTAATTCTTGCCTTTGTATAACATATCGGGGGAAAGATGTCTGTTGACACCTATACACTTAATCATTTGCACAATGATAATTTCAAATTCTCTAAGCATAGAGTTAGTATTAAACGCTAGGTCATATTATTAATTTCCTCATAATGTCGCTCTTCTATAAGCATTGATCAACGAACTGAAGCTTGTTTGAGGTTTGTCTTACACAGCATTGTGTAATTTGTAAGAAAGCACACACCAAAGTACGATGATGCACCAACATGAAAAATAGAAGAAGAAGAAGAAGAAGAAGAAGAAGAAGAAGAAGAAGGGAAGAAGAAGAAGAAGAAGAAGAAGAAGAAGAAGAAGAAGGGAAGAAGAAGAAGAAGAAGAAGAAGGGAAAAAGAAGAAGAAGAATGCATTAATTCGAATTTAATGTTTGCCATTAACCGATTAAATTTTCAAGATTTTAGGGCATTTAGTTTACTGATACATTGTATACCTCGCTATGGTCACACAATGCCTCACCTTCCGGCAGTCCAGGCCGACCTCCACTGCAGGTTCTAGTTTTCTTGCACCACGTACGGTCACGAAACTACGCTGCTTTCAAGCTGCCTCGAGCTGAACTCGCTGAGCGGCGGCTTCAGATTGCTAGATGTGATGTTTTCTGTAGCAACTAGAAGCGGTGATGACCTGCGTCTCGGATGAAGACACTGCTCCTCCCGTCTCCGCCTTTCCTCTTCCGCTTGGCGATAAGCAATAACGACCTCCGCTAGGCCATGCTTGCGGTTAAACTTCTTGACTGTCATAAATCAAAACAATCTCATTACTGTTAACATTATTATCTTTTTAATACCATCATCACTGTTACTGAATCAATTTTGCAAATAACACATATATCAAGATGAAGATGCGTAAAAGCCCTACAAATCCGTGATATCGATGGCAACCAGTATGGTATTACATTTTTTTTTTTACCAAAAATACAGAAGATATCAAAAAGGGGAGGAGAAAAGGACGTAAGAGACGAGAGGGAATCAAAGCTCTTAGAGGTTACATCACAGTGCAAGTTTTGTTTGTTTGTTTATCAAGCGTTTTAGTTCTGTATGGCACATGTAAACACTTTTTAAAGTGAAATCTTACATTCTGCATGCTCTGATATATTAGAATGATTTGTATTCCGCTACATACCGCATCGAAAGCAGTAGAGTTCGTCACCGGCGTCCCTTTCCGTCGAGCCCAAGGAGTCTGCGTCTGCCATTTTTATATAGGCCAAGAATATACGTTCATCACTGGACCTGTCGTCTAGAAGGCAGAGTACAAAACAGCGACATATGGCGAATATAAACTGCTTTTTCATATATTCACTTATAAGTTCACTTATTCATGGTATGCAATAGGGAATGGAAAAGAGTAACATATTTTTAAATTGTTTGTGTATTCAGATTTCTAATACAAACCTTATCATTCGATCCAATCATTTTAAAGGTAAAGCGTTTGCTAATTTTCAGCAATAAGCACTATAAAGTACAATCTATGAAAGAGCCGATGAGATCAACATTTCGCTTTTCATGTCCTAAATTGCCTTAAAATAAGTAGACCTATTTACTAATATCATGCATACTGTCTTGTCGAACAAAAGTTTCCCTTGACGACTAAGAAGATTGCCAGAAACTTTCCCACAGAGCAACAACTAATGTATAGGCAAACTGGATTCTTTCTATTCAGATGCATTATGCATGAACTGAATAGTTGGCATGTTGTTGGTAACCGAGGGTCCTGGAGAGAAACTTGCATACATTTGAATACATTAGTAAACATGTCTATCGACACAAGAGGATGCCTGTTTAGAATATTTTACAATAAGAGTCGATAACAGCAAGTAACAAATTCAATTAAACCCATGCCTTCTGCGGCTATTGAATCCAGGTAGTGTACTGTACGAAGATTTTTTTTTTTCACTTACAGTTTGTGTGCTGCCAGTAAAGCAATTCGACAGAGACCTCATAATAGCAGATACCCTGGTAGCATAGTATATCCATGATGTAGTCATCCAATAAATCCATTGTAATGATCTCGAAAAGTGAATCAATAACTCGGCTATTCAACGCGATGAAGATAGTCCCCAAAACGAATCAAATTCCATAGTAACCATTCAAGAGACGTATCAACAACAATGTCTAGCAGTGTGAGAGGAAAGTATTACGGTTCGCCGCGATGTCCTTTCAGGGGTTTATTTGAATGGACTATTCAAAAGATATCACGTGGTTTGAGCGGAGGAACCAATTGCATTCGACCATTTTAGGTCGTGACCGAATTCCTTTGAGCAGTGTTGAGCACTCAAGTTTAAGGAATGCGTTGAGGCGGAGCATGCAACAGTGAGTCCCGCAGCCAAACCTTTGTGGCACTACGATACATTACAACCAACAAGAATGGTAAATTTAATCCTTGCTCTTTGTCAAGCTAATCGCTGCTTACAAGTCAGTCATTTTTTAATTTTGGCCCAAGAGTCTGAAAATGATATTGCCAATTTACTGCTCCAAAGTTCCTTAAGAGATGGCTGTACAGGGACAATTTTTTTTTTAAAATTAAGAACCAGGAAATTTTATATTTTCCTACTTCTCCATAACTTCTTGCTGTAAATCCAAGGGGTTAAGCAAGACGGCCTCAGTAAGGTGAGAGTGGCATTAAGGTAGGCCTACTTATGTTCTAAATCCGTAGGTGTGTCCGGGGAGGGCTGGGTCCAGAGGCGGCGCTCCGGGGGGGGGGGGGTGGGGCAGAGGGGGGCACAGTGCCCCCCCCCCCACTCTTCGAAGCACCCAAAAAGTGTCCCTTTTTACCCAAGAAAAAATGCCCCCTTTCAAACGTGTTTAGTGCCCCCTTTCATCTTAGAAGGCCCATTTTCTTTGTTAGCAAGTGCCTTTTTGCCTTCTTATAAGTGCTTCTTTTCATTTCAGATAAGTTGCCCTTCTTAAAACTGCTTTTTTATGCGTGATTAGCGCCCATTTTCCTTATTTCATGTATTCCGGGTTCTGTCCCCTTCTGCAAGTGCATCTTTTACACTTTTATCTAATAATCCCTTTTAAAATGTGATTATTTCCCCCTTTGGCTACTTCTTTACCTTTTTCATACTTCTATTCCTATTCTACAGAGTGCCCCTTTTCACCTCTGATAAGGGCCCCATTTGAAATCTGATACATGCCCTCATTTACTTCTGATAAATGCCCCTTTTCTTTTCTTAGACTAGTATGTCCAATTTCTCCATCTGTTCATGTAAAATAATAACAGTTGGCACCGTTTTTGTTTTCTGATAGTGTCCCTTTTCCATTCGGGCAAGTGTCCCTTTAAAAAAAATTGATATAAAATTATTCTAAGTTGATTTTTGATAAGTGCCCCTTTTCCTTTCTAGTAAATGCCATGATCTCTCCTCATGATCTAGTGCCCCATCGAATCTGATAAGTGCCTCTTTCATTTCTGTTGAGTGTCTGGTTTGATTGTTATAAGTTCCCCCTTTATATCCCCTTTTCGTTTAAAATAGCACACTTCTCCTTCTGATAAGTGCCCCTTCGAATCTGATAAAGCCCCCGTTTCTCTCTTGAGCCATTTCCTATCATTAAAATTTCCCTTTCACCTCTGGTAAGCTCCCTAAAGTCCTCGAAAAAGCCATTTACGAATAGCTCCAAAGAATCAGTGAGGCTTTACAGAGCGAGGCATAGGAGCTGGGACAGAAAGGGCACATCATCTCCTACAAATTTCATTGGAAGGAACTGTGCCCCTAAAAATTGAAGCAATGGGGGTATTTTTTTTCTTTTCCAAGCTCTCTCGCAACGCGAGCTCGCACTTACTTATTATATCTCATGCAAGGCTCTTCAAGTAGTGAGTTGTAAAAATAAATTCTTTATTTGTTCTCCTATTCCTGATGGCATTGTGCTTAAAGCCCCATTCATTTCATGTATTTTCTCTCGTAAAATATGATCGGCCGCTATGAGACCTCACTAATGCATTGAAAACATTATAGCTTGGTAACCATAATGAACACTATGTCCAGACTAAATGGAAGAAAACAAATGCGGTAGCCTTTTTTTTTTTTTTTTAACCATAGGGCCTAGACTGATCTTAATATATAGCAAATACCATGACCTTCAGCAAAAATACTTAGGATTTTTGCTCGCTCACAAATGAGTAAGACATAATAGTATAATGTAGTTATAATCATATATATGTGGCATTAATATGTCAAAATACCCCTGGAAAGTGTGTTGAATAGAATGTAGGGGTATATTTTCCTTCTTGTGTTCACCTTTTGTAAGTGCCCTTTTTCGCAGGGGCCCCCCCCCCCCCCACTTTGAAAGACGCTCCGCCGCCACTGGCTGGGTCTCGTATACCTTATCAATATATTAATTTTAGGTATTTGCTGTTATCTATGGCATTAGTAAATGGGTGATGTTCGTTATTCCGAAGGTTCGTTATTCCGAAGGTTCCAATACTCCGAAGGTTCGTTATTCCGAAGGTTCACTATTCCGAAGGTTCGTTATTCCGAAGGTTCGTTATTTCGAAAATGATACAAGGTTCGTTATTCCGAAGGTTCGTTAGTCCGAAAATGAAAACAGGTTCGTTATTCCGAAGATCCGTTAGTCCGAAAATGAAATAAGGTTCGTTATTCCGAAGGTTCGTTAGTCCGAAAATGAAATAAGGTTCGTTAGTCCGAAAATGAAATAAGGTTCGTTAGTCCGAAAATGAAATAAGGTTCGTTAATCCGAAAATGAAATAAGGTTCGTTAGTCCGAAAATGAAATAAGGTTCGTTAGTCCGAAAATGAAATAAGATTCGTTAGTCCGAAAATGAAATAAGGTTCGTTAGTCCGAAAATGAAATAAGGTTCGTTTTATTTTGTTTTTTTTTTCGAGGGGGGATCGAGGGGGGATCATTATTTATTTTCGGAGCATTATTAGCAGCTTCTGCTGCTAATAATAATGATAATAACGATAACACTGATGACATTAATAATGATAACGATGATAACACAAAATATAAATATGAATAAGAATGATAATGATGGTAGTAATGGTGGATAATACTATTAATCATGGTAAAAATGATAACAACAGTTATGATTATTGCTTTTATTTTATTATCATTATCACGTGGGAATTGAAGAGGCATTGCATTCCAGTTCATTTCCCCGGAACAGCATGTGTGCAGGTGTGTGTTTTGTGTATGGTTTAAGGCGCTTGACTGTAGACGCGAAGGTCCGGGGTTAGAACCCCGGCACGGCACTTATGCCCTCGAACGAGGCATTTTATCTACATTGCTGTTTTATCGTATTTCAAATAAAGTGATGTGCTATATGCATATTGATACCAACGTGCGCATGTTTTGTTACCCCCCCCCCCCAAAAAAAAAAAAAAAAAATAAATAAATAAATAAAAAATAAAAAATGTGTGTGCTGAGGCGATGGCGTTAGGTTTGTACATAGAACCCCTGAAATCATTGTTTCGATGCATGTCAATCTCATCCCCCCCCCCCCCGAAAAAGAAAGTTTGAGCTCATTTCTCACAACGGTGAGGTACTAGGCAAAGCAATAATATAAATAGTTTTAGATAATTATAGCTATTCCATACGTGATACTGACCTTTCGAGCCTTTGACAATAGCCTAGTCAGAGGGGAAAGGGGGGGGGGGGTATACATGTATATACATAAAGAAGAGAAAGGTGACATTAATAAATAGTGAAAGTTTCGCTTAACAATGCTCCTCCATATCCTAATTACTAACAGATGAATAAAAAGTAGCTGTAATAGAAAATACTACTACTACTCTCCATGGGAGCCTGATTCACAAGCTTTGCTTTTAAAGGTTTCCTTCACCTATACAGCGAGCATTGTTTATTTCATACTTGCCATTTATTAATTTCATATTCTGTATGAACTGAATTAATATCAATATTTTGTATAACTTTTGTATAACTGTTGATTTCATAATGATTTTGAAATGTGAAAGATCTTGTAAAATTTATTCGCTGCATTGTGGAAATAAATAAAATGAAATGAAATGATTACAATAATGATAACAATAATATTTCACTAATAATAGTAATAATTACTTTTAACTGTTGTTACTATCATCATCATCATCATCATCATCATCATCATTAGCTTAGGTCCTGTTGGTTCACATGTCGGCGTACCCCTTCCCCCTTCCCTTAGGTGTTCCAGAATGCTGGAACGAAGTCACAATCATAACTGATGCGATCCAAGTTGAACCCCCCCCCCAAATGCTATGGGGGAGGGTAGGGGCGTACGTACGCCCCTGCCCACATGGCATCCCCCGGTCTGAGGACCTGTCTGCGCCACTACTCTTGTCTTGCCCTCTTATAAGACATTTAATGCGAAATTAGTGTGTATCCCCCCCCCCCCATTCCGAAAAGTTGGCCACGCTAGCTACGGATGGCTGTTTTACCCCCCCCCCCTATCCAAAAAGGGATCGACGCCCCTGTGGTTTTAAACACTCCTTCTATTCTGGTCCAAACAACCACCCTCGGGCCCCCGCAGAGCGACATTTTTAAGGTTTATAAGAGGTAAACATCTAATCGAAAATGGATCTTCGAACATGGACAAAATAATGAAAAAATGCATGAAACCTCAGCCCCTCCCCCATAGCAAGTGAACAGAAAGGGTGATTATGACCAACGCCCGTCCCACTCGGCTTTCCCGACCTCGCCATGTTGACAGGGTGTTACCCCCCCCCCCCCCCCGATTAAAAATTCTTGTCGGCAAATTCACGATCGCTCTCGGCGAAAAGGAGAGAGAGAGAGAGGGAAGAGGAAGGAGGGGGAAAAATAGGAGTAAGGTGCCCAAACAGGGTCATATTCGGCTTATTTGCTTGTGCATTTTGACGACGAAATAACGGTAACACGAAATAGGGCATATTTTTCTTTGCTCGCTGCGCTCGCTCGTATTATATTTAGATACAAGATGGTCTTTGAAAGCAAATAAATTAGGTAAGAGAGGTGACCAAATATATCAAAATAGATATCTTAAAGGCCCATCATGCATTTGGATGAAGAACTTTCACTTCTATCATGAAGAGGATTATATGATAAGGAGTACATAGATTTTTTGCTTGCTCGCTGCGCTCATCGTATAATATTAAGATTTAGGATGATCTTTGAAAGTGAATGAATCAGGCCAGAGAGGTTACCAAATTTATAATTTAGATATCTTTATGCCCATCATGTAGTTTGATGAAGAACTATCACTTCTATGAAAGAGAGTGTATATTTCATTTCGCTCGCTGCGCTCGCTGTTATTATATTTAGATACAGAATGTTCCCGGAAAGCTAACACATTAGGCAAGTGAGGTGAACAATTATATAATTTAGAAGAAAATATGACAGAGGCACACATTTGAACATGCCTCGTGGGCTTTAAACGGTTGAATTTGTCGACGTTGGTCGTCGGCAATCGGAGGCATTATTTGTCTGAAATCTGGCCTCTACACCCCCCCCCCTTAAAAAAAGTCTAGCGACGCCCCTGCATATTGATAACTGTATTTTTCGGACTAACGAACCTCATTTCATTTTCGGAATAATGAACCTTATTTCATTTTCGGACTAACGAACCTTATTTCATTTTCGGACTAACGAACCTTATTTCATTTTCGGATTAACGAACCTTATTTCATTTTCGGACTAACGAATCTTATTTCATTTTCGGACTAACGAACCTTATTTCATTTTCGGACTAACGAATCTTATTTCATTTTCGGACTATCGAACCTTCGGAATAACGAACCTTATTTCATTTTCGGATAAACGAACCTTCGGAATAACGAACATTATTTCATTTTCGGATTTACGAACCTTCGGAATAACGAACCTTATTTCATTTTCGGATTAACGAACCTTCGGAATAACGAACTTTATTTCATTTTCGGACCAACGAACCTTCGGAATAACGAACCTTCGGAATAACTCCACAAATGTTCGGATTAACGAACCCTTGTTCATTTTCGGACTAACGAACATCTAGGTATACGCAATTTGCGTGTTTCGGAATAACGAACCTTCGGAATAACAAACCTTCGGAATAACGAACCTTCGGAATAACGAGCTGTAACCTAGTAAATTTTGGGGACACAAACGGTCTGCTTACACCCATCATGTCGAAACCCAAATGATGCGAGCGTTAAATAAATCACAAATATGCCCCCTCCCTTCTTTTTCCTTACACACGTACACACACACACACACACATACCCACACACACACACACACCACACACATTTTGTTTAAACAAGTGCACACGTTGGTATCAATAGTGCCTATAGCATTTTAATTTATTTGATTACGATAAAAGAGCAATGTAAATAAAATGCCTTGCTCAATTGCATAAGTGCCTTACCACGGGGATCGAACCCCCCACTTTCGCGTCTCCAGTCAAGCGCCTTAGACCCGCTTAGACCACTCAACCACGGCACACACAGACACACACACCCACACACCCACACACCCACACACCCACACATACGCCCAAACATAATTTCAAACTTTTAAACTTTTTCGTGCCTGCTGCTCTAGATCTGTGACTTTTTGAGTAATACCACAGAGAGAGTTGATAACTTCTATTTTTCTCCTCGGAAACTTTAGCTGTTATGCCTCACTTCTCTACAACCCATCTACCTCTACAATCATGACAATGCAACAGGCTACGTGAAGGCAAGATGGTTTGGGCCGGGGGGGGGGGGTCTACAAAAGGAATCTCCTAACTTAAAGAACACATTTAATCGCTTGGTAATGCACCATGCACAGTAAAGCGTTTATGGTAAATAGAATAGAGGGAAGAAAATATTCCACTAACAAAACAGGTAGAACCCATATCTCATAAAATCTCCAAATTTCAACATGGGGGTAAAGTGATAGCACTGTCAAGACCAAATGATGTGGGTTTTTTTAAAACAAAAGATGATATCAAATCATTTATTTTGTAATCAAAACTATATAAAAAGTATCAGTTAGCCTACCAGCAAATATAGCTTCAAAGTAGATACAACTTTATGAACATAAATAAAAACCATGCAAGAGTAATCTTTCAAAAAAGGGTTGAATTATATCAGGTATATTTATACAAACTAAGAAGAAATTATTCAATTTTGCACCCTAAATGCAACACTGGAAGCACCTTTTTGGGTGCGATCTTGGACCCTACATGAAAAAGGATCAAAGATGCACCCTTTTGAAATTGGTTGTACCAAGGAGTTTCCAGAGCTGGAGTCACATCTAACTCATTCCCTTTGAGTCATGTTCGATGCCGCCGGGCAAAAATATGTCAGGCATGCGCTTCACTGGACCTTCCTTGCAGATGCGTAGATAAAAGATTCCTGCCTGGCTTCAAACTTACGGGCCGTTTTCAAAGGGAAATATCCTTTTGAAATGATAATTACTTTTCGCTATCACTCGTCTAATGATACGAGCAGTACACAGTGTTTATCTTTACAGGAGGCAAGCGAAAGGAAATGGTGCAAAATTTCCTGAAATATGAATCAAAATTACTCGACCGGGCATGTGTGTGCACTAATCTGACATGTAACATCATAAATAACTGTAATTTAACAAATTCCATTTTCATTTTCGTTTGCCGCAAGTAATCGGAAATGTGTCAAATTGCGGGTTTTAGGATCATTGTAAAATTTTACTATCTTTCACAAATCAAAACTGCTATTATGCGACATACGCAGATTTCTGGACACAATTAGGCTTTCGTATTCATATTTTATCATCTGCTCAATTTTTTCTCTGTTAATTCAAATAAAACATGAAATATTAACGATATTTTATTTGTGACAAAATCACTACTCAAGCTTTCCCATAATGTTGGCGGCATCGAACCTCGGACATCAAAGGCAACAGCACACCTGTAAATTCTATTGTGCAACCTTAGAAAAGGACAGCTGCTTGAAATATTTTGTTGCCAGTTGGGACTTCAGCTCTTAAAACTACTTGGTTGTACCCGGAAAAGACCGTCTGTACCCTTAAAAGTGCAACTTTGCACCCTTTGGGCATGTTAGGGTGCAGACATTTTTACATTCAAAAGGGACCGGTGCAAATTTGCACCTTCCCGAAAAGTTACAACTCTGCATCCTTAAAGGTGCAAAATGCTTCTATTAAATGGTGCAAAGTTGTACCCATAAAGGAGCTCCCAGACACTATGAACATGACGGACAAAGAAAGCGGACAAAATAAACAACCCCTCATTCTACCCTTGACAATGGTTCTGGTAGTCAAAAGAACATCCCTTCACTGCTGTTGTCTAAAATATGTGGAACAGGTGAATATGCATGTGTCACCTGTTCCACATATTTTAGACAACAGCAGTGAAGGGATGTTCTTTTGACTACCAGAACCATTGTGAAGGGTAGAATGAGAGGTTGTTTATTTTGTCCGCTTTCTTTGTCCGTCATGTTCATAGTGAGAGTTACATCTGAAAGGTTCAAAGTTGATTTTTTTTTTCTTAGTGTATATAATACGGTAGGTAAGTCCACGTATTGATAGAATATCAAAAACAAAACAAACAAAAACCCAAACAGATGAAACAAATATGAAATTTCTACTTGTTTATGTCACCCCTGAGACTCCTCAGCATGACGCTAAAAGGTTATTACACTGGCTTAAGCATATGCTGCCATTACAGCGCTCTACAACTTTAACGTATTTCTTTATGCCTTGGTGGAGAGAGACGAACATAAACAAAATCTTGTCAAAATGCAGTTGTGCCGTGGCTGGCCTCAAACCGCGAACCTCGTGGTTCACAGTCCGGTGGCGTACCTATATACTAGACCACGACACCCTACACTGACAAAAGTGACCTAGGCCCTTTAAGGGGGGGGGGGTTCGAAATAATGAAAAAAAAACTTCGCTTTATAGCTCTCTTTATCACTTTATTTTCTGCCGCAGCACTAATGTCCTTTGGCAAGACATTTATCTACATTTGCCACACTCGACCCAGGTGTAGTAAATGGGTACCTGGTAGGATTATTCCTTGAGTGCACGAAGCGCTACGGTTGCTCAAGCTAAAGCCAGGGTAATAATATTCTTGCAGGGCCCTCTGGGAGAACAGTACTTAGTACTGAAGAAGCTACCCTGGGTAAACAAGACATATTATTATTATTATTATTATTATTATTATTATTATTATTATTATTATTATTATTATTATTATTATTATTATTATTATTGTTAATTATCATTATTATTATTATTATTATTATTATTATTATTATTATTATTATTATTATCATTATTATAAGTATTTTTGTTAGTAAACTAGTATTCCCTCCGCATTGATAGTTTGTAAACAAATTTTCGGTATTACTCCCAGTGTTAAAGATTGTATGTTCGATCTGTAATGAAAATCACAAGTCAGAAAAAAATTGGATCCAGCGGGATTCGAACCTGCTTTGTTTACAATTTATAAATTTCTCCCATTAAGCTTCGTCATTTACTATCTATTGTCCACGGCGGACCGTTACATATTAATGAGTCAGAAAGAAGTGGATCTTGGGTATTTGACTCCAGTTTATCGTGACTTAGCCGTGAACCAGAATAGCCTGGTGGTTAAGTCGCTGCCCGGCAAGCAGTAGATGGCAGGTTCGAATCCCGCTGGTTCCAATTTTTTCTGACTTGTGATTTTGATTACAGATCGAACAAGCGATCTTTAACACTGGGAGTAATGCCGAAAATTTGTTTACAAATTATAGATATATCCCATTAAGCTTCTTCATTTACTATCCGCATTGATGGTGTTATAAGTTTTACATGGGTAGAAAATATTTCATAGGAACCTTTCCACTAAATCTATAAAGCTTCACATAATACATACTAATGTACTAAAAACCTGATGTCAGCATTATCTAAATCAAAGTAGAATATTCATATGTAAGTCACAGTTCATCATATGGCATGACAATATCAAAGATAATAACATGCTTTACTGAGCCTTTTTCATAATAGCAAAATCTCGAGACTGGTGGAACTTTCTTTCGATTTCAAGGTCAATTAATCGAAATATACCCACATATCAATAATACCAAACCCTGAATTCTCCCACCATAACCATGATAACGTTATCATAATTATCATACAATCTT
Organism: Echinometra lucunter; assembly: GCA_029962745.1. Classification (NCBI taxonomy): domain Eukaryota; kingdom Metazoa; phylum Echinodermata; class Echinoidea; order Camarodonta; family Echinometridae; genus Echinometra; species Echinometra lucunter. The sequence goes on along the minus strand of CM057160.1, from coordinate 2,203,589 downwards.
GTCAATCACATCCCCCAAAAGAAAAAAAAAAATCCTGGTTTCCAAAGTTAGAGCAGCCATCAAGAAGAGGATGATGAAAGCGATATCACGGGTTGATGTTGACACAGAGAAGATTGTCTTTACAAGTTCTCCACGCCTAAGTTTATCGGTAGCCTTTGTTCACATGTATCTCACTCATTTCTTTCTCGCCCTTTCTACTATTTTCGTCTGCGTGCTGCCCTCTCTCGGTCATCCTTCGTCCCTATAGTCATGATAATGGATTTTGATGAAACAAGTTTTGGTCATGATATTAATGATGATAACAACAACAACAATAATAATAATAATGATAATAATAAAACAGTGGGCTCTTATCTGTTAAACCTGACGCTCCTGGCGGAAACTCCTTATGGCGAGGATTTTGGGAGGCTTGGGAAGCACGAAAATGATAGGAATTTCTCACATCAGGCAAATTTATTATTCCAATCTCTCCGTCATTTTACTCCGGCTTTAGTCAAGGTGCCATCATAGCGCTCCAGCATTTTAACGAATTTGCCCCGACCAGGGCTCAGTTCATCATTTCTACGATGACATATAGCGCTGAAAAGTGGACAACATTACTAGAAAACTGGAACAGAAACTGAGTACCGCACAGAGAGCGATGGAAAAAAGGAATGTTAAATCTTACGGTGCCAAGGGGTTGTTTTGCTTTTTCCCAAATTCTACCATTCATGAACATTGCTTGCTTTTCAAATGCCTGTAAATCTTCAACAGTAATTTCTATACTGATAAGTTGTACACAGAAGTTGTAGAAAATTTGCCATCCTTTCAAAAGATAACAAATATTTCCATTAATTCAATGTCTTGGATGAAAATAATTTGGAAATAGAAACTACCTTCCCGCCTCTGGACCTTTCCGTTTTCATTTCTCATTTGCTTGCTTGCCTACTGTTTTAGGCTAAAATAAGAATGGATCTTTTTCAAAATCTGCAGTTTTCGAATAATTATCCTATGGTAGCATATAGTAACTGATAGATATTTATCCTCTAATCTTTGCCAATTTCATGACCATATCCATTATTCTAAGTGGAGTAATGGTCGATTGAAAATGTGGTGCCAGGTAAAAATGTCAGAGGAAAAAATGTCAGAGGAAAAAATGTCAGAGGTAAAAATGTCAGAGGTAAAATTGTCAGAGGTAAAAATGTCAGAGGTAAAAATGTCAGATGTAAAAATGTCAGAGGTAAAAAATGTCAGAGGTAAAAAAAAAAAAAAAAAAAATCTCAGAGGTAAAAATGTTAGAGGTAAAAATGTCAGAGGTAAAAAAAATCAAAGGAAAAAGTGTCAGAAGTAAAATGTCAGAGGTAAAAAAAACTAAAAATGTCAGAGGTAAAAAATTAATGTAAGAGGTATGTCAGATTTGGAAATGTTTAAGGGACATGTTTCAAGTACGAATAATAAATTATATAAATGATGGGGAGTGCGATATGTTCAAATATTTTCTGTAAACATAAAAATGCCCTTCTCTTGGCCATTTGGAAATAACAGTTATGGTGCTGGCGGGGTGAACGTTCTGGTATGCGCGCATTGCCCTCGTTTTCACCGCGGGGACGGGCAAAAACGATGGAGGGAAAAACTGGGTTGGTAACATGAGTAACTGATCACATACATTCCACACGAGTGCGCGATTTAAATATGCACATTCCTTTTTCATAAGCTCCCCCCCCCCCCTGCCCTACTCCAATCAAGCGTGGTATACGTGAACGAATGCTTCGACATTATTGTCCTCATCCGTAAGGAAAAATAGAAGTAAGCGAAATTGAATCGTTAATTCGATCTATTTCTAGACCTTTTGTATTATTTCATCCAATACTTTTCGGAATTTACAACTTTTAAAAAGAATTATTCAATTAGATAATTGTGTTAGCATAAGCAAAACATCAAACGTGGACATCCCTTCTTAAGTTCATCTACCACTCTGTCATTCCACTTAAGATCTTAAATCATTTAGATATTATCCTGTAACTTAATTAATTTCACAAAGAAAATAATGAACATCATCCCATGCTACATTTCTGACCCAAAAGGCGCGATTTACTTATCGCTTGTTGAAATTGTCACATATATGTTTCACAGTGCAATGCATGTCAAGCATCCAAATCTTAAACACAGAGAGGGAACTGGGCATTCGTTTGTTATATTTGGAGTCAGCTAAACAAGTTTTCGGAAGATCAAAACACTGTTGGGCAATGCGCACATAACAGGATGTTCTCCCGGCCAAAACAAGATTGGTCTCATGGGGCAGCAGTATCTCTTTTACATCAAATGAGTAAGACAGGAAGGCCATTCGAGTGACGGAACATACACACTTTTACAGAGAGCAGTATTATTGTGATCACTCCATTTATACAGTATCCATTCTTTTTTAAATATCTCGTGCTCTATAATTTCAAATTTAATATTCTTACCTGTAACGTGTTCACTTCGGCATTTTCAGAGCTGACATTTTTACCTCTGACATTTTTACCTCTGACATTTTTTCCTCTGACATTTTTACCTCTGACATTCTTACCTCTGACATTTTTACCTCTGACATTTTTTCCTCTGACATTTTTACCTCTGACATTTTTACCTCTGACATTTTTACCTCTGACATTTTTACCTCTGATATTTTTTCCTCTGACATTTTTACCTCTGACATTTTTACCTCTGACATTTTTACACCGAACCGAAAATGTAAAGTCTATTGGGCACATACGTGTCATCGGTACTGTAAACATCTCATATAGGGATAGAATTTGAAATAAAGAACTAAGAAGACATACACAAGTCAAAGATTTTCATGAAGATGTGAAAGAAGCAATAAAAAAAAAAAAAAAAGCAAAGTCGAAACGGATTATAAGAATTGACTGAAAGAGGTCAACAGGGATAGTGTACCGTTGCACTTGTGACACAGCCGAAAGACAAGTGGGCTAGACTTCTCTCAAGACCCAAGGTATCATAAAAAAAGTGTCATTTAGGGTCTTTGCCTGCAGACGTTTCTTACCCATTCGGTACAGCAACAGAAGAAGACAACTAGTGCGATAATGAGGAGGAGAAGGATGGCAGTCACGGTGCAACCAATGATGACGGGCCGGTTATTCGGACGACCTGCGCAATTAAAATAGTCATAATAATTACGACGGTGATGAGGATGATGATAATGATGATGATGATGATGATGATGATGATGACAGTGATGATAGTGATGATGATGAAAGTAATAACTAGCATTGAATGATATGCCAATCTATATGGGATCCAGAGCAATTCAGAGCAGCACAGGTTATACCTCATTCATTGTAGTCAATATGCATTGAACGCTGTGTAACCCGCCCCCCCCCCCCCCCCCCCCACAAAATATGGAAAATATTTGCTACGGAAAATCACCCCGTATAGATAATTATATAAGATATCTTTAATTCACAATGCTCAATTTAGAAAGAATGTCATTTTACCTCTCACAGTTACAATTGCTTCACCACATGTCTTTGACAATGTTCCATCTGAGATCTCCACGGTGATCAGATGTGCACGTGATCTTTCAGAGATGGCTAGTCTTGCACAGCCACAGATGTTACCGTAATGCCTCACAATGGTAATATTCCCGTAAGGAACGTAAGTCGTGGAACCCTGTAAATAGGTGAGTGTGAACGTTGGCTCGGGGTAGGTGAAGAACACTTCACCGCGATCGGTTTCTACAGAGAGTTCTATGGTCGGAGGGCAAATGACTGGAAGTTCTTGCACTGTTCGCATGAATAGTAATACAAAATACAAAAAATAGGCAAATGATAATCATCATGGGTATAATTGATATCATGGTTATATAAAGATTATCTCTCTAAAAAATACTGATTTACCATTTGCCTGAAGCACAATAAACTAGTTGTACATCCCATCCATAACTACTCTAGCGGCTATTTCGAATGTATACACTATGCGACCCATAAAGATACGTAGGGTAAAAGGAATTTTAGCGTGGAATGGTCATCAGGATACGGGAATAGTGGTATGATTTCCAATAATTGTATATACAAGAGCGCCTTGTATGCGTGCGCTCATTTAACCTCTAAATTCGTAGAGTATACAAAATACTGACTTCCGCGAAAGTTTAATAGCCCAACATGCCAAAGGTGATCTCGAAACTGAAGTTCCCTATGGAGATTACCGAGGAGCTATATAGCTTTACTGGTGACCTAAAAAAAGCTGTTCATACCGCATCCTTCCCCAAATATTTGAACGAAATGTGCTTGTGAAAATGTTATAATTTGAACAGAATGATAAGGTTAGTCATGGTAGCAGACGTGTTTAATCTAGAATATCTTGTTACCAAACTGATTCCGAGTAAAACTGGTAGAACTATGCCCATTCAATATTTTTCGCCACCCTGTCCAGCAGTCAGTTGAGAACTTCATGCCTGCGGATCCTTCAGAAGCTTCAAATAATTCATGAGGTATATCACTTCCCATAATATTATAATATGACAAAACATCTGGCCATCAATATTCAGACAACATGCACCGTCATGGATTATTTACGATATTGGGCAGCAAATCATTTTTATAAGGACAGGAGTGTGATATAATGACATCTGAAAGTACTGAAGGGAGTCTTTTTGAAGGGGATCATAGTAATCTCAGACTGAATCAATCATTGTTCGTTTTTCAGTTACTTTATATACGATTTCACTTACACCTCGCGCCCTAAGGTTTGCGACGATCAGTGTCATCCCAATATTTGAGAGGGCTGATGTCTCTATATATTACTGTCCATTATCTTGAATGTTTGTTTACCTAATATAGATTTTTATATTTATTGCTATTATTACTTCAATTTTCTACCGATCCTTTTTCGTTTTTTTTTTCTTTTCTTTTCTTTCGCGTGAAACTTTGGGGAGGAATGGGGGTTTTGAGGACTACAAAGCTAAGCTTCCATTTTCCCGCTGCCAGGCCGAATACCCCTTCAGTGCCAAGGGTTTTGTAAGCTTCACCTAAAAATGATTGAAAATGTTCATGTAGACCCATATTTTAAATGATTTACTGAATGTTCATTTGTTGTCAATACATCAATATGAAAAAGCTGAATATGAAGATTTTTTTCATAATTATTTAAATAGATGAAACAGAAAAAATTGTGCTTGTCACATCGGCAATGAACGGTTGAGGGCAACTATACATGTCGTCGACACGACAAGAAGACTGTTATTTACTAATCATTGGTGTTCATATTCATCTCCCCCCCCAAAAAAAAAAACAACAACAACAACAAAAAACAAACAAACAAACAAAGAAAAACCTCACCACAGAACGCCAGAGGAGTCGATTACCGCTATAGACCAATCCCACAACGCAAGAGTGCAGCAGACTGTTCGACACAGTTCGACATACTGCGGTGGGCGCTCCAACTTTTATAGTACACAAGTCAATAGCGCGTTATGTACATTCGTTCGATTTTTTGTCTCTTTTGACCAATGTATGCAGATTTCTTTCAATATTTGCAATGAGAAATTATCAGGGAAGTTCAGGGCGCAGCTGTGCGGTGCTCAATTGCCACAAGAATTGGAGAAAGTTTAAAAATTGGAAGCTAACTGAGTGCGAAATTCACTCGCTTTTGACTCATGAAGCCTATTTGTGTGAGAAGCCGTACTCCCTACACAGGTTTCCGTAAGCAATGTGATGGAATTCGTCGCCAGTGGGTAAAAACATCAACAGAAAGGACTTTGAAGTCAAGAAACATTATCATTATGTACTTTAGCGTAAAATTTAATGAGTGAAAACATGACTTCGTAAACAGGGTAAGTTTAGGCTACCGTTTACTACGGCTTCTATTCTGCAATCGAACTTTTACTGACAAAACTAAGCTGAAAAACCATCGAAAGTACAAAAATACATCATATCGTGATCAGTCAGATATGTCCATTGTCCTACCTCATCTACCCATGTATTCATGCTTCATTTTATTGATCTAGAATAAAATAAATGGAACAATATCAGGGCATATCACAAATCTTACATTCATTTTGTATACAGAGCCAATCGCGGTCAGCGCGCTTGCTCACCGCAGCAATGGCGTCGCCGATAGAGGGCCAAACACATCAACCTGAGATTAAATTTGGTCTATAGGTACCACGTCAAACAATGCACAAAAATGAAAACTCACGAGTCACGTCCACGTTGAAGCTGCAATTCGCTCGATTTTGGGAGGAGTCATCGACGAATATCGTAACTGTAGAATTTCCTAGCGGGAATCGGGAACCAGGTGACAAGCTGTTGGGTATGTAGCCTATACTCTGACTCAGAATTCCGGAGTTATCAACGTTATCGTGAAGCAACAGTGGGGCGTACTGGATGGCGTTTGTAGAGTTACTCGTGATGTCTTGTGGACAAACAATCGTCGGCGGTACAGAATCTGTGCGCCAGTAAAATAAAGGAAAATACCAGACGATTCAGATAAGGTGTTGTGGTATTTATTGGTCGCGGCCGAGTCAACCCGCGAAGCTATGGAAAGCCGTATATGTACATCTACACATCATACAATCATATTGGCGTGACTTCTTCTTTCTCTATCTTTCTCTTCGATTAACAATGTGAATTACGTTTCAATAAAGCCTTCTTTTACTTTGATGGTAAATGACAATTACCCCCAACAATAAGAGTTATATAACTATGTTCGACAGTGAGGATATGGATACGAAATCAGTTACATGGAAATGTCAACTGTCAACAGCACCAATAGGCAAAATAACTACACTAAATTCAATTTTGAGTGCTAGTCCTTACATGTAGCTTCTAAACCCAAACTAACAGAAAACTTACTATAAAACTTGAAATATTACTTATCACCCATTCCACAAAAATACTTCAAAACCAAAGTCAGACCACCTTTTCAAAACCACTGCCATTTTGTGAACTTCACATAATCTGTTTTCAAAAAACTAAATAAATATAATAACTTGTAAAGTTACAAGAAAATAAACTTTTTCTGTCACATTAATATAAACCAGCATGAAGCAACTGGAAAAGAAACAATGTAAAGCTGGGTATGGTGTACAACTGAACAGATCATTACTGTAACATACAATAATAGTAAACAGTAGCAAATTAATGCAGGACATACAAAATATCTGCCTCACATAAAACATGATAATACATTGTGTCACATTATCTTTCTGTTTGTCTTCCTGTGTTAGGTAACTGCATGCTTCAAATACAAATCACCGCTATGCGGGAACTGTACACAAGATTGTTACCATGATAAGAGCATACAAGTCTAACATCCGCACACAAAACCAATCACAATGGAAATGTATGAACAGCATAACGGATTGGTCTGAAAAGAGGCTTGTCATCTGCCTATAACTCAACAATCATTAGTTGCCATACATGTAACTGTGTAGAACTCATGTACATTGACTATTATGGCACAAAACCAACATAATTAACTGTATGCATAGTTATAAACAAACAGAATTTTAAAAATTGCATGTAAATTGTATAACTACTGACATAGACTGCTGTCTCTGGGCTAACTGGCAAAATCACACTGGAAACAATATGCACAACTCTATAAGAACTGATCAACATGTATGCATGTAGCAATACTATATGGAAAACATCAGCTACACTAAAATGTACAAAATCAGACATTGATAGCACTGTTTGAAACATCTGACAGCGATTATAACTATGATTGTGAATATATACCTAACATCTGCATTATGACTATAATATAGCAACAAATTAGCCAGCTATGGTTATTGAGTAGTATGATGATTGAGTAGCACAACCTCCAAAACATAGCCAAACAATACCAGTCATTTACAAGCAATGAGATTGTGAGAGCTTAAATGTATGATTTAAATGTATGACTATAAACAAGGATATAATACATGTACTAAAAGCACAAACTAGAATACACATATAGTGAGTAAACTATAAAAGTACACACAATGTGGCATGTAATGAGGATTACCAATAAACAATTAAAATGGGTCCCAGTGAGGAAACCACAATCCACAATATGGTATGTGTAATATTATTGCAACCCCAAAGTCAAGTGACCGTGATACAACCAGCCAACACTGCATAATTATAAACCCAGACAATGATGATGTATCCTCAGTTTACTTTGATAAAAGGCATAAAGGGTAGGTCTGTACAAATTAACCAAAACTTCAAGACCCTGTAAAAATATTGAACAAATCTAAGAGAGACAGGTAATTAAAAACAGAATCAGACATAGAATAGAACCAATAACAATGGCACAAATATATAAAATCATTATATTAAGTTATTTCTCAGGGCATATAGGTAACTCCAAAACTACCCCTGAATATATTATATTATATTACAAAATAGAGAGCAACAAACTGAAAGCAAAAATAAATACATAAGTATAAAACAGAAAACAAGGGTGGGGTAACCAAACTACTGAAGCCATCAACCTGGAAAAATATAAGGGAGCATGGGAGGGCCAAGGGATTTCACTGGGGGTGCCGAGGGAAAGGGGATCCAAGATGGTAGGACAAGACAATGGATGTTCATCCAAATGGCACCGGCGAAGTCACATGGAGGAGCTCGGAGAAGACCTGAAGGCCAAGGTAGAGCGGTCATCATCCGATGGTAGGAATGAGGAGCTCCATCACGGGGGCATGGGAATGGACCGTCAGCGACAACCTAGGGCGGGCGGGGGCCACAGGTCCAGGGAAGCACATTCCAGGTTGGGCTGGTGTCATAGCAGGTAGGGCCAACGTCAGTGAAGGTTTGAAGGAGGCCTGCGTGTCACTATCAGTGTGGGGGTTCTGCAAGTGCACATTGCAGACAATAGGGCCCTTGATGGGGCTGGTCGCCAAAGATACCACATCTGAAGATAGAGCAGAGATACCAGTGAGGGAGGTATCACCAGGAGTGTGCTCATGGGGGTGATTACTAGGAGAACCAGCTATGTCATCAGTAGGGATGTCCATCATACCGTCACTGGTGCGATCACACAGGAGAGTAGGCGGCGAAGCCACATCGGGTTCGTTGTAGTGCTGATCACTGTGCGAAACCAATGGACTGGTGAAGCTATGAGGGAGATTCACGGTCGAGATATCAAGGCGGGAAGCTGAATCCTCACCATGATCATTACTATCTGACCAAAGATCATGAGAACACCCATCATATGATTTCACATCAGCTAACCTCTCTACCTCAGACTTGGATTTATTGTTATGATCACACAGTGTCTCATCAACAATGTATTCAGTGTTCTCATTACCAAACATCTCTCTCTCAAACTTGGACTCTGTGCTATTACATGCAAGACTTACAGAGATGGTGTGCGATGATCAAACTTACACTCTATCACGCGGGAAGAAGAGTTATTCCCAGAAAGCAAGAAATCAAGACTCTGCTTGATGAATGGAACACCAGAGCTATGCTCAGTGCAAGGAAAGCCAGAGCTATGCTCAGTCGAAGGAAAGCCAGTGCTATGCTCAGTGCAAGGAAAGCCAGAGCTATGCTCAGTCGAAGGAAAGCCAGTGCTATGCTCAGTGCAAGGAAAGCCAGAGCTATGCTCAGTCGAAGGAAAGCCAGAGCTATGCTCAGTCCAGGGAAGGACTGGACGCTTAACACCAGATTCACCGATTGGCAAGACTCTATCAGAATGACCAGTGTCCAGGCAACTCTGATCAAAATACCCTACCTTCTAATAGAGCTGCTTATCCTGGCAATGGAACTGACCAAGACCATTTCTCTCAGCCTTGACCTCACATGCGAATCTTGAGCATGAATTATCTTGATCACAAATACATTCATCACAACTGTTTTCTGACTCATGCATTTTCCACCTTGACACCTTCTCAACACTTTCACAAGAGGTCTGAGTATCAATGTGAGCAGGCCCTGTCTCTATTACACTGAGCTCACAATTGGTGTTGTCATCACAACTCGACTCTGTTCTGCATTCATGAATGGCGATTTCACTGCAATCACATCCTTTCTCTAACTCACTGTATGAAGATTGTGTTGTTATCTCACTTTGTTCATGTTCCATCTCAACTTCATCATGTTCACTTACATCTATCATTCTCGTCCCATTGTGCACAAGTTCAGATTCAGGCAATTTCTCAAACCCGTCAATATCATACTCATGATCAACTTCTTTGTCCTTGTCTATATACACATCCTCTTGGTCATAAAGATCATGCTCACACTTATCTCTGTTCACTGAACTTGGAGACGCACGTTCGCATACCTCGGCGATCTCATTCTTGGTGAACTTGCCCTTGCTCTCCACTTCATGTTTCTCAAACATATGGTCTGTCTCACTCACACTCGATTTGTTAAAAGTACTAGGACTAGGCGGAGCATAAATACCCTCAGGTGATGTGTATGAGAAAACACAGTTGTCTCCAAACGTGATTTGGTGTTTGGAAGGCCGGACGGAGACATCATTGTGCTCCATAAAGGGAGCACCAGCCATTACATGTACACCAACATGGCTATTCAGCTCAAAAACTTCATCTTCAACCACAAAACCATCACACCACAATTCATATCCGTCATGGAAAAGCCTAAAACAAGTAAGGCCTACAATGCCAGATGGCAAGACAAATGACTCATCATCAGTATCAACATAGTCATCATATCCGAAATCATCTACAACGATTTCGAAACCAAAAGTCACAGCAGTTGACTCCCGAACCAAATTCACAGGCGAACCACCGTGCAATTCGACCTGAAGAACCTGATCACGGATTACCCTGACGGCGGCAGGGAAACAAGGACTGTCTTTACGGGGTTGATTTGTCACAATATGTTCATTTTTGCTAGCCGAACACCTACGCTGAGGTGCCGCAGCAGCAGCAGCGGCTACGCATCTCTGCATCGATGGTGCGCCGGAGGGGGTGGGCTCAGCCGCGGCCGTGCATCGCTTCGTTGATGCGGCGCGCATTGTAGTACATGGGACTACGTACACTTTATAAATACACAACTCTGTATGCCGAACCTGAATTATCACACCAAACGTAACTGATGAACGCCTGGCCCCAATTTTATGAGCTAATTACCCTTATTCCTGATATTTTTATCCTGGTAGCGATTGTCGGCCCCGGTGTTCTGATCCCACCGCTGCCACCACGCCAGTAAAATAAAGGAAAATACCAGACGATTCAGATAAGGTGTTGTGGTATTTATTGGTCGCGGCCGAGTCAACCCGCGAAGCTATGGAAAGCCGTATGTACATCTACACATCATACAATCATATTGGCGGTGTCTATGTGATGAAAAAAAGGAAATCACTTACATATTGTTACAGTCTGTCCCCCAACGATTCATAGTTGTCAAAAATCTCAAATAAATATCTAAAACTATTCATAGAAAAATTCATACCTGCGTATTGCCCAGGATCTTTGCGTTCAAACACCATCAAAAAAATTTCCGCTTTTATGAGCAAAGTTCACTGTTGCTAAAAGGTGCCGAATTTGGAACAGACAATAAATAGGTAGTAGTAGTAGTTGAAAGTAGTGTTAACTGTTGCGATTTTATGAATGTTCATGTTCTAAGGGCTTTCAGACAATATCAGATATCTTTCGCTGTGTTGCTTTCTGAAATGAATCATGCCATGCTTGAATGAGTTATAGATTTACTGACTGTTTTGAAATAATAATTTTTGTAAAATCTAACATTAAAGCTGGCATAATTCGGATGTCATAAAGAGTCTGAGTGTGCATGCCTTAAGATCAATAAATCAGTTAATTGATCATTCATTCGTAATACATAGATCAGCCAATCAATCCAGTAAGCCTGACCAGGCGAGTTCTTTTTACGGATAAAAACATTTTCTGGACTGCGTCCGCCCTTTTCGTTGCGCGGAGACTGTGACATAATTCCACTGCACATGTCTTCCTTAATCCGCGTGCCACATGGCACGCCGAGCCCGTCATCGTCGTCGACATCACTAAACCTGATTGGGAGATTTGGGGGAACGATCAGACCCAAGGAACGGTCGCTTTTTCCGTGGAGACCCCTTGCAAGCTGACGGCGATAACAGCAGTTGGTAAATTGCACATTTGGTTTTCACATTTTGGAAACAAAACCAAGATGTGCAGTTACCAAAATGTGCAGTACTATGTTACTACTATGCTACTGCATATTTCGGTAACTGCACATTTTGGTAACGGAACCAAAATGAAAAATGTGCAGTACTATGTTACTGCACATTTTGGTAACTGAACATTTTGGTTTTGTTACCAAAATGTGCAGGACATTGACGGCACATTTTGGTAACATCACGAATCACACTCACAATTGTCGTTCCTCTTTATTGCACTCTCCCTCTTTCTCCCCTGCATTCACACACATGCCCACACCCTGGCATACCCCTCTTTAAAAAAAAAAAAACAAACATGCACACGTTGGCATCAATATCCCACTAGTCGGTTAATTTATTTGCTATAGGATAAAAGAGCAATGCAGAATTACTCGCTCAAGGGCACAAGTGCCGTGCCGGAGACCGAACCCCAGATCCTCGTGTCTCCAGACAACTGGACCACAGCACCTCCCTAACACCCATCCTCAAACACACCACACCCACAGCACATGCACCCCACGCACCCAAACACATCCTAACTGGCAAAGTTGACGCTCCCAGGGTGGCAGGGCACTAGTGCCCCTCAATAGGCCTACAACTCTCGAAAAACAACAGAGAGATCCCCCCCCCCTCCCTTAAAGGCAAAGACGTTTTAAATAAGGCGCTTGACTGTAGACGTGAAGGTCCGGGGTTCGATCCCCGACACTGCACTAATGCCCTTGAGCAAGGCATTTTATCTACATTGATGTTTTATCGTCTATCAAATAAAGTGATTTGCTATATGGATATTGATACCAACGTATGCATGTTTTTAAAACAATTTCAAAAAGTCAGAATCTTTGTATAGCGGAAAATATACCGAGATTGACGTCACGCCATATCCATTCTTCTTTCATGGTGAAATTATTTTTAGTCACATGAGAAGTTCTCGACCAATCCTAGCTGGATAAATTTAAGACGTAGGACATAATTAAATAATATGGACTGGCCTTTTATAATTATTATCTACAAGACATCTTGAGCAAATTCATGACAAAAATGAAATTTGATGTAACTAAATTCACATTATAAAAAAAAAGCATTATAAAAAAACAGGCAAAACAACAATCATTATCCGACAAAATATAATGAATTCATGAAGATTTCGTTTATGGCAGTGTGGTGACTATATCAAAATTAATTTCCATAAACGAATTCTTCACATACTTATGATATTTTTCTGGATAATCATTGTGGCGTGCATCCTCCTTGGCAACCTCTTGGCAATGGCCCACATATATGTCTCTTCTCTGGGTGTAGTTCTTTTCTTCCGCTCTTTTCCGGATAGTTGTGGGCATTGATTTCTTGTGAAAAGTGTATACAAAACTTGTAAACATGTTGGGGAGAAATATGAATTGGAGGAGGGGGGGGGGGATCTTGATTCTGTTAACTGATAATCCCCACCTCCAATATGGCGATTTGTTTCCTTTGGTCTTTTGTCAGGAAAGAAAAGGACACGTTCTCCCTTTTAAGATGTAAACACATGGTCCACAAAATTCAGTGGTTATAAAAATCATTAGCTATGTTGCAATACTTGTGGCACGGGAGGGTAGTAACTTGGCTATATTTGATAATCTGACTGTGCAAATCGGTGTTTTTATACCTGAACAAGTTGTTCCGTTGCCCGTAAATCCAGCATTACATTGGCATGTATAACTTCCCGGTGTGTTAAGACACGTGGCATTGAAGTGACAATCAGTTGTCCTCTCAGTGCATTCATCGATATCTGGAACTATCAAAATTGGAATACAATTAGATGACTTCAGAAAAAACACATTCATATCTTTTCCTGAAAAATGAAAACTGGGGGGGGGGGGGGGTTGATTTTAAACTTTCACTTCAAATAAGCCACTACAGGCCACGCCCCTTGACTGTGCATCGGTTAACCTTGCCCCCAAACGAAAATACAATAAAACTTAAAAACAAAACGACATGCATTAAAGTGGGTAACCAATGCTGAAACAATGTTAGTTCATTTAAAAGAGCATGATTTTATTAGCAGAAAATCATTTGCTTCAATTTTTTTTTAAGTCGTGTTGCCAAGGAAACCCCCAATGTGGTAAGATTTCAGGATATTTTTGACCCCTCGGCTGTGACCCAGTTTCAACTGGGTACCCACTTTGACGTCAAAATGACGTCAGAGTGGGTACCTTGTCGCGCATTTCTAGCAAAATGCGCGCAAGGTATAATACATATTGTACAGTCTAGCGCGCAGCACAACTGCTATGCGCGAAGCTGGGTATCCACTTTTAGGTCATACCTCATACTCCAATTTTTTGGTCAACTCTTGATTTTTTATGAGAAAATTAGCCAAAATGCATTGATTTCGATTGAAAATCATCAAATTTTTATTGCTATTCTTCTTAGAATTCTATTCTCGATCATATATCACAAAAATATTAACCATTGTGTAATCATTTTAAACAATCACAGACAAAACACGACATTTTTTTAAGGTGAGTAAAACAACAAAGCTGCAGTACCCACATACTTGTAGATGACAAATTGTGACACGCATTTTTTGTGATGCGGTTTATCGCTGAATTTGTGAACCCCATTGTACCTCTTGACACATGCAATGCCACTGGAAGTCGAAAGACGCTTTGATAGTAAATATTATAGTTAGAACTTTGATTTGACGCAACACCAATCGCTTTGAATTTCCAGTCCGGCCATAATATGCTGTCGTCGACGACTACCAAGTCGAAAGGATAAATCGAAGATGGACCAAAGTAAAGAAGAACTCTTCTGTCACGGCCCCAGAGGTCAACAGACTCAAAACTGTCTGTTACAGCGTCACACCAGTAGATCCGCGAACCTGGTGAGATAAAATTATTAAAAGAGTTTTTCACTTTAAAGGTAATAAGCAGTAGTGGGAGAGGTGGCGCTTTGAATATTTAAATACTTGTTAGGTGGAATGAAAATTATTACATGAACTAAGTTAAGTTAAATTAAGTTAGAATGACTAATTCAGAAAAAAGTTGACAGGGCTTTTTTTGTTTGTTGTTTGTTTGTTTGTTTTTAATTGTTTAGAAATGGCTAAAGTATCGACGGAAGTTTCGTCACTTTCTCAGTGCGGTACCGCACCGGTACCCCACCGAAAATTCAAACAGTGTGTTCGAACCGCTATACGCTCTTGAGCCGAGAGCGTTAGGGTATAGGTGGTCCGTAGCGAGGGTATAAGGTGACGGTTGATGTTTGATCATTTGAATTATTTTACTGAAACCGTAATACTAAATTATCTCACTCATGCAGGGGCGTAGACGGGGGGGGGGGGGGGGGGGGGATGAGGGGTATGCACCCCCACCTCACAAGGTGGGAGAATGACATGTACAATCATCCCCCTCCAGGTTTTTGGGAAGGATGTTTGCTAACAAACTGAATTAACATGTTTATAAATGATAGGAACAACAATAATAGTTATCATCATCATCATCATCATCGTTAATGTGACTGAAATGACGATTACTATCATGACTATAGCGATCATTATTCTGATTTATGTAGTTATTTACATTACTTTTGGGCAATTTGGGCGCTTTCACAGTTTTTCTGAAGTGGTGTAACAACAAAATTTTAAAAAAGATAAATACAGTGATCCAAATATGCAATAATGTGTGACAATCCATATTCTATATTCGTTTGTCACGGTACGTATATCTTCTATTTATGTCTGTGCATCATTGGTTTAAATCCCTGGGGATGGGGGATATATCCCCCACTTTTTTGAGAGGGGGATGGCGTGTACAAATACCCCCTCCCCCACTTTTTAAGGAAGAAATGATATTGAATTAATCGTTAACAAAATTTTTAATATTCTGTCATAAACAACCATCATATGTTAGAATTTGAAAATGCGATTTAAACGAGAAAAGCGCTTATCTTTGGCTCGCTCACTTCGCTCGCTCATCATATTATAGAATTCTATTTGAAATGCGATTGAAAACCGAGAAAAGTGGTAATTTTTGGCTCGCTCGCTCGCAAGATAAAAATTAAAATGTGTGTACTGGGTCTGTGCATGTGGCGAGGGCGTGTGTTATACTTAAGTGTGAGTTCCACAGAAAAAAAAATCGGCAAAAAAGTCGATCCTCCTCCCCCCCCCCCCCCCCCCTCCTCAAAGTGGATTTACGCCGGTGCTGTGCATTCGGGTGTATGTGTGTGGGTGTGTGTGTGCGTGTGAGGGTGTGTGTGCGTGTGCGTGTGTGGGTATCTGTATACAAAATTGATCCTCGATTTCTCGTGAACGGCAAATCATCCCCCCCCAGGTGTAAGAACCTGTCTATGCCACTGCACTCATGTATCTTTTCATGCAAGTTGAACAGCAGTAAGGGACTGTATTTGAGCAGATTTATGCTATTAAACTTTTATTTTTCTACCACTGCTGTTAATTACCTTTGAAAAGAAAAAAGTAAGCAGCACCAGTCACTCTAACAAGAGAACAGCGGAATGGCATACTCCATAACCATATTAACCCAGAATAAGACCAAAATTTTGTTATCTGATTAGCCTCAGTTACATCGGCAAGAAACATTTTTTTTTAAATGGGTTCTTTTGTCGTACCGTTTACACTTGCCAGAAGAACCAA
The DNA here is from genome assembly GCA_029962745.1 of Echinometra lucunter. Taxonomy (NCBI): domain Eukaryota; kingdom Metazoa; phylum Echinodermata; class Echinoidea; order Camarodonta; family Echinometridae; genus Echinometra; species Echinometra lucunter. The sequence continues at coordinate 2,186,878 of CM057160.1, read as the reverse complement.
GATATTTTTTTTGTTTTTGCAAAAATAAAAGATAAAAAAATATTCGCATGTGCGAAAAATTTCATACAGGATTATGTTTGTTTGTTTTTTATTTCCATTATAAAAACAATACACACGTACAATCACATAATTATACAAAGAAAATTCAAAAAGTAATATGAACATGATATACATATATTTGTATATTATACAAAAGAAAAAAATGTACAGAAATATGAAAACTTAGGAATTAGCAAAACAGTAAGGAAAAATCATAGAAAGGAATATACAATTGAAACTGAGAAGGTGGGTTAACCCATTTTCAGCTGCACAGATATGGTGCCGCTGGTCATTCATGGGGACCAGATGGAAAGTGAAAGTAAGTTTTTTTAAATCCAAAGGAAAAGACTTTTAAACAAAAACAAAATAAAAAATGGTGTAGGGATCTATTAAGATCTTAGTTGCTTAAGTGCTTGTTTCAATGAAAACAAAGATATAAGATTTTAGATATATAAGGGTATGCTGTTAAATAACAGAGCCTCTGAAGAAAAATGTGCATTTCAATAATTTATTCTTGGGTTTCGACATAAATTATTACTACGTAGTGAACAGAAAGGTCTTGAGGCGTAAAAATGTCAATCTCTTGAGGATTTTGAACAGTCATCTTAAACTTTAATGTGGAAATTTTGCCATCAAAGTATTTCATGCATTGAAGTATGTCGTTTTATATTGAGAATACTTCTACCTGTAACTAGTCTGCAACTTTTCTTATTGATTATTATATTTGTCATATGAAGATTGCTATATTATATCTGTATAACCTAGGTGAGGTGGGATAACATTGTGCTATATAATATTATAATGTTCAAGTTTCTTCTTTAATATGTTTTCTTAAGTGACGGAGAAATCAAAACCATGCGTCCAACCTAACTGTTAACACAGAGATAATTATAAACATGTATATCCCACTTCACTTCTGAATTAGAATCAAAATAAACACGCAAGTATTTCAAAGATTTCATTGATTAATCACGTGACCATTTATACTTAAATCAAGTCTACTTGGTGTTTTGAGCATGTGTCTTGTTGGTTGGTTGGTTGTTGTTTTTCTACGATCATCATAAAAAGCAGGTTAAAATATGATATAACATATATAATATGATATAACAATACAAATACAGATGCCATGTTTGTACAAGCAAAAGAAGATATGAGCGAAGGACAGCCCGCTTCAGATAAGCCAACATAACTTATCTGTTCTCTTCTTCGGGTCCCTTGAAATTAATAAAACAAAATTACAGGATAAATTACTAGAAAGAAATAATAAAATTGAAGTCGATGAACTAGCTTGCAGTGCAAGCTCATATAATATACCCCCTTTACCCCATCCTAAGTGGTGTTAGACCAAGTGGACATTAGACGAAATAGGCATGAGACAAAATGAAAATTAGACAAAATGAGAATTAGACAAAATGGTAGAAAGGCGAAATGACAATTAGACCAAAAGGTCATTAGACGAACTGGTTGTAGACAAAATCGAATTAGACCATGTGGGACGAGACCAATCGGGCAGTAGACAAAATGTTTATAGATCAAGTGGCAATTCACCAAAATAACGAAGTATTATTTACTACAATAAATTATTCTGTTCTGATATGTATTTCCTTGTTAAATGCAAAAAAAAAAAAAAAAAAAAAAAAAAAAACTATTTAGTTTGTCGAATAAAAAAGAGGTAGATCATTCCACATTTACCACACGATCACGATAGAGAAATTTACGTCTGCAATGTCTGTGTTCGGCTTTGGTGAAATTACTTAGTTACTATGGTTACCCTTCCTCGTGCAGTAATCCACATGTTTAAACACGAATTTCTCTTTTAGATAATCTGGAGCCATATCCATGAAAAATTTGTACGAAAGAAGAAATAGAATGTATACAAGAACAGCACGGTCTGAATTAAACTACGAATCTTTGAATATTTATTTATGTTTATTAGGCCTATGCATGCAATAAAAGCGCACCAATCATATTCCTAAAAGTTAGCCCAAAAATTGTTGCCATGAGATTGTTTGCGTAAGTTTTGACAAAAATGCTCTCTTATTTGAGAGTTGCCGCGTTAATGAGCGTTCATTAGCATATGTGGCGACACAAAGTCCCACTCATATGTGAAGACAAGAAAAATGTGTGCACACAATGTGGCGCCACAAAGTCACCTCATATGTTAAAGCACCTTTACGATATTATTGATATCAATCGTAAATTGATTGTAGTTTTATGTTACACCGCCCAGGTGTTTTAAAATGCTAATCCAATGTATTTCTTACCGTCAGAGTTAAGGTGCAACCCATTCAACCAAGCGGTACCAGTGAAGTTGACTAGGATGTATCTATCCCCACCATCCAAATTGGCTCTTTCGATTTTGGGCGAGGCGCCCCAGTCCGTCCAAAACATCACGCTGTATTATAAGAGGAAAAAGAAAAGAATGAGTAACAAATTAAAGGGAGTTGAGGAGGGTGCTTGATTTGGACCATTATCAGCATTAACAGCTGAACGATGTTGCAGCGCGTACCAGTAAAATCTATGTTTAACTCTAGCATAGGCGCGGTGGTGATGATGGTGGCGAATTGGGTTTTTACAGACGTGTATCAATCAAATATGAATTTTTTACGTCTGGGACCGACCTTTAACGTCACAATCCAAGAGACGTGGCTATGTAGATTCATATCTTGCCAAGGAACATTAGTGCCGTGGCAAGACCTTCTGAGTTCAGTTCCGGAGACTTATCCACTGAGCCACACCACCATCACCGCTGAAGTACCTATATATATATACACACACCCATATAAACTAGTACACACACACACACACACACACACACACACACACAAGTAGGCCTACAGAACTAACAGTCATGCACATCCCGTGAGGGTTCAAATAAGCTCACAGTGAAATCGACTTTCTGTTTGGAATCGTTCAAAATCTGCCCAATATTGCGTAAGGGAATTTTAGTTTTAACTTGCCAAAATATCAGTTTAGTTCTTCGAGGATAAATCTTGCAGCTCAACATTGTAATGTCGCAGTCACACCAACGAAACCGACTCCAAACCGACCAAAGGTATGTCACTGAAAATAACGCAATAGTTTTGATTGGTCTGGAGTCGGTTTCGTTGGTGTGAATGTCACACAAGGGTCGATTACAAAACATCCAAGGACTTCAGCGACTTCAGCGTTTATACGCCGTGCATGCAGGGGAGCATTTCATGAAAGGACTTGTCGGATGTTTTATCCGACAAAGTCTGTTTTATCCGACAGTTGCCACAGTAACGATGCTTCTCAGCCAATCATAATCAAGGAAAGATGTCAGATCTGACAACTTGTCAGACAACAAATGTTGATGAAATGCTCCCCTGGACGTCAGACATAACTTTACGCATGACTGTTTCATGTAAATGATTGGGAATCTGATCAGCACCCCTCTAGCACCCAAGAACATGTTCCAGTCGTGCATAAAGTCGTGCGTACTTAAGGCTAAGGTCACAAAAGCCAGCAGTGACCGATCGATTTGCAGCCTGCTAGGCGCCGCTGGAATTAAGGCATCGCCCAACGATTTTTCGAGAAGTAGAGCGGACTGTAAAACCCCAGTGATGCCCCGGCGATGTCCTGTCGATTTCCTGTCGGACGCCGGTCGATTTTGGTAAAAGCTTGGCAAAATCGGGGGATTTTTTTTCCGTGCGGTGTCCGGGCAGTGACCGAAATTACCCAACGATTCCCGCACGATCTCCCACCTGCCACCGGCCGATTTTTAAGAAATCGCCAGGCGGCCGTCGGTGATCGGCGGGAAATCTGCTGGTGTCCCGTAGGTGCATCGGCGGCGGCACACCGGTCTTCGCCGGGAATTTCTCACGAACAACCTGGGTATTATGTCATTACCCCTTGGCTATCAACAAAAGCGCTTATGCTCTGCATCTGACAGGTCAACGAGGTCTAGATGCCGTTGATTCCACCTCAACGACCACGACAGCGAGATCCACAAGCCCATCGGCTGAGCTGCGCCTTGCAAATGGCTTTGCAGAGGATGTTGGTAAAAATAGGCGCCGCCCGGACGCCAATCCATTTTTAACCAGCCAACCGGTGACAGATCGATCTCCTAGCGATACACAGGCGGCAACCGCTCGGCAGGCTTTTCTTCTAGCGTCTTCGATTTTTAACTTAAATCGCTTGACGGCGACCGCTCGATTAGGTCGGTCTCCGGGCAGTGACCGCTAGGGCACCGAGAGTATTTTGGGCGGCGAGTGAAAAGTCAGCAGGCGCCGCCGAAATCTTAACTCCGCGCTTAAACTTTAGCGGCGACCGAGCGATGCCCAAAATAAAAGCAGTGTCCGGGCGGCCGCTGCTCGGGCGAAATTAACTAAAAACTCGCCGCCCGGCCGCCGAGCAGATTGATTTTGGGCTTTGTGACCATAGCCTACGAACAGCAACAGCTTTATGAAACCCCCCCCCCCCCCCCGGGCCTTTCGGCCTGGCCGGTGTAATATACGATTTGTTCCTGGTTCCGGGTTCCAGACGAACGAAACGAACAGCGTTGCTAGGTTCAAAATGTTGCATTATCGTACTAAGGAGTCAAAATTATCGGGGTTTTTTATTATAACATTATTGCACACACAGCTGATACAGCAGGCCTACATACAATATGCATACCATTAACCGCCCCTTAACTTCAGGAAAACTCATTTTGATTGGCTGCAAATTCAATGTAGGGGCCTACAAGAGGAGTCGAAGGGTACAACTGTTAGGTATATGCATAGGTGGCGATCCGGGGGCATGTCCCCTCTCAACTTTTTTGAGGGGATAACGCTCTTCGAATTTCAAAGCTTACAATTTTTTATTTTTTTTTTTAGGCTTCTTTCATACATTTTTTCGTGTGTTAGAGCTCGCTTCGCTCGCTTGCATGATAGCGATTATCCCCCTTCTCACTTTTGAACAGATTTTCGGCGGAGGCCTTCCGTTTTTTCCGTCCTCCTCACCCGTGACATGAAATCGTCGGGTATATGCAAAGTAGCATGTACATGTACTTTGCAGAGAATTCGAGTAGGTTGAAATGACTCATAGACTAAACGGAGGCGGATCCAATCGACTCTGGCGATTGGTTCCAAAGGATCCAATCGCCTGCCGGAGCTGGCAAATGCTGCTTAACGCCTTCTACGTCTTCCTTGGATAACTGTACGTAAACGAATGGAGCTCAGCGAGCAGTTTTAGACAGTAGAGCACAGTAGTCCGACGTACGAGTAATACTGTTTTCACACTGCCGAAACGGAATATCCATGCCGTTATATTTCATGACGCTTCACTTTCAAAACGCTTCCAAAACGCTTCTGGTTTCTGTTCACACTGAACCAATGAAGTCCGTTTTGAGCGAAAGCGTAATATTACGGTGTGAGAGAGTGCGGAAATACGTCATTACCCACCATGCATTTTGCTACCTCTAGCTGTATAATTTTTTTGTTTTATTTGATATATGTAACAAAACAAATCAGTTATTCAGAATAAAATGTATAATTATTACTTAACTTATTGCAATTTGTTTAAATTTACTGAATAATTATTTTTTTATTTGTATGTATAGTTTAATTTTTAAACTCATGTACGAATGCTAACGCGTTTGTTTCTTCATACATGATTCGCGTCCATGCAGCTAGTAGCGTCGAACGTACGCTGCACTGCCATGCCAATCCATGCAGCTCGCTAGCGCTGCGATCGAAGATACCCGCGCTTTCACTCGTTTCCCGCATTTTCCAGGTTTTGGGTGGGAACCTGGTTGACCTTTGACATTTCATTCCGCTTTATTCCCTTTTTTCTGTACATACCAACAAATAAAGCGTCATATTTGGAATATTCCGTTTTCAAAACACCTCAAAACCTAGTGATAGACCTCACACGTAGATTGCGGAATATTTGATTCCGTTTTCAAATATGACGCTTTGCCGAGTGTTCATACCAAAGCGTTTTTTCAAAAAACGCTTTTATTCCGTTATATTTGTTTGGTGTGAAAGTGGTATAAGACGCAGAAAAGTTTTGTACGAGTGAATGGGGCGTACGGAAAAGAAACGTAGATGGCGTTAATCAGCATTTACCAGCTTACATCGCCTTTAAAACATAACTTCCGTTTTCGCATAGGTCAAAGAGAAAGTTAGAGCGCCCAGTGGGGTAAACAAGTAAATTTCTTAGAAATACGCTGAAATTCCTTTCCAAATTGCACCGACAGGGGTTTTTGAAATTTTTTCATTTCATTTTTTGAAGTTACATGAATGGAAGGGGAAATTTCATGCAATTTATAGACTTAATTCTTTGGGTGCAGTATCTACAACTAAGGTAAGCCTGCAAACATCCAAAGTACAGCTCAAATACCAGATTTGATTTAGGGGGAACTTTTTATTGTTGTTGTTGATGGATGTATTTTAAACGTCTTTGAGTATTTATATATATTTTATTCAGCCATTATATCACTTCTTTATACAGAGTTACCAATCAACAATGAACAAAAAATACCCTTCGTCTGGATGCACAACGATGGCACGTGGCTTTTCGATGTTGCTATCAATAAGAAGTTGTTGTGAGGATCCGTTGAGATTAGCTGATGCGATGTGTTTCCGATATGTATCGGTCCAGAAAATTTTACCATGACTCGTATCTAATGCTATCCTTTCCGGGTCTAAAAAATAAGAAAGACATAAAGATATACCCTACAGTAGTAAATGTATGAAATTTTTCCCAAGTAAAAATAAAGAAAATGTTGATTATTTACCCTTCAATTGTATGTTTCTTTTTTAGTTCCGTAAAACCAATACAAGATGAATATTGCATTCCAGCCTAATTTGCAGAATAGGCCCAATGGCAGTTCTTAAAGATGCTATTTAATGATACATAAAACTATAATTTCACACTAAATATGAAAAAACGACGATGATGACTGATGTCACGGCCACAATCAAAAATACTGATAGCTGTGCTGATGGTAATGATGATGTGATGGTAATGGCTCAATTGATAGAGTGTCCGCCTCATGAAGGGAAGGTCGTACCATGGGCTCTATCCTTGGCCGAGTCATGCCAAAGACTTACAAAAATGGGACCTTCTGCCTTCTAGCCAGGCGTTCGGCATATAAGAATGGAGAACGGTAATAATAACATAGTATGTTATGCAGGGCCCACTGGAAGATCAACTGATAGCTGAAGTGGCTACCCCGGGTAAATAAGAGTTATTATCATTATGAAAAGAAGAGCAAGCAAAGAGAGGAGGAGAGGAAGAAACGGCAAAAACTAGCTAGCTAGCTAGATAGATAGATAGATAGATAGCTAGATAGGTGGATAGAAATAATGGTCTTTATTAAACATTTCATGCATCACACCCAGAGGTTGAATTGTACATGGGTTATAAAAGAACAATAACATTATGAATACATCTTAGTTACAAGTGAGAATTTACAATCAGACATGGACCAATATGATATTAATGTGCTTCGAATAGAATTTTTCTAGATATAAATGCCTAGTAGTAGTAGTAGTAGTAGTAGTAGTAGTAGTAGTAGTAGTAGTAGTAGTAGTAGGAGTAGGAGTAGTAGTGTAGCACAGTAGTAGTATCATCATCATCATCATCATCATCATCATCATCATTATTATCATCATCATCATCACTAATACAAATTTGTTTTGCCCGGTTAGAGACTGATTCTACGTCACAGTTTGAGGCAAATGAATAACTGTGTGGAAAAATGGTAAACCATATAAATAAAATAGAAATTAAAATATCACTCGGTTATTGTGGTGATGTTACGGAGATAAGTTATTTCAAGATTGAATGATTATTTTCCTTGACTCCATTAGGAGTTGACGCGAAGGTATTTTCACTTTCATTTGAGCACGTTATGTAATATTGACTTTTCAAAGGCCCCCACATGAAAATGGCAATAAAGAAGTCATTTCCCGAAAGAAGACGAAGGAAAGAAGAGAGCTTAACTTTAAAGAAAGAGAATAGGCCTATATAATATAACTGCCTTTTATTTTTAAATGCATATTCATTGCATGATATATTCAAATTTATTGTTTACAAATTGATTGTATTATATTCCTATCAAGATCGACCAATATACACACACAAAAATCAATTAACAATAAAGAAAAACAAAAATCAACTAAGAAAAAACAAAAACAAAACCAAAAGGACACATAATGGAGCATGGTGGATGACTGTAAATACGTGAAACATACTAGCCTATACGTAACCAAATAAAAATTTAGCTAACTCAATTACATCTAAATAATTTTCATTGACACAACACGGGTATAATAAAATAGACGTAGCTCAAAACACACCCATATAGAATGGGTATTCTATCTGCAATATGATGTAAGCTACATGTATTTCAAAACAGATAATGAAATGATGACAATCTAAAGCAGAAAAAGAAGAAAGAAAACACCGGTAGAAATCAAACGAAGAAAACGGAATAATAGAAGATTAATAATCATGTAGTTTAGAGATTTATAATGAAGTTTGATCAACAATATATGATATTCAAGCATCTGCATTAAAATCGAAATTCATGCAATCTGAATGTTTCTTGGAGGAAAGATCTCTATCCTATCTTTAGGAATACTTACTGCCTAAGTCACTTGCGATCACGCTTTGAGCCGTGCCATCGATATTCCCTCGATGTATCGATCCAGTCGATCCAGTCGATTGTGACCAATACACCATGCCAATAACTGGATCATAGTCGATGCCCCTTGTCATGCTAAAATTCAAGTTCAGGGAACTGAAGTTTAACGAGTCGAAACTACCACCAGAAAAGTTGGCCATGAAGAGCCCATTGTAATAATCAGCTACAAATATTATGCCATCAGCTGTACATAAGAGTGTGAAACAAAAAGAATAGAAAAGACCCTGAAGTTGTTTTTTTATGTTTGAAAATAAACAGAAGATTCTAAAGAGAAATAATATATCAGAAAAATGTCATTTAAATTTGTCGATGTCCTACGTTAAAAGAATTAAGACTGATAATTTTTCTCGTTTCTCGGATGAATAATTCTCTCAATGTAATTTACACACACACACACACACACACACACACACACACACACAAAAAACAGACCTTAATACATGATAGATTCACAAGGAAGGATAGAAGTCAAGAAAGCCGTGTGAAGATGAATAAAAATGATTTATAGCAAAGCAGTTTGAGAACGGTAAGGTATGTGGATGTCGCCCATGTATTCTGCCTTGCGAACACAACAACTATAAAATTAATAAACAATTTCCTCAATCACCTTTAAAGCAACAGTGAACTGACCCTTATTATGACGTATTTACCACAGCGCAAACTTACGGCTACTCAAAACCAGAGACTCTTAGAAACATTTATATCCTTTGTGGCTTCTTGTGAATTTCCTTAGTATGAATGCAAATACATTTTAACGGATGTTACTCAAAAAATAAAGCTCTCATTGATCAGAACAGAGAATGCTGAAAGCAAAAAAGGTACAAAATAAGTAGTTTAGGACTGAGAGGGAGCTATTTCAAAATCCCATACAAGGGTGCCAGTCGCACGGTATTCTAGTTCAGTGGTGCCAGTTCGCTCCGGCTTTAAGCACTGTGTTGAAGATAAGAATATTTACACATTTTCCTAAAGCTGCAGTGTATGCAGAATAACGAGAATAAATCTTAAATAGAATATTTAGCAATAAGATAGCTTCCTTCATTGTGTGTTTTTTTTTTTTTTCTAATTGGGGTTTGTAGCCTCGAACACCTTTAACAAAACTGTTTAAAAGTCTGCTGAGAAATTGGGAACATGTATGCATTGTTTGTTGTTTTTTTTCATTTTTTTTTTTGCTATTCCCAGCTGTGATTAGATTTTTTTTTTTTTAGCAGAACCCAATTTGACCTCAGATTAGAGAGCGGGATTCTAGCTCAGCTAGAGTGGTTGTACATCCATTTAAACCATCCTGGGTCCCGTTGCATAAACTTAGGGGCCTATTATTATGGTAACTTTGCCTGTAACATTGCTCAAATTCAAGATTTCCATGGTAGTTACCACTGATGCAAAGTTACCATAATGGTAAGTTTTATGCAACGGGACCCTAGAGTGTGTAATTGCGACCAACCAATATATAGATATATAAAAAATAAGGTAGTTTATTGTTACCTTATTTTTTTTCCATTTTCTCTGTTTTCTCCTTTTTTCTTTTTCTATGGGATGGAACTTGTAACAATACAGTAGCCCAGGCAGGCTACACTATTCAGACGCTGTTTATATACCCCCTCCCCGCCCCTCTGTGCGGCCTTTTTTCGGGTAACAAGGAATGGAGCATAGTAAATATCATTGTTTGATGAGTTTAATGATGCAGAGATGATTCCAACACAGAAAGGAAAATAATCCTACCTCAAGCCGATTAACTCCAGTAATTCAAAATAAAGAAGAATGCTAAGAATGATTTGTTGTTGTTGTTGTTGTTGCTGCTGCTGTTGTATTTTTAAGGGAAAGGTACTCTCCTCGGTAAATGTTGCATATCCTATATTCGTTACGTTTTGTTTCGTTTCGTTACGCTTATTTTCATTTCCTATAAGGCAAGGCGCACACTATACGATCCGACTGCGACCCGATTTTCGAATAAGAGGCATGTTGTATTAAATATTAACATTCCAACAAAAAAATAATCTTATATGAAGTTCGGGATAATGAAAGCGATTCTAAAATCGACATTGTGGTTAACTGCAAGCCATTTGTTGGAGTAAAAGCCAAATCGGCTTCAAATCGTAGCTGATTACAAGACTGCTGCATGCCATTACTGGGATTCGGAATTGACTTTTCAATTTCAGAATGGTCTGTTAAGACGGGGCAAGAAGGCTTGCAATAGCCCGAAATATTGATGTTAGTATTCACAGGACTGTTCGGAACTTTGATCCTTAAGATTTTACATGTTATGTTAGAACAAAAGTTTGTCGAAATCGGATTGCAGACGCATCGTGTAGTGCGCGCATGTCTTGATATTCAAAACAAGTGCGTGATTTTTTTTTTCATACTCTGTATATTGGCCAGGCTCATAGACTGCGAAATTTGCATTAGCTTATTTAAAATCTGTTTGTCTTTAAATAAGATTTTTACGAATATCTGTTTATATCCATAAAAAAATGTTCTTCATGGATATCAAAAGATATTAAAGATAATATTATTCAGGAATATAATTGATACTACTGATCGGGAAATAGTTTATCTCCATGTAGTAAATAATCATGTGCACTTACTCCACTTACATGCCTGTCTGACATCATCCACAGTTCCAACATTTAAGATCACGATAACAATTTCTGTATGTGTATATGTTTTTTTTTTTTCTTTGTGTTTGTTTCTAATACTGTTGATATCTTAACTCATTACATGCCGCAGTTGCCCAACTATCACGACTATTCAGCCTACTAAGTACAAAAGAATGCTAACAAGTAAAGAAAAAAGTAGGGTGAGTCTTCGACTGAAAATTTCTATGGTCAGACATCTCTATGATCATGTGAGTTCTGACAAGCACTTTATTTATCCAAACAGTTCTCCAGAATAAAATCAAGATAAAGACTCTTCAAAAATAGAAGTACCGGGAATTTTGTTTTTTTCACTAAACAAACTTTCCTCTCCAAACAATAGGTCGCGTTCCTATATATATTTAAATCCCGTCTGGCTGTGATAAATAATGGCAGTACTTTCCCCATGAAAGCATAATATGATCGGGAAGTCTGTATCATATACACTTTTAAATTCGCTTATGGAAAAGCTTTCATTCTCTTTCCTTTCATCTTGTTCTGCTCTAATAAACAGGATAAAGACTCATAAAGCTTTCTGCATGTAAGCTGTTACACTCCTATAAACCCTGGTCCAGGTTAACCCGGAAAAGAGTCCGTTGGGGCCACACACCGTTTTGGGTCAAACAATGACCCGAAATAGGGTCATGAAGACTAATTTCTGGGTTACATTCGACCTTATTCTGGGTTATTTTTACTTTCTTCCGGGTCTGTTTGACCCGGAACGGAGTGTGGCTCCAACAGACTCTTTTCCGAGTCAAGTCTGACTCGGAATTTCTTAAGAGTGTAAGATGAGGCTTATCAGAGAAACATGATGTATAAGATTTTTGATACCTGATATCTCATACTCTCTTCATGAGTGAGAGGGTGCTTAAAATTATCATTGGCACCCCCCCCCCCCCACCAACCCTCCTTAATGGGATGTTCAGAAATGAGGCGACAATGTGGCTCCACAAAATACCCGCAATACTGGATGTACACGTCAATAATTTTGCTGCCTGGCTCCAAAAGAAAATGCGCACCGATCAGATTTTAAAAAGTTAGTTGTCATGTTGTCATGAGATTGTCTGCCCAAGTGTTGACAAAGTTCACTTTTATTTGAAAGCTGACGCGTAAATGCGAGTTCATTTGGTGGCGCCACAATGTCGCACCATAATCTGAACACTAAAAGTTTTGTGTTGCGCAATGTCGCCTCATATTATGTGAACACCCCGTTAAGGAACAAGAAAAAAAAATATCCTCTGGATTTTCTTGTGCTTTTGTTATTTCATATTGTTAGGCAAATTAGGTGTGCATATATTGATATACTGATATTCCCACTTGTTGGAATATCACACAAGAAGACAGATTACGTCATGTATACATCCAAGAGTTTTGTGGGTTTTTTTTTAATTCACAGAATATGCAAAACTCCCCGGGTGTTCGTCAGCGTAAGTGTAGCGGGTGGAAAATTTTTGTGGCTAAAGAAATATCTCAAATTGTCATGATTGTTGGATATACATGATGTACTCTCTCTCTCTCTCTCTCTCTCTTCTTGATAAATTATATATATATGAAAATTAGTCTGCTTGGCATCTAGATAATACAAGAATCAGAGTTGGTATATATATATATACCCTCCCTTGCTGTAAGTGTTTGCAACATAATTTAGCTAAATTGCGTGTGCATTTGTGAGTTTATAAAGCCTTTCTGTATTTTGAGACTTTCGTTTATAATTACTGAATATTGGAGACCGTTTGAATATATCTTAAAAGGGAGAACTTGTCCTTTTTTCTGTCCTGAGAGCAGAAGATATTCTGACCCTGTCGTGTCTGAAACAATGGAGAAGACAACAAGCCAAACGAGAGGTGAGAGTTATCAGTGAACGAAATCATGATACTCCCCCTTCATCTTTCTTCCTAACCTGCATACAGGTTTGTATACACTCTTCACAAGGAAATAGTGGCCATAATGTATCCCGAAGAGATCGGAGCAAAATGGTCACACCCAAAGAAGATAGTTTTCTGTGGGCCGTTGCCAAGCCTTTGCCAAGGAGGATGCATGCCACAATCATTATCCAGCAAAATAAAATAAATGCATGAATAATCATTTTATTTGTTTTGTTCTGTTTTACGTTTTGATTTCCTTCTGTATGATTTGTTTTACTACAATCTGACATTTGTCCGGAATGGGACATTGGACCTGGTCATTTTTTTGTGTGTGTGTGTTTATCTACTTCTAGCTTGACCTTGAACATCATGGCTGTGTGGTGATTATATCAAAAGATTTCTTTCATTAGCGAATTCTTCAAAACTTATATATATATATATATATATATATACATATATATTGAAATGTTCAAAGGGTCTGAAAGGTCCGACGACATTCAGAGTTAAAATACAGAAAAAAAAAGAGAAGATTGGCAACAATATATGGAATACACATGCAGGGTACACAGCTTTTTCGATTTAATTCTCTTCAGGTGAAGCAGTTGTTTTTTTTTTACAATATACACGTACAAGATAAGTATGGTTTGTACTTGCATGGAGATGCTTTTGGATTACAATAGGGACCAGGATTATCCGAATCCTATTCATTAACATTCTACTTAAATCCAAGATTGAAGTAAAATGTCACTTCTGCAGGTACTTAGCATGCTTAGCTTTTCTTTTAAGTGACCAATCAGTTAAGTTTAACAAATTATCATTGGTTGTAATACAAATAATGATAATTCATGTTAGTTCGTTTACGATTTACTTACTTGGCCATTGGCCGTGAAGGCAGAAGAAGAAGGCAGCAAGCCAAAAATATGCCCTCATGGCGTTAAACAGC
>CM057160.1:2149444-2172245 GCA_029962745.1 Echinometra lucunter | reverse complement strand
GTTCAAAGATGCACCCTTTTGAAATTGGTTGTACCAAGAGTTCCCAGAGCTGGAGTCACATCTAACTCATTCCTTTGAACCATGTTCGATGCCGCCAGGCAAAAAATAGGTCAGGCATGCGCTTAAACGGACCTTCCTTGCAGATGCGTAGACAAAAGATTCCTGCCTGGCTTTCAACGTACGGGCAAAATTTCCTGAAATATGAATCAAATTAGCTCGGGACTGGATGTGTGGGGCACTAATCTGACATGTAACATCATAAAATAACTGTAATTTAACAAATTCCATTTTCATTTTCGTTTGCCGCAAGTAATCGGAAAAGTGTCAAATTACGGGTTTTAGGATTGTAAAATTTTACTATCTTTCACAAATCAAAAATGCTATATTATGCGACATACGCAGATTTCTGGACACAATTAGGCTTTCGTATTCATATTTTATCATCGTTCAATTTTCTCTCTTTTAATTCAAATAAAAAGTGAAATATTAACGATATTCTATTTGTGACAAAATCACTACTGAAGCTTTCCCATAATGTTGGCGGTATCGAACCTCGGACATCAAGGAACAGCACACCTGTAGATTCTATTGTGCAACCTTAGAAAAGGACAGCTGCTTGAAATATTTTGTTGGCAGTTGGGACTCGGGCTCTTAAAAATACTTGGGTGTACCCGGAAAAGACCGTCTGCACCTTAAAAGTGCAACTTTGCCCTTTGGGCATGTTAGGGTGCTGACATTTTTACATTCAAAGGGACCGGTGCATATTTGCACCTTCCCGAAAAGTTACAACTCTGCACCGTTAAGGATGCAAAATGTAGCTCACTGCATCCTTAAAGGTGCAAATGCTTCTATTAAAGGTGCAAAGTTGTACCCATAAGGGAGCTCCCAGAGTTACATTTGAAGGGTTCAAAATTGATTTTTTTTTTCTTAGTGTGTATAATACGGTATGTAAGTCCACGTATTGATAGAATATCAAAAACAAAACAAACAAAAAACCCGAACAGATGAAACAAATATAAAATTTCTACTTGTTTATGTCACCCCTGAGACTCCTGTAGTATGACGCTAAAAGGTTATGACACTGGCTTTAGCACATGCTGCCATTACAGCGCTCTACAATCTTAACGTATTTCTTTATGCCTTGGTGGAGAGAGACGAACATAAGCAAAATCTTGTCAAAATGCAGTGTGCCGTGGCGGGCCTCAAATCACGAACCTCGTGGTTCACAGTCCGGTGGGTACCTATATACTAGACCACGACACCCTACAATGACAAAAGTGACCTAGGCCCTTTAAGGGGGGGGGGGTCGAAATAAGAAAAAAAAAAACTTCGCTTTATAGCTCTCTTTATCACTTTATTTCTGCCGCAGCACTAATGTCCTTTGGCAAGACATCTACCTACATTTGCCACACTCGACCCAGGTGTAGTAAATGGGTACCTGGTAGGATTATTCCTTGAGTGCACGAAGCGCTACACGGTTGCTCAAGCTAAAGCAGGGGTAATAATATTCTTGCAGGGTCCTCTGGGAGAACAGTACTTAGTACTGAAGAGGCTACCCTGGGTAAACAAGACATATTATTATTTCTATTAGTATTATTATTATTATTATTTTATTATTATTATTATTATATTATTATTATTATTATTATCATAAGTATTGTTAGTAAACTAGTTCCCTCCGCATTGATAGTTTGTAAACAAATTTTCGGCATTACTCCCAGTGTTAAAGATCGTATGTTCGATCTGTAATGAAAATCACAAGTCAGAAAAAATTGGAACCAGCGGGATTCGAACCTGCTTTGTTTACAAATTATAAATTTCTCCCATTAAGCTTCTTCATTTACTATCTATTGTCTCCACGGCGGACCGTTACATATTAATGAGTCAGAAAGAAGAGGATTTTGGGTATTTGACTCCAGTTATCGTGACTTAGCCGTGAACCAGAATAGCCTAGTGGTTAAGTCGCTGCCCGGCAAGCAGTAGATGGCAGGTTCGAATCCCGCTGGTTCCAATTTTTTCTGACTTGTGATTTTGATTACAGATCGAACATACGATCTTTAACACTGGGAGTAATGCCGAAAATTGTTTACAAATTATAGATATATCCCATTAAGCTTCTTCATTTACTATCCGCATTGATGGTGTTATAAGTTTTACATGGGTAGAAAATATTTCATAGGAACCTTTCCACTAAATCTATAAAGCTTCACATAATACATACTAATGTACTAAAAACCTGATGTCAGCATTATCTAAATCAACGTAGAATATTCATATGTAAGTCACAGTTGATCATATAGCATGACAATATCAACGATAATAACATGCTTACTGAGCCTTTTCATAATAGCAAAATCTCGAGACTGGTGGAACTTTCTTTCGATTTCAATGTCAAGTAATCGAAATATACCCAAATATCGATAATACCAAACCCAGAATTCTCCCACCATAACGTTATCATAATTATCATACAAGCTTGTCAATCACCCAAAGAAAAAAAAATCCTGGTTTCTAAACTTAGAGCAGCCATCAAGAAAAGGATGATGAAAGCGATATCGCGGGTTGATGTCGACACAGAGAAGATTGTCTTTACAAGTTCTCCACGCCTAAGTTATCGGTAGCCTTTGTTCACATGTATCTCACTCATTTCTTTCTCGCCCTTTCTACTCTTTTCGTCTGCGTGCTGCCCCTCTCTCGGTCATCCTTCGTCCCTATAATCATGATAATGGATTCGATGAGAAACAAGTTTTAGTCATGATATTAATGATAATGGTAATTACAATGATGATAACAACAACAACAACAATAATAATAATGATAATAATAAAACAGTGGGCTCTTATCTGTTAAACCTGACGCTTCTGGCGGAAACTCCTCATGGCGAGGATTTTGGAGGCTTGGGAAGCATGAAAATGATAGGAATTTCTCGTATCATGCTCACATCAGGCACATTTATTATTCCAATCTCTCCGTCATTTTACTCCGGCTGTAGTCAAGGTGCCATCATAGCGCTCCAGCATTTTAACGAATTTGCCCCGACCAGGGCTCAGTCATCATTCCTACAATGACATATAGCGCTGAAAAGTGGACAACATTACTAGAAAATTGGAACAGAAACTGAGTACAGCACAGAGAGCGATGGAAAAAAGAATGTTAAATCTTACGGTGCCAAGGGGGGTTTGTTTTGCTTTTTCCCAAATTCTAAAAATAGAATAAGAATGGATCTTTTTCAAAATCTGCAGTTTTCGAATAATTATCCTATGGTAGCATATAGTAAATGATAGATATTCATCCTCTAATCTTTGCCATATTTTCATGACCATATCCATTATTCTAAGTGGAGTACTGGTCGATTGAAAATGTAAAGTCTTTTGGGCACATACGAGTCAATCGGTACTGTAAACATCTCATTTAGGGAAAGGATAAGAACCAAAGAAATAAGAAGACATACGCAAGTCAAAGATTTCATGAAGATGTGAAAGAAGCAATAAAAAAAGAAAAAGCAAAGTCGAAACGGATTATAAGAATTGACTGAAAGATGTCTACAGGGATAGAGTACCGTTGCACTTGTGACACAGCCGAAAGACAAGTGGGCTAGACTTCTCTCAAGACCCAAGGTATCATAAAAAAGTGTCATTTAGGGTCTTTGCCTGCAGACGTTTCTTACCCATTCGGTACAGCAACAGAAGAGAGACAACTAGTGCGATGATGACGAGGAGAAGGATGGCAGTCACAGTACAACCAATGACGACGGGCCGGTTTTTCGGACGACCTGTGCAATTGAAATAGTCATAATAATTACGACGGTGATGAGGATGATGATAATGATGATGATGATGATAATGATGATGATGACAGTGATGATAGTGATGATGATGAAAGTAATAACTAGCATTGAATGATATGCCAATCTATATGGGATCCAGAGCAATTCAGGGCAGCACAGGTTATACCTCATTCATTGTAGTCAATATTATGATTACAAACATTGACCGCTGTGTAACCCCCCCCCCCCCCCCCGCAAAATATGGAAAATATTTACTACGGAAAATCACCCCGTATAGATAATGATATAGAATATTTTAATTCACAACGCACAATTCAGAAAAAAAACTGTCATTTTAACCTCTCACAGTTACAATTGCTTCACCACATGTCTTTGACAATGTTCCATCTGAGATCTCCACGGTGATCAGATGTGCACGTGATCTTTCAGAGATGGCTAGTCTTGCACAGCCACAGCTGTTACCGTAATGCCTCACAATGGTAATATTCCCGTAAGGAACGTAAGTCGTGGAACCCTGTAAATAGGTGATGGTGAACGTTGGCTCGGGGTAGGTGAAGAACCCTTCACCACGATCGGTTTCTACAGAGAGTTCTATGGTCGGAGGGCAAATGACTGGAAGTTCTTGCACTGTTCGCATGCTAGTAATACAAAATAGAAAAACACAGGCAAATGATAATCATCATGGGTTTAATTGATATCATGGTTATACAGGGTGGTCCAGAAAGAACGAAACACCATTGCTATTTAATTTCAGCGAGATGAAGAACATGATCTGATAATTGTTCATTTGGTTCGAAGAGAAATTCTTTTCCTTGAAAATGACACCAAAATCATTAATTTTGGCTCATGCTTTCTGATGTTAGGACTCATTCCGTGAGGCAATGTCATTTTCAAAATTTGCTACTTTTGCGACTGAGATCATGGAGATAAAGGGAAAACCTTCCACCTGATGGCATTCCATAGAAACGGCTTGCCGCCTGAATAATCTCGTTTTCAATGACAGGAAATCAACCGCGCGTTTATTCAGACAATGATCCATTTCTATTGAATGCCGTCGGGTGAATGATTTTCTTTGAAGTAACAGGAATTCGGTCGCTAAAGTAGTAAGTTTTGAAAATGACATTTTCTCACGAAATGACCCTAACATGTAAACGCATGAGTCAAAATATGGATGATCCTGGTGTCAATTTACTGGAAAATAAATTTTCATTTGAATATGGTAAATAATTCTCTCATGTTATTCATCTCGCTGAAATTAAGGATCACAGCTGTTCCGTTTTCTTTGGGCCACCCTGTATAAAGATTATCTCTCTAAAATTACTGATTTGCTATTTGCCTGAAGCACAATAAACTAGTTGTACTTCCCATCCATAACTACTCTAACGGCTATTTCAAATGTATACACTATGTGACCCATAAACAATGATAAAGATACGTAGGGTCATCAGGATACGGGAATAGTGGTATGATTTCCAATGATTGTTTATACGCACGCACCTTGTATGCGTGCGCTCACTAAACCTCTAAATTCGTAAAGTATACAAAATACTGACTTCCTTGAAAGTTTAAAAGCCTAACATGCCAAAGGAGATCTGGAAACTGAAGTTCCCTATGGAGATTACCGAGGAGCCGTAAAGCTTTACTTGTGACCTGAAAAAAGCTGTTCATACGGCATCCTCAGTGCCGTTCCCAAATATGTTTGTATGAACGAAATTTCTTGTCAAAATGTTATCATTTGAACAGAAACTTATCATAAGGTTAGTCATGGTTCTAGACCTGTTTAATCTAGAATATCTTTCTACCAAACTGATTCTGAGTAAAACTGTAGAACTATGCCCATTCAAATATTTTTTGCCACCCTGCCCAGCAGTCAGTTGAGAACTTCATGCCCGCGGATCCTTCAGAGGCTTCAAATAATTCATGAGGTATATCATTTCCCATAATATTATAATATGACGAAAACATCTGACCATCAATATTCAGACAACATGCACCGTCATGGATTATTTACGATTGGGCAGCAAAATCATTTTTAAAGGACAGGGGTGTGATATAATGACATCTGAAAGTACTGAAGGGAGTTTTTTTGAAGGGGATTATAGTAATCTCAGACTTAATCAATCATTGTTCATTTTTCAGTTACTTTTATACGATTTCACTTACACCTCGAGCCCTAAGGTTTGCGACGATCAGTGTTATCCTAATATTTGAGAAGGGCTGGTGTCTCTATGCTCGTATATAAACTGTCCACTATCTTGAATGTTTGTTTACCTATTATAGATTTTTATATTCATTGCTATTATACTTCAATTTTCTACCAATCCTTTTTCGCTTGTTTTTTCCTTTTCTTTTCTTTCGCGTGAAACAGATGAAACAGAAAAAATGTGTTTGTCACATCATACGTGCCATCGGCACTGAACGGTTAAGGGCAACTATAAATGTAATCGACACGATAAGAAGACTGTTATTTACTAATCATTGTGTTCATATTCATCCCCCCCCCAAAAAAAAAAAAAAAAAAAAAAACCTCCCCACAGAACGCCAGAGGAGTCGATTACCGCTATAGACCAATCCCACAACGCAAGAGTGCAGCAGACTGCTCGACACATACTGCGGTGGGCGCTCCAACTTTTATAGTACACAAGTCAATAGCGCGTTATGTACATTCGTTCGATTTTTTGTCTCTTTTGACAAATGTATGCAGATTTCTTTCAACATTTGCAATGAGAATTATCAGGGAAGTTCAGGGCACAACTGTGCGGTTCTCAATTGCAACAAGAATTTGAGAAAGTTTAAAAATTGGAAGCTAACTGAGTGAATTTCGCTTTTGACTCATGAGGCCTGCTTGCGTGAGAAGCCGTACTCCCTACACAGGTTTCCGTAAGCAGTGTGAAGGAATTCGTCGCCAGTGGGTAAAAACATCTACAGAAAGGACTTTGAAGTCAAGAAACATTATCATTATGTACTTTGGCGTAAAATTTAACGAGTGAAAACATGACTTCGTAAACAGGGTAAGTTTAGGTTACCGTTTTCTACGGCTTCTATGCTGCAATCGAACTTTTACTGACAAAACTAAGCTGAAAAACCATCGAAAGTACAAAAATACATCATATCGTGATCTGTCAGATATGTCCATTGTCCTATCTCATCTACCCATGTATTCATGCTTCATTTTATTGATTTAGAATAAAATAGATGGAACAATATCAGGGCATATCTCACATCTTACATTCAATTTGTACACAGAGCCAATCGCGGTCAGCACGCTTAATCACCGCAGCAATGGCGTCGCCGATAGAGGGCCAAACACTTCAACCGGAGATGAAATTGGTCTATAGCTACCACGTCAAACAATGCACAAAAATGAAAACTCACGAGTCACGTCCACGTTGAAGCTGCAATTCGCTCGATTTTGGGAAGAGTCATCGACGAATATCGTAATTGTAGAATTTCCTAGTGGGAATCGGGAACCAGGTGACAAGCTGTTGGGTATGTAGCCTATACTCTGACTCAGAATTCCGGAGTTATCAACGTTGTCGTGAAGCAACCGTGGGGCGTACTGGATGGCGTTTGTAGGTTACTCGTGATTCTTGTGGACACACAATCGTCGGCGGTACAGAATCTGTGTTTATGTGATGAAAAAAAGGAAATCACTTACATATTGTTACAGTCTTCCCCCAACGATTCCACAGTTGTCAAAATCTCAAATTAATATCTAAAACTATTCATAGAAAAATTCATACCTGCGTATTGCCCAGGATCTCTGCGTTCAAACACCATCAACAAAAATTTCCGCTTTTATGAGCAAAGTTCACGTTGCTAAAAGGTGCCGAATTTGGAACAGACAATAAGAGTTAGTAGTAGTTGAAAGCAGTGTTAACTGTTGCGATTTTATGAATGTTCATGTTCTAAGAGCTTTCAGACAATAGTAGATATCTTTCGCTGTGTTGCTTTCTGAAATGAATCATGCAATGCTTGAGTGAGTATAGATTTACTGATTGTTTTGGAAATAAATAATTTTTGTAAAATCTAACATTAAAGCTGGCATAATTCTGATTGTCATAAAGAGTCTGAGTGTGCATGGCCTTAGATCATAAATCAGTTAATCGATCATTCATTCGTAATACCTAGATCAGCCAATCAATCCAGTAAGCCTGACCAGGCGAATTCTTTTACGGATAAAAACATTTTTTGGACTGCGTCCGCCCTTTTCGTTGCGCGGAGACTGTGACATAATTCCACTGCACAGTCTTCCTTAATCCGCGTGCCACATGCACGCCGAGCCCGTCACCGTCGTCGACATCACTAACCTGATTGGGAGATTTGGGGGAACGATCCAGACCCAAGGACGGCCGCTTTTTCCGTGGAGACCCCTGCAAGCTGACGGCGAAATAACAGCAGTGGCCATCAGCCGCACATTTTGGTTATGTTGGTAAATTGCACATTTGGTTTCACATTTTGGTACAAAGCCAAGATGTGCAAGTTACCAAAATGTGCAGTTACTAATGTTACTACTATGCTACTGCATATTTCGGTAACTGCACATTTTGGTAACGGAACCAAAATGAAAATGTGCAGTACTAGGTTACTGCACATTTTGGTAACTGAACATTTGGTTTTGTTACCAAAATGTGCAGGACATTGACGGCCACATTTTGGTAACCTCATGAATCACACTCACAATTGTCGTTCCCTCTTTATTGCACTCTCCCTCTTTCACTCCTGCATTCACACATACCACATCCTAGCATACCCTCTTTAAAAAAAAAAAACAAACAAACATGCACACGTTGGCATCAGTATCCCACTAGCCGGTTAATTTATTTGGTATACGATAAAGAGCAATGCAGAATTACTCGCTCAAGGCATAAGTGCCGTGCCGGAGACCGAACCCAGATCCTCGTGTCTCCAGACAACTGGACCACAGCACCTCCTAACACCCATCCTCAAACACACCACAACCCACAGCACATGAACCCCACGCACCCAAACACATCCTAACTGGCAAAGTTGACGCTCCCAGGGTGGCAGGGCACTAGTGCCCCTCAATACAACTCTCGAAAAACAACAGAGAGATCCCCCCCCCCCCCCTCCCTTAACAAACCAATCGAGGCTTTAACTCTAAAACAATTAGATATTACAGTACCATAAACACTTCCCTCCCTAATTCATGTCACAGTAGCACCTATCAAGAGATTAGCAACTTCAATAGGACGAGTATCAACTTGCATTGCGACCCACACGAAGACGATCCGCGTGACCCTCCTACTATAAACGACACTCTGATGAATTTGTTTATATCATCACGCGTGAAGGCCAGCGCACAGCACACGATATTTCGCCAGCAACGGCAAAAGCCACGTCGTGATCTGCACAGAGGTGAGTGCGATTATGGGCCTAACTGATAACTCCGATCGAGGTGAGTATGATTGTATTACGATTAAATCTCGGGAATTAGAGCACACCATAAAAGGATTGTAAATAGCTTTTTGCACAAGAATTATAGGAGCAAGATACTCTCGAACTGAAGTTTCATTTTCAACGCTGTGAGGGTACTGCACATCAGGGACGGCTGAGCGTCTTTCAAAGTGGGGGCACCAACGAAATGGGGCACTTTGGGGAAAAAAGGGGCACGTACAAAAGATCAACACAAGAAGGAAAATATACCCCTACATTCTATGTAACACACTTTCAACATGTTCAAGGGGCATTTTGACATACTAATTTCATCTTTATATCATTATAACTACTTTACAATTTATACTGCTCTGTCATACTCATTTGCGAGAGAGCGAAGCGAGGCGAGCAAAATGCAGTATTTTGCTGAAGGCCATGGTATTTGCAGTATATTAAGAATGGCCTAGGCCCTATAGTAAAAAAAGTTACCCCAAATTCATTTTATGGGTGTTCCATAATTATCATTATAGTGTTCCTTATGGTTACCAAGCTATAATGTTTTCAATGCATTTGTGAGGTCTCATAGCGGCAGGTCATATTTAATTAGAGAAACTATACAAAATTGAATGGGGCTTTAAACACAATACCATCAGGAATAGGAGAACAGATAGGACTTTATGGTCACAACACACTACTTCAAGTGCCTTGCATGAGATATGATAAGTAAGTGCGAGCTTGCGTAGCGAGCGAGCTTTGAAAAAAATAATAATAAAAAGAAAACCCTCATTGCCTTCAATTTAGGGGTATCGTTGCTTCCAATGAAATTTGTGGGAGGCGCCGGTCCCCTGCTAATCTGCCTCGCTCTGTAAGTCACTGATTCTTTGGAGCTATTCGTAAATGGCTCTTTCGAGGATTTTAGGGAGCTTACCGGAGGTGGAAGGGGAAATTTCAAACCAGAGGAAATGGCTCAAGAGAGAAAAGGGGCCTTAATCAGATTCGAAGTGGGCACTTATTCAGAAGGAGCACTGTATTGTTTTAAACAAAAAAGGGACTGAAAACAGGAACTTATCATAATCAAACCAAACACTCATCAGAAATGAAAGAGGGACTTATCAGATTCGAAGGGGTACTATCATGAGAAGAGATCATGGCATTCACGAGAAGGAAAAGGGCACTTATCAGAAATCAAATTGGAATATATCAAATTTCTAAAAGGGGCACTTTCCCGAATGGAAAGGGACACTATCAGAAAACAAAAAGAGCCCTAACTGCAATTAACAGATGGATAAATTGGACATACTGGAAAAGAAGGACACTTATCAGAAGTAAATGAGGGCACGTAGCAGATTTCATATGGGGCACTTATCAGAGATGAAAAGGGGCACTCTGCAGAAGAGGAATAGCACTATGAAAATGGAAAGGGGGTAGTCAGAGGTGGCAATAATCACATTTTGAAAGGAATTATTCATTTGAAGAGTAAAAGATGCACTTGGAGAAGGGAACAGAGCGCTATTTAAAAGGAAAATGGGCACTTATCAGGTATTAAAAAAAAGAGCTGTTTTATTAAGGGTAACTTATCTGAAACAAAAAAGGGCACTTATAAGAAGGCAAAAGGGCACTTATCAGCAAAGAAAATTGGCCATCCTAAAATGAAAGGGGGCACTGAAAAGGTTTGAAAGGGAGCATTTGGAGGGGGTAAAAAGGGGCACTTTTGGGTGCTTCGAAAAGTGAGGGGGCGCTGTGCCCCCCCCCCCCCGGGAGTGCCGCCTCTTCTGCACATGCAATTTGAGTTTGATCACGGGTGTCGTTCTACTCAAGATAGCTCCAGGCTACTGCCGTGGGCCGTGTCGGATCATGGTGTTCATATTGACCGTGCTTAAACGGTTTTAATGCCAAAAATTTCATTTCATTTCATTTATTTTTTCCATTTTCAACTCAGATATAACATATATAATTTTCAACTCAAAATAACATACGTGGTTGTATAACATACATAATTGTATATACAAAATAATTACATAATCATAACATAAGAATAAATTGTCAGAGTGAAATTTTACAAATTAAATATATAAATAAACGTTGGAAATTTATCAAAACATGGATCAAATTAAGAATTAAATTTGGTTGTCATAACAATGCAGGAATTTTCATTTCTGTTCACATTCTGAATACGGTACGGGGGGGGGGGGCGGGGGGGTAGGCTTATGTATCATTGAGGCCTGTAGATCTCGGGTGCTGCATTAATAAGAATTAAATTTGGTTCTATAATTAAACAATGCAGGAATTTTCTTTTCTGTTCAGATTCTGAATACGGTACAGGGGGGGGGGGGAGGGCTTATGTCTTATTGAGGCCTGTAGATCTCGGGTGCTGCTTGATACTTTATAGGCTTTCCATTCTCATCGCATTCTCCTTGCATATGGAGTGCTGCGCAGCATCACAGTTTCTTACTATACATGCATGAAGCAGCTTGAAGGGGAGAGTGTGGATCAAACATGTAAAATGAATGGTCGATAGAATTTCATAAGCTCACTATTTGTGATAACTTCCAAAAATTTTCTTGACAAGAAAAAAAAAGAACAAACAAACAGAGGAATGCCGATATGGGGGTTCCATTTCCTCCCTCTAAAATATTGTCTGACAGCTATAGAACAAAAACTTGAATTAAAAAGGTTATCACTTTAACGAGGGGGGGGGGGGGCTCAATTTTAAAAAAAAGCTTAAATGTATATTTTCCATCAAAAAGGGAAGGGGCACGAACCGGAAATGCCCCATCCCCCCAAAAAAATCCGCCACTGAACTTAACTATAATTCTTTTAACTATATAGAAATACTAAAAACAAGAACACATGACAACAATATTTCACGAGTTGGCCGATACCGTTCATAGGCCTAACATTAAAAAAATACATAATTGATCAACAGCAATGCTATTTCAGGAAACTTATATAAGTAAGGAAAGGTAATTAGAAAAAAAGAATTATTAATTGAAATTATTCACCTAAAATTCAGAAATTGCCAAATTTGCCAATAATAACAAATATCACAGAAATTTATGTATTTCTTTACCCCATCCCGTGGATTTTCCGAGGGTTTCGCTATTATTCAATAAAACAGCCTCCCCTTCCGCCTAGAAGACGAACATTATGATCAGCATTCATCCATCATCTGTGTATTTCAGCAGATCATAAGCCTAAGTTGTTCCTAAATTTTCTTCCTGGAACCTCCATTGCGCGGGACCCAAACCAAACACGCTAGCTGTACCCGGCGCGTACCGCCTTGTACTATAAACTTTGACCGCTTGACCGCAACACCCCCCCCCCGCCCCCCCGCAAAATATGGAAAATATTTACTAAGGAAAATCACCACGTATAGATAATGATATAGGATATCTTTAATTCACAACGCACAATTCAGAAAGAATGTAATTTTACCTCTCACAGTTACAATTGCTTCACGACATGTCTTTGACAATGTTCCATCTGAGATCTCCACGGTGATCAGATGTGCACGTGATCTTTTGGAGATGGGTAGTCTTGCACAGCCACAGCTGTTATCGTAATGCCTCACAATGGTAATATTCCCGTAAGGAATGTACTTCTTAGAAGCTTGTAAATAAGTGATGTTGAACGTTGGCTCCGAGTAGGTGTAGAACCCTTCACCACGATCCGGTTCAACAGAAAGTTCTATGGTCGGAGGGCAAATGACTGGAAGTTCTTGCACTGTTTACATGAATAGCAATACAAAATAGAAAAATAGGCAAATGAATTAATGATAACAATCCTCATGGGTAGACCTATAATGAATACGATGGTTATATAAAGATTATTTATTTTATAAAAAATGGTACTGATACTATTTGCTTGCTGAAGCACAATAATCTAGTTGTAAATCTCATCCATTACTACTCTAGCGGCTATGATTTCGAATGTTTACACTATGCGACCCATTAAGATACGTAGGGTAAAAGGAACTTTAGCATGAAATGGTCATCAGGATGCTGAAATATTTGTGTAATTTCCAGTGATTGCATACAAGGGGCGTCTTTTATGAGTGCGCTCACTGACTGCCTCGAAAGTTTAAACTATGGCCCAATATGTCAAAGGTGATCTCGAAACTGAAGTGCCCTATCTGACTATGGAGCTTACCGAGATGCTATACACTCTTTAAAAAATTTGGTAAATTTATTTGGGTAACACATTGTTGGTTAGAATTTTGCAAAAAGCTGTGCAAATCTTGCCCAAATATAGTAAAGACCATTTGACCAATTTTTGTTAAAAAAAATTTTGCTCAACTGTTGGTCATATTCCTACCAACACTCCTGGTCACATGGATGATGGACAAAATTCATTCTTACAGTTGGTTATTTCCATGAAAGTATCTACTAATTAAGTATTTTCTTCTACAGAATTGTCAAAATAAAAATAAATATTCATGACTTTTCATTAGCGGTTTAGGGTGGGCTTGATTTTACCAACCGTCACAAAGCACATATAAAATTATACTGGGTATGTAAGAGCTTGCATTCTAGTGTATCAATAATTGAATAGGATAGACAGGATAGGCTATGATATAGGACAGGTCAGGATAGGATAGGTTCATGGTTAAATAGGGTGTGAACATCATATTTTTAAATTTCGAAAATGAGGGCAGCAGAATTTGCCCAATGACATAGGAGTTATTATCCAACAATTGGGTATATTCTGACAGTTGGGCAAAAAATGCCCAACTGTTTAATGGACAGATACGAGCCAACTTTGGTTAAGAGTTGGTTCAAAAATGGACCATTTCATAGCACACTGTATTTTATTGGCCACGAATTTCACGTCGTACGTGACAAGGGCCCCATTTCATAAAAAAAAAGTTGTTATAATAGCAACTGGTGCTGGAATGACAACTTTCTTCATAATAGCTTATCAGGAAGCAGAATTCTCACTGTTGCCATGATAGTTACCATTCCAGCAGGAGTTGCTATCATAGCAACTTTTTATGAAACAGGGCCCTGTTGTCGAGCGAACTCAGTGTCGATTCCCCGAACATGTGCTTGTTAAAATGTTCTTTTTTGAATAGAAACTATCATAAGTATGGTGGCCGTGAAGTATGCTCGACAACAGGTCATGCGCGACGTGAATTTCGCTACCAACTTTGCGCCTCAGATCAGTCGCGACCCGTGACACGAAATTCATGACCCGTGACGCCCAAGTTTAGGACCCAGGATGCGAATTTCGCGAATGGGACGCAAAGCTGGCCGCCAAATTCCTCAGTTCGCAGGTGACCTGTTGTCGAGCGTACTTCATGACCATCATATTTTAGCGCATGCTCAGTGTCGATTCCCAAACATGTATGTTTGGACGAAATGTGCTTGTTAAAATGTTATTGAAGAGAAACTTATCGTAAGGGTAGTAGACGTGTCTAAATACCTTGTTACCAAATTGATTTTGAATAAACTGGTACTATGCCCATCAATATTTTTCGCCACTCTGCTCAGCAGTCAGTTGAGAATTTCATGGTTGCAGATCCTTCAGAGGCTTCAGATTCGGTATATCAATTCGCAGAATATTATAATATGACATGACATCTGACCATCAATATTGTATTGACAACATGTACCGTCAGGGATTAGGCCTATTTACGATATTGGACACCAAAATGAGTGTGATATAATGACATTTGCTATGTTCTGAATATAGTATAATGAAGTGGCTGAAGGGAGCCTATTTGAAGGGGATGCATGTGGTTTAGTGCCTTATAGTAATCTCAGACTGAATCAACCATTGCTCACTTTGCAGTCACTTTATACACGATTTCAGTCACTTACACCCCGCGCCCTAAGGTTTGCAACTTTGCGTCGATCAGTGATATACGAATATTTGAGAGGGCTGATGTCTCTAACCTTCTATCCTATTTCATTTACACATCGCACCCTAAGGTTTGCGTCGATCAGTGTTATACCAGTATTTGAGAGGGCTTAATGTCTCTCTCCTCGTATATACACTGTCCACTTTCTTGAATATTTATTTACCTAATATCCTCAGATTTTCATATTACTGCTATTATTATTTCAATTTTCTACCAATCCTCTTTTTCGGTTTTTTTTTTTTCCTTCTTTTCTTTCGGGTGAAACTTTAGGGAGGAATGGGGGTTTTGAGGACTGCAAAGCTAAGCTTCCACTCTCCCGCTGCCAGGCCGAATACCCCTTCCGTGCCCAGGGTTTTGTAAGCTTCACCTAAAAATGATTGAAAATGTTCATGTAGACCCACATTTTAAACGATTTATTGAATGCTCATTTGTTTTCCATACATCAATATGAAAAAAGCTGAATATGAAGATTTTTTCATATAATTATTAGATAAAACAGAAAAAAAAAATGTATTTGTCACATATACGTACCATCGGCACTGAAGGGTTGAGGGCAACTATACATGCCATCGGCACGATAAGACTACTGTTATAATACTAATCAGTGGTGTTGATATTCATCCTCCCCCCCCCCCCCCTCTTCCTCCCCCCAGAACGCTAGAGGTGTCGATTATCGCTAAGACACCACGTCAAACAATGCACAAAATGAAAACTTACGAGTCACATCCACGTTGAAGCTGCAATTCGCTCGATTTTGGGAGCCGTCCTCGACGAATATCGTAACTGTAGAATTTCCTAGCGGGAATCGGGAACCAGGTGACAAGATTTCGGGACTGTAGCCTGTATTCAGAATCAGAGTTCCGGAGTAAGCATAGTTGTCGCGAAACGACAGTGGGGCGTACTGGATAGCGTTTGTGGAGTTACTCGTGATGTCGTCAGGACAAACAATTGTCGGTGGTTCAATATCTGTGTTTATGTGATGAAAAAGGAAATCACTTACACATTGTTATAGCCTGTTCCGCAACAATTCACAGTTGTCAAAAAAAAAAAAATCAGCCAAATATCTAAAAATAGTTTTCTAATAGAAAATTTCTTACCTGCGCACTGTCCAGGGTCTCTGCATTTCAAATACCATCCAAAATATATTTCCGCTTTTATGATTAAAGTTCACTGTTGCTAAAAGGTGTCGAATTCGGGATTGACAAGAGGTACACTGCAAAACGGTAGTGTTGAATTGGTGTTAAATTAACACCACTGGTGTTTATATAGGACAACTCTGATGGTGGTGTTGTCCTATACAAACACCTGAGTGGTGTTGATTTAACACCAATTTAACACCACCGTTTTTGCAGTGTAGTAGTAGTTGAAAGTAGTGTTAACTGTTGGGACTTTAGGAATGTTCATGTTCTGAGGGCTTTCAGACAATATTGGCAATATTGGATCTTTTGCTGTGTTTGCTTTCTGAAATTAGTCATGCTATGCTTGAGTGAGTGATGGAATACTTTACTGGCATAATTCGGATGTCATAAAGAGTCTGAGTGTGAATGGTCATGCCTTAAGATCAATAAATCAGTTAATCGAATATTCATTCCTGATAGGTGAGCCAATCAATCCATCAATAAGGATACGCTCAATAAATCCGAAAGACATATGAGTTCACACAGTCGAGAAACTGCAGCCTGCAATGTCACCCTGTAAGCTTTCATGACTGTGACCAAAAATTGACATTTTGTTTGAGGCGGAAGACGCTTGATATTTGATTTTTTTCTTTCTTTGTTTTGTTTTGTTTTGTTTTTGTTTTTTGCTCGATTTTTTTAGGAGGGGGGGGCAAGCTGGAGAAAGATATAACAACACGCGTATTATTGTTTTACAAGTGAAGTAAACATGGACGACTGATCACGAAACTTACACATTTGCACTGCAGAATAAAGTTAATTCAGTTGTATCAAGTCACTTGTCTAAGGGACTGAATGAGTGCATGATTGGTGGCCTTTTCTTCCTGATGGATTGATTGATTGAGTTATTGACTGATTACTTGATTAACAGATCGACTGATCGATTGATTAATTGCTTGATCTTTCTGAAAGACTGTGTGCTGGTTTTCTTTTTCTTTCTTCTCTCTCCCCCACCCCTCCCCTGATGAGTCGAAAATCACATCAAATTTTCTCAGATATTAGAATCAAAATGTTTCTCAGATATTAGAATCAAATTATTTTCGAGTCTTGAGTGATAATTCAATGGTAAAAAAAAATGATATATGATCGAGAATAGAATATTCTAAGAAGAATAACATTAAAAATTTGATATTTTTCAATCGGAATCATTTTGGCTAAGTTTCGCATAAAAATCCATGAGTTGACCAAAAATTCTAAGTATGAGGTATGACGTAAGTGGCTACCCAGCTTCGCGCTTTCCAAAACATTGTGCTGCGCGCTAGACTGTACATAATTATGTATTATACCTTGAGTGCCTTTTGCTGGAATAGCGCGACAAGGTAACCACCAACGAATGTCATTGTGGGTACCCAGCTGGGACACAGCTCAGGGGTAAGAAATATCCTGAAATCATGCTCTTTTAAATGAACTAACTTGTTTCAGCATTGGGTACCATGCTCTTTTAAAGGAACTAACATTGTTTCAGCACCGGGGTACCCAAATCAAAGAGCATGAATTTTATCAGCAGAAAAAATCATCTGCCTATTTTTTTTAAGTCGTGTTGCCAAGGAAGCCCCGAAATTTGGTAGGAGTTTTTACTCCTCAACTGTGTCCCAGTTTCAACTGGGTACCTACAATGACGTCAAAATGACGTCAGAGTAGTTACGTTGTCGCGCCAATTCTAGCAAAATGCGCGCAAGGTATAAAAACATATTGTAACAGTTTAGCGCGCAGCACAACTGCAATGCGCGAAGCTGGTAACCACTTTGACGTCATACCTCATACTCAAAATTTTGGTCAACTCTTGAATTTTATGAGAAATTTAGCCAAAATGCATTGATTTCGATTGAAAATCATCAAATTTTTAATGTTAATCTTCTTGGAATTCTATTCCCGATCCTATATCATTTAAAAAAAAAAAAAACATTGTGCAATCACTTTAAATGGGGACGACTCACCTATTCAATTCTATAATGTTAATTTGTACTAATCCTAGAGACATTGAAAGTCGGAATGGGGGACCGTATAAGGGCTACATACATGCTGGTAAGGAAAATACTGACGGCTTAATCCCTTTATCACGTATACATACTACAAATATAATTTAAAATGTAAATCAAGTAGAGAGTACTGGTTGAGATATGGTGTGGCACAGGAATAGGAGGAACTGCGACGAAAATTCTGTTTGGGAATTAGATGTCACCGCCCTGCTCAGTACGTGTCTATTAGCCATCGTATTTTATCGAACCACCAAGCAGAACTTGACACGTGTAAACTCCCTGTGATCAGTCCGTCCTAAGCAGGTCCATCTAGCAAATACCCGTGGAGACGCTTCTTGAACTATATAACTGGGAACATTTCTCCATACATTATGAAAACATATGGGACCCAGATTATGGCAGGCCAACTGCGCCATAATTCGTATCGACATACGTATGTCAATTTAAGGATAATTATGTATCCTTGAATTAGTCATACGTTATGTTCAATTAAGCATACGTATGTCTTAATTAAGGATACGTATCATTATCAAGCATATGTATCCTTAATTTAGCATACGTATACTTAATTAGACAAACATATTCTTATTACGACATAGGTATGTCTAATTAAGGATACAAATTTGGACATACGTATGTTGATACGAATTATGACGTCGTTGACCTTCCAAACCAGATTGCCTTTCTACAACATGGACCTTGATCCCTCTAAGGCCAACACTATGGGCCCGATAATAGGATTCACGTGGACCACTGGTGGAAAGAATCACCCTCCCCCTCCCCTCCCCATACGGGGTCACGATTTTAAAATTAGAATACCACCAATATAAAAAAAATGGGATAGGCCTATAGCCTAATGGACTCCACTGTCCCAAGTCGGGAAAGTGGGTCCCATAACAAAAACGGTATCTATTTGTGACAATCACGTTGACCAAATAGGCCTCATATATTTTACTGGAGGATATGATTGTGGTTAATGATTTTAGATAATCCATTCGTTTATTGTTTCAGTTTGTTTGTTTGTTTGTTCGATGTTTGCCCCCAAGATGCAAATTCACTGCATCGAGATGACACAAATTTTTGATGATATGTTTTTAATCAAGACTAAATTGATAAAAAGCTTAAATGGTAATTTGTGGACAAAACCATCGCTATGGGGAAGAATATGTTACCGGAACACGTTTCTTCCGTCGCCCGTGAATCAGCCTTACACAGCAGGAATAACTTCCCACTGTGTTGTTGCACGTGGCACTGATATCACAGTCATCTGTGTACCTTAAACATTCATCGATATCTGGAAGTATCAATACAAGCATTTGAGGTAAGCACATATCTCCGAGATAAAAACAGTAAAAAGGTGACTATTTTACGTGACATAGATTAGAACTAATATTTTTGCATTTGAAAATCTAATTCTTTTAAGGATTACAATTTTATATTTTCTAGATTTAATTCAGGCACGTAGCCAGGGTGCAGTGGCGACCCCCCCCCCCCCCCTCCAAAAAAAAAAAAAGAAAAAAGCAAGAGAGAAAAAAAAAAAGAATGGAAACCAAGCGTGAGCGAGAAAAGAAAAATGTACTGGAAAAGTAAGAAGAGCCGGAGCAGACAAGGAAGAATGATCAAAAAAAAATAAACGTCGGATGCTTCCGCCCGGAAGGGGGAGGGGGGGGGGGGGGTCTCCTCTCCCCTGCACCTCGACTTATTCAATGATTTGTCAATATGGATACTTTTGCGTTAGTCATGTTTAGGTTTTATATATCCTTTGTTTTGTATACTGTAATCAAATTTGATTTGATTCGATTTGATTTGATTTGATTTGATTAAATTTTGCTCACTATCTCCCTCCCCCCCTAAAATGAAACCCTAGGTACGCCAGTGAACAGTACAATGTACTGATATTTCTGAAAATAAAAAACATTACAGTAATTTATGTGCGAAGGCCCTCGCCCCTTTTGTGTGTGATCCCCCCCCCCACCCACACACACACACACTTTTTACTTTTGCAACATTACCATCAAGTACATTTAGGTTCCGTACAAATGGTTTATTCGGGGGGGGGTGTGTTTTTTTTGTTGTTGTTTTTGTTTTGTTAAATGGGTTTTGTTCTTTTTTTTTTCTTTAATTTGTTGAGAAAATAATCACCGTGACCGCGATTGGCTCTGTGTACAAAATGAATGTAAGATATGAGATATGCCCTGATATTGTTCCATTTACTTTATTCTAGATCAAAAAAATAAAGCATGGATACATGGGTAGATGAGGTAAGACAATGGCCATATCTGACAGATGAAGGTATGATGTATTTTTGTACTTTCGATGGTTTTTCAACTTAGTTTTGTCAGTAAAAGTTCGATTGCAGCATAGAAGCCTAGTAAACGGGAGCCCTCAATCTTACCCTGTTTACAAAGTCATGTTTTCACTCATTAAATTTTACGCCAAAGTACATAATGATAATGTTTCTTGATTTCAAAGTCCTTTCTGTTGATGTTTTTACCCACTGGCGACGAATTCCTTCACACTGCGTACGGAAACCTGTGTAGGGCCCGGAGTACGGCTTCTCACACAAACAGGCTTCATGAGTCAAAAGCGAGTGAATTTCGCACTCAGTTAGCTTTCAATTCTTAAACTTTCTCCCATTCCTGTGGCATTTGAGCACCGCAAAGCTGCGACCTGAACTTTCATGATTATTCCTCTCTGCAAATATTAAAAGAAATCTGCATATATTGGTCAAAATATGCAAAAAATCTAACGAATGTACATAACGCGCCATTGACTTGTGTACTATAAAAGTTGGAGCGCCCACCGCAGTATGTCGAACTGTGTCGAACAGCCTGCTGCCCTCTTGCGTTGTGGGATTGGTCTATAGGTAGATTTCGTGGTCAATTTCAAACCTTCTCCGATCAATTTAGCGTTTCGAGCAATCAGTTTCGTCCGAAATGCACTTGTGATAAAGTATCAGATTTTGACAAAGTCGTCTTTGGCCATTCAAAAGCATCAACTCAGCGATCAACGTGCAAATTGCACCAGTCAATGAGCAATGAATTCGATGGGGTAATTCAAATTCGTCCGTTCGGATCACTTCAGTCTATTCTGTCATTCAAATTCATTAAACATGTTAAAGGAGAATGCAAACCAGGCATCAGTATGCTCTTAGTGAATAAAGATGACCAAGAAGAGTCAACAGTGAAAGATTTAGTAAAATCGTATAATCTGTTCAAAAGTTATGAATTGTAAAAATTCAATAAATCCACGTTATCGAGATCCTTGAGTTGGCACCTTTGCCAGAATCTGTGATAGCATCGTGGACAACTCTCAATTCCTTTTGTACATAATTTTTAAAAAATGATTTATAATCTCAGGTCAGGAATCAACATAATTCTTCCCAAAATGCTTGCAGAATTGATATAGTCATGTCATACTCAAAAAATAAATTAAAAGAATTTTCTTCTTTTTTTTTTTAAATAAAGAAAATGTTGAATTCTGTGTACAAAATGAATGGAGAGCTGTCCACGAGACATCACGAGTACTGGCAAAGTTGCCAATTCAATGTTCGCCATAATAAGGATTTACTTTCACTTTCAAAATTATTCTTGAACAGATTGTCTGATTTTCTGCAAACTTTCGCTGTTTACTCTTCTTGTTTTTCTTCATTCGCGAGAAACACACTGATGCATTCTTCTTTAATGAACACCCCTTTTTTAAACTTAGTGCGTTGAAATGAAAAATGGCATTGTGTGGTTCGGTCGGAGTAGAAATAAACAACACGAGGGATTGAGCGACGATTTCTCAGGTAGATAATTATCCATGGTGCAGTTATGGTCATTCTAAACCTTCTTTTTTCGTATCGAATTTGGTTAAAAAATTGATTTGAGGTTCTCAAAATAACTGTGTGGAAATGATATTAGACTTTTAGGGGCCTTTGCTCTATTCTCCTTTGATCGACTATAAATCTCCTTTATTTCCCGCATTATTTATTTTCATTTGCGTAATCGAATCGAATCAAATTTATGCATATACTCACATTAATACAACTGTTATTCCTGACACCCCCTCAAAATGAATAAATAGATAAATGAATAAATGATTAAATAAATGAATGAATAAATAAATAAATAAATAAATGAATGAATAAAATAAATAAATAAATAAATTAATAAATAAATAAATTAATAAATAAATGATTAAATAAATGAATAAATAAATAAATGAATAAATAAATAAATAAATAAATAAATAAATGGCAACAACTCTCGATTGGCTCATTACTGCAGAAAATGTAGAAGATGTAGAAAATGTAGTGAGGACACAGACACACTTACTCTCCTCGATGCCTAGCAAGGCAGAACAATGATAGACAGACTGCCAGAATTTGTAATTACCGATGATAGAAATTATACAGTATGAGAAACTTCAGGTTAAAAAATGTGAAATGATTAATATGAACATACGCACGAGACAAGAAATATACAAAATATATAGGCAGGCGCGCCGGATGGGTCCCAGCTTGGGGGGGGGGGGGGGGCAAACATTCTTTGGTTGCCCATCTCAAACCTTTACTGGGGCTCATGCACCTCGAAAGCTTACTATCAGCATACAGCCTCTC
>CM057160.1:2087590-2148944 GCA_029962745.1 Echinometra lucunter | reverse complement strand
TCAGATTCTGAATACGGTACAGGGGGGGGGGGGTGGAGGGCTTATGTCTTATTGAGGCCTGTAGATCTCGGGTGCTGCTTGAACTATTTATAGGCTTTCCATTCTCATCGCATTCTCCTTGCATATGGAGTGCTGCGCAGCATCACAGTTTCTTACTATACATGCATGAAGCAGCTTGAAGGGGAGAGTGTGGATCAAACATGTAAAATGAATGGTCGATAGAATTTCATAAGCTCACTATTTGTGATAACTTCCAAAAATTTCTTGACAAGAAAAAAAAGAACAAACAAAACAGAGGAATGCCGATATGGGGGTTCCATTTCCTCCCTCTAAATATTGTCTGACAGCTATAGAACAAAAACTTGAATTAAAAAGGTTATCACTTTAACGGGGGGGGGGGGGCTCAATTTTAAAAAAAAAGCTTAAAATGTATATTTTCCATCAAAAAGGGAAGGGGCACGAACCGGAAATGCCCCATCCCCCCAAAAAAATCCGCCACTGAACTTAACTATAATTCTTTTAACTATATAGAAATACTAAAAACAAGAACACATGACAACAATATTTCACGAGTTGGCCGATACCGTTCATAGGCCTAACATTAAAAAAATACATAATTGATCAACAGCAATGCTATTTCAGGAAACTTATATAAGTAAGAAAGGTAATTAGAAAAAAGAATTATTAATTGAAATTATTCACCTAAAATTCAGAAATTGCAAATTTGCCAATAATAACAAATATCAGAAGACGAACATTATGATCAGCATTCATCCATCATCTGTGTATTTCAGCAGATCATAAGCCTAAGTTGTTCCTAAATTTTCTTCCTGGAACCTCCATTGCGCGGGACCCAAACCAAACACGCTAGCTGTACCCGGCGCGTACCGCCTTGTACTATAAACTTTGACCGCTTGACCGCAACACCCCCCCCCCCCCCCCGCCCCCCCCCGCAAAATATGGAAAATATTTACTAAGGAAAATCACCACGTATAGATAATGATATAGGATATCTTTAATTCACAACGCACAATTCAGAAAGAATGTAATTTTACCTCTCACAGTTACAATTGCTTCACGACATGTCTTTGACAATGTTCCATCTGAGATCTCCACGGTGATCAGATGTGCACGTGATCTTTTGGAGATGGGTAGTCTTGCACAGCCACAGCTGTTATCGTAATGCCTCACAATGGTAATATTCCCGTAAGGAATGTACTTCTTAGAAGCTTGTAAATAAGTGATGTTGAACGTTGGCTCCGAGTAGGTGTAGAACCCTTCACCACGATCCGGTTCAACAGAAAGTTCTATGGTCGGAGGGCAAATGACTGGAAGTTCTTGCACTGTTTACATGAATAGCAATACAAAATAGAAAAATAGGCAAATGAATTAATGATAACAATCCTCATGGGTAGACCTATAATGAATACGATGGTTATATAAAGATTATTTATTTTAAAAAAAATGGCACTGATACTATTTGCTTGCTGAAGCACAATAATCTAGTTGTAAATCTCATCCATTACTACTCTAGCGGCTATGATTTCGAATGTTTACACTATGCGACCCATTAAGATACGTAGGGTAAAAGGAACTTTAGCATGAAATGGTCATCAGGATGCTGAAATATTTGTGTAATTTCCAGTGATTGCATACAAGGGGCGTCTTTTATGAGTGCGCTCACTGACTGCCTCGAAAGTTTAAACTATGGCCCAATATGTCAAAGGTGATCTCGAAACTGAAGTGCCCTATCTGACTATGGAGCTTACCGAGATGCTATACACTCTTAAAAAATTTGGTAAATTTATTTGGGTAACACATTGTTGGTTAGAATTTTGCAAAAAGCTGTGCAAATCTTGCCCAAATATAGTAAAGACCATTTGACCAATTTTTGTAAAAAAAATTTGCTCAACTGTTGGTCATATTCCTACCAACACTCCTGGTCACATGGATGATGGACAAAATTCATTCTTACAGTTGGTTATTTCCATGAAAGTATCTACTAATTAAGTATTTTCTTCTACAGAATTGTCAAAATAAAAATAAATATTCATGACTTTTCATTAGCGGTTTAGGGTGGGCTTGATTTTACCAACCGTCACAAAGCACATATAAAATTATACTGGGTATGTAAGAGCTTGCATTCTAGTGTATCAATAATTGAATAGGATAGACAGGATAGGCTATGATATAGGACAGGTCAGGATAGGATAGGTTCATGGTTAAATAGGGTGTGAACATCATATTTTTAAATTTCGAAAATGAGGGCAGCAGAATTTGCCCAATG
Source organism: Echinometra lucunter (assembly GCA_029962745.1). Taxonomy (NCBI): domain Eukaryota; kingdom Metazoa; phylum Echinodermata; class Echinoidea; order Camarodonta; family Echinometridae; genus Echinometra; species Echinometra lucunter. The sequence goes on along the minus strand of CM057160.1, from coordinate 2,146,657 downwards.
ACATAGGAGTTATTATCCACAATTGGGTATATTCTGACAGTTGGGCAAAAAATGCCCAACTGTTTAATGGACAGATACGAGCCAACTTTGGTTAAGAGTTGTGGTTCAAAAATGGACCATTTCATAGCACAGCTGTATTTTAGTTGGCCACGACGAATTTCACGTCGTACGTGACAAGGGCCCCATTTCATTAAAAAAAAGTTGTTATAATAGCAACTGGTGCTGGAATGATGACAACTTTCTTCATAATAGCTTATCAGGAAGCAGAAGATCTCACTGTTGCCATGATAGTTACCATTCCAGCAGGAGTTGCTATCATAGCAACTTTTTATGAAACAGGGCCCTGTTGTCGAGCGAACTCAGTGTCGATTCCCCGAACATGTGCTTGTTAAAATGTTCTTTTGAATAGAAACTATCAGTAAGTACTGGTGGCCGTGAAGTAAGTGCTCGACAACAGGTCATGCGCGACGTGAATTTCGCTACCAACTTTGCGCCTCAGATCAGTCGCGACCCGTGACACGAAATTCATGACCCGTGACGCCAAGTTTAGGACCCAGGATGCGAATTTCGCGAATGGGACGCAAAGCTGGCCGCCAAATTCCTCAGTTCGCAGGTGACCTGTTGTCGAGCGTACTTCATGACCATCATATTTTAGCGCATGCTCAGTGTCGATTCCCCAAACATGTATGTTTGGACGAAATGTGCTTGTTAAAATGTTATTGAAGAGAAACTTATCGTAAGGGTAGTAGACGTGTCTAAAATACCTTGTTACCAAATTGATTTTGAATAAAACTGGTACTATGCCCATCAATATTTTTCGCCACTCTGCTCAGCAGTCAGTTGAGAATTTCATGGTTGCAGATCCTTCAGAGGCTTCAGATTCGGTATATCAATTCGCAGAATATTATAATATGACATGACATCTGACCATCAATATTGTATTGACAACATGTACCGTCAGGGATTAGGCCTATTTACGATATTGGACACCAAAATGAGTGTGATATAATGACATTTGCTATGTTCTGAATATAGTATAATGAAGTGGGCTGAAGGGAGCCTATTTGAAGGGATGCATGTGGTTTAGTGCCTTATAGTAATCTCAGGACTGAATCAACCATTGCTCACTTTGCAGTCACTTTATACACGATTTCAGTCACTTACACCCCGCGCCCTAAGGTTTGCAACTTTGCGTCGATCAGTGATATACCAATATTTGAGAGGGCTGATGTCTCTAACCTTCTATCCTATTTCATTTACACATCGCACCCTAAGGTTTGCGTCGATCAGTGTTATACCGAGTATTTGAGAGGGCTTAATGTCTCTCTCCTCGTATATACACTGTCCACTTTCTTGAATATTTATTTACCTAATATCCTCAGATTTTCATATTACTGCTATTATTATTTCAATTTTCTACCAATCCTCTTTTTCGGTTTTTTTTTTCCTTCTTTTCTTTCGGGTGAAACTTGGGGAGGAATGGGGGTTGTGAGGACTGCAAGCTAAGCTTCCACTCTCCCGCTGCCCAGGGCCGAATACCCCTTCCGTGCCCAGGGTTTTGTAAGCTTCACCTAAAATGATTGAAAATGTTCATGTAGACCCACATTTAAACGATTTATTGAATGCTCATTTGTTTTCCATACATCAATATGAAAAAAGCTGAATATGAAGAGTTTTTTCATATAATATTAGATAAAACAGAAAAAAAAAATGTATTTGTCACATATACGTACCATCGGCACTGAAGGGGTTGAGGGCAACTATACATGCCATCGGCACGATAAGACTACTGTTATAATACTAATCAGTGGTGTGATATTCATCCTCCCCCCCCCCCCCCCCCCCTCTTCCTCCCCCCAGAACGCTTAGAGGGTGTCGATTATCGCTAAGACACCACGTCAAACAATGCACAAAATGAAAACTTACGAGCCACATCCACGTTGAAGCTGCAATTCGCTCGATTTGGGAGCCGTCCTCGACGAATATCGTAACTGTAGAATTTCCTAGCGGGAATCGGGAACCAGGTGACAAGATTTCGGGACTGTAGCCTGTATTCAGAATCAGAGTTCCGGAGTAAGCATAGTTGTCGCGAAACGACAGTGGGGCGTACTGGATAGCGTTTGTGGAGTTACTCGTGATGTCGTCAGGACAAACAATTGTCGGTGGTTTCATATCTGTGTTTATGTGATGGAAAAAGGAATCACTTACAACATGGTTATAGCCTGTTCCGCAACAATTCACAGTTGTAAAAAAAAAAAAATCAGCCAAATATCTAAAAATAGTTTTCTAATAGAAAATTTCTTACCTGCGCACTGTCCAGGGTCTCTGCATTTCAAATACCATCCAAAAATATATTTTCCGCTTTTATGATTAAAGTTCACTGTTGCTAAAAGGTGTCGAATTCGGGATTGACAAGAGGTACACTGCAAAAACGGTAGTGTTAAATTGGTGTTAAATTAACACCACTGGTGTTTATATAGGACAACTCTGATGTGGTGTTGTCCTATACAAACACCTGAGTGGTGTTGATTTAACACCAATTACACACCACCGTTTTTGCAGTGTAGTAGTAGTTGAAAGTAGTGTTAACTGTTGGGACTTTAGGAATGTTCATGTTCTGAGGGCTTTCAGACAATATTGGCAATATTGGATCTTTTGCTGTGTTTGCTTTCTGAAATTAGTCATGCTATGCTTTGAGTGAGTGATGGAATACTTTACTGGCATAATTCGGATGTCATAAGATCTGAGTGTGAATGGTCATGCCTTAAGATCAATAAATCAGTTAATCGATCATTCATTCCTGATAGGTGAGCCAATCAATCCATCAATAAGGATACGCTCAATAAATCCCGAAGACATATGAGTTCACACAGTCGAGAAACTGCAGCCTGCAATGTCACCCTGTAAGCTTTCATGACTGTGACCAAAAATTGACATTTTGTTTGAGGCGGAAGACGCTTGATATTTGATTTTTTTCTTTCTTTGTTTTGTTTTGTTTTGTTTTTGTTTTTTGCTCGATTTTTTTAGGAGGGGGGCAAGCTGGAGAAAGATATAACAACACGCGTATTATTGTTTTACAAGTGAAGTAAACATGGACGACTGATCACGAAACTTACACATTTGCACTGCAGAATAAAGTTAATTCAGTTGTATCAAGTCACTTGTCTAGGGACTGAATGAGTGCATGATTGGTGGCCTTTTCTTCCTGATGGATTGATTGATTGAGTTATTGACTGATTACTTGATTAACAGATCGACTGATCGATTGATTAATTGCTTGATCTTTCTGAAAGACTGTGTGCTGGTTTTCTTTTTCTTTCTTCTCCCCCACCCCCTCCCCTGATGAGTCGAAAATCACATCAAATTTTCTCAGATATTAGAATCAAAATGTTTTCTCAGATATTAGAATCAAATTATTTTCGAGTCTTGAAGTGATAATTCAATGGTAAAAAAAAATGACATATGATCGAGAATAGAATATTCTAAGAAGAATAACATTAAAAATTTGATATTTTTTCAATCGGAATCATTTTGGCTAATTTTCGCATAAAAATCCATGAGTTGACCAAAAATTCTAAGTATGAGGTATGACGTAAGTGGCTACCCAGCTTCGCGCTTTCCAAAACATTGTGCTGCGCGCTAGACTGTACAATAATTATGTATTATACCTTGAGTGCCTTTTGCTGGAATAGCGCGACAAGGTAACCACCAACGAATGTCATTGTGGGTACCCAGCTGGGACACAGCTCAGGGGTAAGAAATATCCTGAAATCATGCTCTTTTAAATGAACTAACTTTGTTTCAGCATTGGGTACCATGCTCTTTTAAAGGAACTAACATTGTTTCAGCACTGGGTACCCAAATCAAAGAGCATGATTTTATCAGCAGAAAATCATCTGCCTATTTTTTTTTAAGTCGTGTTGCCAAGGAGCCCCGAAATTTGGTAGGAGTTTTACTCCTCAACTGTGTCCCAGTTTCAACTGGGTACCTACAATGACGTCAAAATGACGTCAGAGTAGTTACGTTGTCGCGCAATTCTAGCAAAATGCGCGCAAGGTATAAAACATATTGTACAGTTGAGCGCGCAGCACAACTGCAATGCGCGAAGCTGGGTAACCACTTTGACGTCATACCTCATACTCAAAATTTTTGGTCAACTCTTGAATTTTTATGAGAAATTTAGCCAAAATGCATTGATTTCGATTGAAAATCATCAAATTTTTAATGTTAATCTTCTTGGAATTCTATTCCCGATCCTATATCATTTAAAACAAAAAAACATTGTGCAATCACTTTAAATGGGGACGACTCACCTATTCAATTCTATAATGTTTAATTTGTACTAATCCTAGAGACATTGAAAGTCGGAATGGGGGACCGTATAAGGGCTACATACATGCTGGTAAGGAAAATTACTGACGGCTTAATCCCTTTTATCACGTATACATACTACAAAATATAATTTAAAATGTAAATCAAGTAGAGAGTACTGGTTGAGAATATGGTGTGGCACAGGAATAGGAGGAACTGCGAACGAAATTCTGTTTTGGGAATTAGATGTCACCGCCCTGCTCAGTACGTGTCAATTTAGCCATCGTATTTTATCGAACCACCAAGCAGAACTTGACACGTGTAAACTCCCTGTGATCAGTCCGCTCCTAAGCAGGTCCATCTAGCAAATACCCGTGGAGACGCTTCTTGAACTATATAACTGGGAACATTTCTCCATACATTATGAAAAACATATGGGACCCAGATTATGGCAGGCCAACTGCGCCATAATTCGTATCGACATACGTATGTCCAATTTAAGGATAATTATGTATCCTTGAATTAGTCATACGTTATGTTCAAATTAAGCATACGTATGTCTTAATTAAGGATACGTATCATTATCAAGCATATGTATCCTTAATTTAGCATACGTATACTTAATTAGACAAACATATTCTTTATTACGACATACGTATGTCTAATTTAAGGATACACAATTTGGACATACGTATGTTGATACGAATTATGACGTCGTTGACCTTCCAAACCAGATTGCCTTTCTACAACATGGACCTTGATCCCTCTAAGGCCAACACTCATGGGCCCGATAATAGGATTCACGTGGACCACTGGTGGAAAGAATCACCCTCCCCCTCCCCTCCCCATACGGGGTCACGATTTTTTAAATTAGAATACCACCAATATAAAAAAATGGGATAGGCCTATAGCCTAATGGACTCCACTGTCCCAAGTCGGGAAAGTGGGGTCCCATAACAAAAACGGTATCTATTTGTGACAATCACGTTTGACCAAATAGGCCTCATATATTTTACTGGAGGATATGATTGTGGTTAATGATTTTAGATAATCCATTCGTTTATTGTTTCAGTTTGTTTGTTTGTTTGTTCGATGTTTTGCCCCCAAGATGCAAATTCACTGCATCGCAGATGACACAAATTTTTTGATGATATGTTTTTAATCAAGACTAAATTGAATAAAAAAGCTTAAATGGTAATTTGTGGACAAAACCATCGCTATGGGGAAGAATATTTTACCTGAACACGTTCTTCCGTCGCCCGTGAATCCAGCCTTACACAGGCAGGAATAACTTCCCACTGTGTTGTTGCAACGTGGCACTGATATCACAGTCATCTGTGTACCTTAAACATTCATCGATATCTGGAAGTATCAAATACAAGCATTTGAGGTAAGCACATATCTCCGAGATAAAACATGTAAAAAGGTGACTATTTTACGTGACATAGGATTAGGAACTAATATTTTGGCATTTGAAAATCTAATTCTTTTTAAGGATTACAATTTTTATATTTCTAGATTTAATTCAGGCACGTAGCCAGGGTGCAGTGGCGACCCCCCCCCCCTCCAAAAAAAAAAGAAAAAGCAAGAGAGAGGAAAAAAAGAATGGAAACCAAGCCGTGAGCGAGAAAAGAAAAATGTACTGGAAAAAGTAAGAAGAGCCGGAGCAGACAAGGAAGAATGATAAAAAAAAATAACCGTCGGAGCTTCCGCCCGGAAGGGGAGGGGGGGGGGGGGGGGGGGTCTCCTCTCCCCTGCAGCTCGACTTATTCAATGATTTTGTCAAATATGTATACTTTTGCGTTAGTCATGTTTAGGTTTATATATATCCTTTGTTTTGTATACATGTAAATCAAATTTGATTTGATTCGATTTGATTTGATTTGATTTGATTAAATTTTTGCTCACTATCTCCCTCCCCCCCCCTAAAATGAAACCCTAGGTACGCCAGTGAACAGATACAATGTACTGATATTTCTGAAAATAAAAAACATTACAGTAATTTATGTGCGAAGGCCCTCGCCCCTTTTGTGTGTGATCCCCCCCCCCACCCACACACACACACACTTTTTACTTTTGCAACATTACCATCAAGTACATTTAGGTTCCGTACAAATGGTTTATTCGGGGGGGGGGGGTGTTGTTTTTTGTTGTTGTTTTGTTTTGTTAAATGGGTTTTGTTCTTTTTTTTTTCTTTAATTTGTTGAGAAAATAATCACCGTGACCGCGATTGGCTCTGTGTACAAAATGAATGTAAGATATGAGATATGCCCTGATATTGTTCCATTTACTTTATTCTAGATCAAAAAAATAAAGCATGGATACATGGGTAGATGAGGTAAGACAATGGCCATATCTGACAGATGAAGGTATGATGTATTTTTGTACTTTCGATGGTTTTTCAACTTAGTTTTGTCAGTAAAAGTTCGATTGCAGCATAGAAGCCTAGTAAACGGGAGCCCTCAATCTTACCCTGTTTACAAAGTCATGTTTTCACTCATTAAATTTTACGCCAAAGTACATAATGATAATGTTTCTTGATTTCAAAGTCCTTTCTGTTGATGTTTTTACCCACTGGCGACGAATTCTTCACACTGCGTACGGAACCTGTGTAGGGCCCGGAGTACGGCTTCTCACACAAACAGGCTTCATGAGTCAAAAGCGAGTGAATTTCGCACTCAGTTAGCTTTCAATTCTTAAACTTTCTTCCCATTCCTGTGGCATTTGAGCACCGCAAAGCTGCGACCTGAACTTTCATGATTATTCCTCTCTGCAAATATTAAAAGAAATCTGCATATATTGGTCAAAATATGCAAAAAATCTAACGAATGTACATAACGCGCCATTGACTTGTGTACTATAAAAGTTGGAGCGCCCACCGCAGTATGTCGAACTGTGTCGAACAGCCTGCTGCCCTCTTGCGTTGTGGGATTGGTCTATAGGTAGATTTCGTGGTCAATTTCAAACCTTCTCCGATCAATTTAGCGTTTCGAGCAATCAGTTTCGTCCGAAATGCACTTGTGATAAAGTATCAGATTTTGACAAAGTCGTCTTGGCCATTCAAAAGCATCAACTCAGCGATCAACGTGCAAATTGCACCAGTCAATGAGCAATGAATTCGATGGGGTAATTCAAATTCGTCCGTTCGGATCACTTCAGTCTATTCTGTCATTCAAATTCATTAAACATGTTAAAGGAGAATGCAAACCAGGCATCAGTATGCTCTTAGTGAATAAAGATGACCAAGAAGAGTCAACAGTGAAAGATTTAGTAAAATCGTATAATCTGTTCAAAAGTTATGAATTGTAAAAATTCAATAAATCCACGTTATCGAGATCCTTGAGTTGGCACCTTTGCCAGAATCTGTGATAGCATCGTGGACAACTCTCAATTCCTTTGTACATAATTTTAAAAAATGATTTATAATCTCAGGTCAGGAATCAACATAATTCTTCCCAAAATGCTTGCAGAATTGATATAGTCATGTCATACTCAAAAAATAAATTAAAAGAATTTTCTTCTTTTTTTTTTAAATAAAGAAAATGTTGAATTCTGTGTACAAAATGAATGGAGAGCTGTCCACGAGACATCACGAGTACTGGCAAAGTTGCCAATTCAATGTTCGCCATAATAAGGATTTACTTTCACTTTCAAAATTATTCTTGAACAGATTGTCTGATTTTCTGCAAACTTTCGCTGTTTACTCTTCTTGTTTTTCTTCATTCGCGAGAAACACACTGATGCATTCTTCTTTAATGAACACCCCTTTTTTAAACTTAGTGCGTTGAAATGAAAAATGGCATTGTGTGGTTCGGTCGGAGTAGAAATAAACAACACGAGGGATTGAGCGACGATTTCTCAGGTAGATAATTATCCATGGTGCAGTTATGGTCATTCTAAACCTTCTTTTTTCGTATCGAATTTGGTTAAAAAATTGATTTGAGGTTCTCAAAATAACTGTGTGGAAATGATATTAGACTTTTAGGGGCCTTTGCTCTATTCTCCTTTGATCGACTATAAATCTCCTTTATTTCCCGCATTATTTATTTTCATTTGCGTAATCGAATCGAATCAAATTTATGCATATACTCACATTAATACAACTGTTATTCCTGACACCCCCTCAAAAATGAATAAATAGATAAATGAATAAATGATTAAATAAATGAATGAATAAATAAATAAATAAATAAATGAATGAATAAATAAATAAATAAATAAATAAATTAATTAATTAATAAATAAATGATTAAATAAATGAATAAATAAATAAATGAATAAATAAATGAATGAATAAATAAATAAATAAATAAATAAATAAATGGCAACAACTCTCGATTGGCTCATTACTGCAGAAAATGTAGAAGATGTAGAAAATGTAGTGAGGACACAGACACACTTACTCTCCTCGATGCCTAGCAAGGCAGAACAATGATAGACAGACTGCCAGAATTTGTAATTACCGATGATAGAAATTATACAGTATGAGAAACTTCAGGTTAAAAAATGTGAAATGATTAATATGAACATACGCACGAGACAAGAAATATACAAAATATATAGGCAGGCGCGCCGGATGGGTCCCAGCTTGGGGGGGGGGGGGGGGGCAAACATTCTTGGTTGCCCATCTCAAACCTTTACTGGGGCTCATGCACCTCGAAAGCTTACTATCAGCATACAGCCTCTCCCCGGAACATGCTTATTTCTCCCCCTTTTAAACATATTTCTTTATATTTCAAAAGTCCAACGTTGAGAATTTTTCATGAAGAAAATGAAAAAAGAAATTTTGCTTCGATCAAGGTTATCATGAAATATTTCCCATCATCTCTCATCATTAGAACAGAAACAGGATTATTTGTTCATCGCTGCATGGAAGAGTTATTAATGGCGTAAATGCATAATTCCACGATGAACATGATGAGGCCGACGGCATTTTCCCGAATAAATAGCAGCTCTTCAGTTTCACAAATTTGTCCGCGCGAGCGAAGTGTTCTCGCAAATTTTTACACTTTGGGTTGTGAAAATGTGCAGAAATTTCATATTTCGGGACTTCCTAAATACACTGAATTAAAAAATACCTTATCCATTATGATAATGAAAATTTTTATTAGCAATAACCTTGCGAGGGGCAGGAACAAAACAGACAATCCCTTATCCTTTTACAGAGGAAAACTCATGTATTTTAGAGCAAAGAAAAGTTCACTATACATCATTTTACATCAAAATCACTTATTATTGCTTGTCAAGGGAACCCTACTCCGGGGGCAAAATTTATTTTTGCAAATTTGCAAGCACTTTCGGGCTGAAAACTTGCATTTCTCAACACTAGAAAGCTATTCGTATACTCTTAATTATGATGCTTAATTAAATTGTTATGTGATGAGGGGCGAAAATAATTTCCCTCCCCTCGAATGAATCAAGCATTTGCCCCTTTTTTCATAGATGATAGACAGAATATCAAGATACTGAGAAACATTGCATCTTATTAATATACGAGGGAGCGTAACGACCGAGTAAGAAAATTGTGATTTTTGAATTTTTTTTTTCTTCCGGGGTGGGCGGGGGATGGGGCCATTGAGAGAACAAAAATCGATTTTGCCCCCTTCTTGAATGTTTGGGTGGGGCAACTGCCCCTCCCCCCCCCCCCCCACACACACACTTTCGGCGCCTATCTATATGGGGAACATGAAGAATAAAAACGAAAATGAAAAAAAAAGTCCGATGAAAAAGATCAAAACAAAAATGAAGTGGAATTTATAAAATATATATTTATACCACTGAAAAAGAAGGAAACTGAATTTAACACAATATAATTCTGATACATGACAAAGATGAAAAAAAAAACATGATTATGCATATTATGTGGATGATTTTTTGTTCACGCTAGCATGAAGCAGATATTCTAAATTGAAGGAATAAAATAGAAAATTTACTTTCTGAAAAGGAATTTGAATGCTTGAAATACGTTCAGAACTAGGTACTAGTTTGATTGCAGATATCTCAAATTCTAGTACCGCACATTAAAGAAATCGTTTTTTCCATTTTCACTTTTGATCGCTCACAAACGAATTTGTGTGCTCTAAAATGAAATAGCTTGCTATTTGTATGAATTTAAATGACACAATACGAGAGTTATCGTTTAATTTGAATGCCTACTTTACGAATTTGATTGGTACGAGTTTGAATTTGACCGGGAATTCCTACAGTAACTGTGCTATATAAATTACAATCTGACCTTGCATGTCGATGTTCTTATACCTGAACAAGAAGTTCTTCCGTTGCCCGAATATCCAGCACTACATCGGCATGAATAACTTCCGTATGTGTTAACACATGTGGCATTGGCATGACATTCACCACTCTTCTCGGGACATTCATCGATATCTGTAAGTATCAAATTATGACTGTGTATTTTAAACAGAATATATATATAAAATGTAAATTATGTTCTCAAATAAATACATTCCTAAAATAGATTTTGAAATAGAAGTAATTTGAGGTTGAATAGAATTTGATGACTTAAGGAAAAGCACATGCGTGCATCTCCTTTAAAAAAAACCAACCTATTTTGGATGAAATTGGTATAGAGGACTACGAAGAAAAATTATGTTCGAGCCCTAGGCCTATTTTGAATATAGCTCTTCTGACGACTGGCAAGCTTGCTAGACTTAACTTTAGGGAAACTCATTTGGATTGGCTGCAAATTCAATGAAGGAGTCTATACAAGACAAGTAGACGGGTTAATCATCTCTTAGGTATGCAAAGTAAGCATGTGCTTTGCAGAGACTTTGAGTAGGTTGAAATGGCTATGACTATCGCATCGACTAGACCGAGGTGGATCCAGTCGGTGGGTGAAAATTCAGGCGATTGGTTCCAAAGGATCCATTCGCTTGCCCGGAACAAATCGCTACATGACATGGGCGCTCAAAGGCCGCATCTGGGTTTCATGTGGACCATTGGAGAGAATAGTGACCTTGGGGGGTTACCGGTTACCCCACGGGGTCACTGTTTTCTCGACGAATGGAGTCTAGTCAGATGGGTGGGTTTTAGTGGAGTTTTTTATTGTGTGAGCGCGTGTGGGTGTGTGTGTGGGCGTGCGTGTGTGTCGATCAATATTTGCCCTAATTAAAAAAAGGACTCTAAAGGGGCTCCAAGGTCCACGAGGGTAGGGCTCATAACGCAGCTGATGGTAACCCTTTCCCCGCCCAATTTCATATGTATAAGTCACTCAAATTCATTAAGGTGCATTTAAATTCAAGGCGTATCGTTTTGCAGGCGATCTCTGTCTTTTGCTTTTAAATCCGGCCACTGAAATCCATTCAAAGAAACTTGAATTTTCTTTTAAGCATTCAAATTAATTCATGAGCAAAACTGTTTCACATTAGATCACCGTAATTTTTTTCATCTGCTTTCAATTTCTTTTTAGGGCAAAGAGGTTCGTTAACGTACAGGCTTACAGATTCGTGAATGCACGCGGTATAATTATTTGGAGTATTCTGGACGATGCATAAATGCACTTATTTAAAACATGCTTGCGTTTTCGTTACTGAAGGGCTGCCAAGGCCATCAGCATCCAATTCTGAATTCACATTTATGAAATTCCGTGTAACTAGTTTAAATGTGAATGACTCATTTGGAAAAAAAAAATGTTGGAAAGAGATGAATTCGAACGAAGAAAAGTTATTTTGAATACCCATTCGTTATTGTATATTCTTTATCGAATTTCAGGTGATTAAATTTATTGAAATTTATTGAAAATTTTATTGTACAGATAACACATTAGAATGACAAAAAGCGAACTACACTGACGGACAGCCGTGGTGATCACAGCATTCGTGAATATAAATGCTTTTCACATTAAATCGAAAGATGAAATTTCAAAATTGGGCGGGAATACCTAACATGGAACCCGGATATTTTGTTGGGGAATATTAATTGCTTCTGTGGAAGGTGAAAATGTTTAAAGGCATTGGCTAACTTTGTGAGCAGCCGATTTAAAAATTCTGAAAATCTAAGATGAAACAGTGATGTGTATGAGCATGGCCGTACGCAGTGGGGGGGGGGGGGGGGCAGGGGGGCAGTTGCCCCCCCCCCCCCCCGAAATTTTGAAAACTTACATTTTTTTTATTGAAAATCACCCAATCATTATCATTATTATCAAACATTGGTTCACCTTTTAATAGCTGAAAATATTTCATGTGGATATTATTCTTTGAAACTTTCAGACTGACAGTTTTACACTATAACCCTTACGTTTATCCCGTTTTCAAGTAGCAAAATTAGATTTTATCTAATCCTTACTATGCTAACCAGTAAGATAATCCCTCTGTTCAGTTTTCCTTTTTTCCAACAAAGAGGCAAAAATTACTGCAGATGACAACTTTTTCTCCGATTGATTTGGAAAAAAGTAGCAGTAAAAGGCTCAAGTAGTAATATGTGGAAAATTCATCACCACGAATGAATACAGAATTATACCTAAACAACGCTCTCCTATCATCCTAAATCCAGGAAGACATGTGCATGAATAACTTCCAATAGTGTCGGTACACCTGGCATAGGGGGGGCATGGAGTCGTCTGCTCAACACATTCATTGATATCTGCAAGACAAATAAAGGTATTTGAGGTTAGATTTGATGACTTATAAGAATTCTACCTAAAGAAGTGTCTTTTTTGTGTGTATGCAGTTCCACAATTGCAAGCTTTACTATAGGCCTACATCAATTTCAAACCTTCTCTAATCAATTTTGCGTTTCGAGCAATCAATTTCCTGCGAAATGCAATCGGGATAAAGTATCAGAGTTCAAATTCGTCCTTGGTCATTCAAATGCATCAACTCAGCGATCAAATAGCACTAGTCAATTTAACACAATAAGCAACAGTATTCCACAAGGTAATTCAAATTCGTCCGTTCGTATCACCTCAGTCTTTTCGGTCATTCACATTCGTTAATGAACACTCATATTTAAACTTAGTGCATGCAAATGAAAAATGTGAGGTTCGGACGAAGGAGAAATAACCAGCATGAGGGAAATTGACGATGTCTCTGGTAGACCCTTAGCCATGATGCAGTTACTAGTTATGATCATTCTCTAAGCATATACACTCAACAACAACAAAAATAAGTAAGTATATTTTCATGTCCAGATTTTTTTTTTTTTTTATAGAAGACGTTATTAAAACTTATGAATCAAATTAAAGGAAATTTAATGTCTTTTGAGCTGGCAGGTGAACATAAAAGATCAACTTTACGCATGAGTGAACACATTTTTTCTTCTCTTCCAAGGTGCAAAAGTAAAAATTGCAAAAATGTACAGTTTGTCGTTCATAACAATGGGAGCAAAGATTAATCTCTAATACACAATAGTCAGCATAATAATGAGCCTTCGCTCTAATAATCTCTTTCCAACCCCCCCCCCCACCCCCACCCAGGGAAAAATTAAGGGGAAAAAAAGAGAATAAGTTTCATGTCCATTTTCTTTCTATAAGTGAAGCGACTTGAAATGCACCGTCACATTGCACCGGAAATTACAAACAAATCATGAAGTTTGCATGGTTCGTGAATCGTTGCACTTGAAAAGAAAATCGATCTTCAAATCGAAAAATGGAACAAGAATAGTTACAGTGTCATATAGCATGCCAAGGTGATTAAGAAAAATTACTTTTTCACTGAGGTACGCTTTTTAAACAAAATTAGTTTTCCCTGGAATAGTACAGTGCACATCCACATTCTACACCGCTGAGTAACCATACTGTCATTACATTTTGATTCACAAGTTCATAAATTCTTGAATTTATCATGAAGTCATGAATAGATTTTAAAAAAAAATCACATGTGGGGCATGTAATCATCCATGTGGTTACTCCACGATGTCATTTAAAGTTGGACGTTACAAAAGCTTCCCCTTTGTTTCCTTTCTCTTTTTTTTTTTGTGGGGGGGGGGGTTGGGTGGGTGGGAAGAGATACAGCGGGCAAAGGCTCTGTTACGTAATTCAGCCAAGTCTCACTATTGTTAGTCTGATATTTTGCTCCCATTGTTATTTGGAAGGGCATTTACTCTTGAATGGCAAATTGTCGATTTTTTTTTTTTTTTTGCAATTTTTTCTTTGGTACCTTGAAGAGAAAAACGAATGTGTTCACTCATGTGTAAATTTTCTCTTTATATTCACCTAACAAATGAAAAAAACAATTAAATTTCCTTTAATTTGATGTATGATAATTATGTTGGTTTTTATCAAAGTTTTCTGTGACAAAGCTTAACATGAAAAGATGTTTACTTTCTTTTTTGTTGAGTGTATACAAAACTTCTTTTTTCATATCCAATTGGGTTATAATGTTTATTTGAGGTTATAAAAATAACTATGTGGAAATGGTGTTAGATTTCTGGGGATTTTTGCTCCATTCTCCTCTGATCCACCAGAAACCCATTTTATTCCCCGAAATATTTATTTGTATTTGCGTAATCGATGAGTTAACCAACGCCTTCAAATTTATGTACATTAACACATCTGTTGTTCCTGACACCCCCCCCCCCTCGAAAAAATGGCAACAACTCTCAATCGTCTCATTACTGCAGAAAATATAGTCACAGACGACACATAGACACTTCCTTTCCTCGATGCCTAGCAAGGCAGAATGGGTGATGTTCCTTTTTCCCGAGGTTCGTTATTCCGAAGATCCATTATTCCAAAGGTTCGTTATTCCGAAACAAATTGCATATACCTAGATGTTTGTTAGTCCGGAAATGAAAAAGGGTTCTTTAATCTGAACATTTGTGGTTTTATTCCGAAGGTTCATTATTCCAAAGCTTCGTTTATCCAAAAATGGAGTAAGGTTTGTTATTCCAAAGGTTCGTTAATCCGAAAATGAAATAAGGTTCGTTATTCCGAAGGTTCGATAGTCCGAAAATAACAAACAAACTAACGCACCTTGTTTCATTTTCGGACTGACGAACCTTCGGAATAACGAACCTTATTTCACTTCCGGAAGAACCTCCGGAATAAGTAAACCGCTTCCATTTTCGAAATAACGAACCTTCGGAATAAAGACGTTTAACCGCAGGCAGAACAAATGACAAACAGACTGCCGTAATTTGATATAACAATTACTTATCATAGAATTTATACAGTATGACAATTGCCAAATTATCTTAAGGTTAAAAATATATTAGATTATTGATATGAACTTACGCACAAGAAAAGAAATATATGCAAAATACATAGGGAACATGAAGAATGAAAACAAAAAAATTTTAAAAGTCAGATGAATATGATCAAAACAAAACTGTAATGGAATTTATAGAATATATATTTATATCACTGATAAAGAAGAAAGCTGAAAGGAAATATAACACAATATAATGGTTATAACATGACAAAGATTAAAAAAAAAAAAAAACATGATTATGCTATTTATAGCGTAGCATGAATCAAAGTTCCCCAGAGCTGTCCTACCATTTCGGAAAGTTTTGCAAAGGTTTTAAAAATTTCATTTTCTTACCCCATAGTCAATGTATGTTCAGAAGAATTGCTTTTTACATAACATACTTTTGACTATGGGGTATAAAAATGTGTAACTTCCAAGAAAAATGAGAAAATGTGAAATTTCATGTACAAAGTGAATGGAGACCTGCTCGCATATGATGTCATCAGTGTTGCCAATTTGCAGAGCTGAGAGCAGTTTACTGGAAAATGTAAATGAGTGTAATTTCCTTATTCTTTGACCGATTTTGCTCACATTTCTTTTTTAAAATGCTGTTCAAATTTATCTCCTTTTACTGAAACAGTGAAACTTCTAGGGTGGAATTATTCTTTAATAATGTACATTTTATCAGCATCCTTTTTGTCGAATATTTGGTAAGATAAGAATAGGCTAATGGTCACAAGCCATTATCTCATGAAAATTATTCTGTTATGGGTTTTCTTCCCGTTCGACTCCTTGCAGTTATATTATAACAGTACATGTATAACACTGGATAGAATAGCTTCTTCTCGTTATTCTCTTTGTCTTTTTCTTTGTCTTTTTTGCGGATTATAGGAGGCTATGAAATTGTTCATTTTTTCATGGTGAATTATTGGGGGATGATTGTACAGGCCATCCCCCCAGACCCAAATTTTGGGGGAATATATCCCCCCCCCCGATCGACACCCATGTTCTTTATCTAATTTCAGGTGATGTATTAGAAAAATCTTTTGTGCAGTTAACACATTCGAATGACAAAAAGGGAATTATAATGACGAATAGCCGTTGTTATCACAACTATCGTGAATATAAAGGTGAAATTTTAAAATTGAGTGGAAATACCAAAAATAAGCCCCGTTGTGACAAGGTTTTATGGACCTCGGATATTTTGTTGGGGTATATTGCTTCAGCAAGGAGAAAATGTTTAAAGGCACTGGCTAGCTTTGTGAGCAGCCGATTTAAAAATTCTCAAACTATGATGAAATACGTGTATGAGTACTTGTATTTGTACTCAAAAACCCAATACCAACCATAATTTGGCATGAAAACTGTTAGTAAGACGCAAACAGCGATTTTATTATTTTTGGTCTCAGACACAATAAAATATGAGGACCGTTGTGCTTGAATTGAAAAAGACCGTCATCTGCCTCCTAGTCCCTCCGCATGATATGCCAGTACACTAAAGTCCCCAGTTTTCCGCGCTACGGAAAATGGAAAAAAATTCACGGAATTCGGGAAGAACACGGATTTCACGGAAAACGCGATTTTTCAGGCAAAAAAAGTTGAATTACGAAAAATACAGTGAAAATCATGGAAAAAAGGCAAAATCCAATAAAACAAAATAGTGCAAGAGCGGAAAATCTGGATCAAACGTGTTCGCAGTGTTTAGCGTGTGTTCGCCAAGCTTTATCTCCGGGGGGGGGGGGGGGGGCGGTCACTTCCATTGAAGAGTGGACAGCATCCGCGAGAATTGTCCTTAACAAAGCACCCTAAACGAGGATTCAAGGGCAGGCCACTAGGACAGTGCAGATGTCCCAGATTTGCACACCCTAAACAGGGATTTCATTAATTGTTGGGATGTCCATACCCGAAACGAGGATATTCCCATTTTCATACCTTGAGAGTGATAGTGGGGTCCATTGAAAGTTTGGAGCAATTTATATCTCGAGATAATTCACTGTATCATTATTATTTTACACAGGAGTTATAGGATTTTCCGTTCACCGGTCTTGTTACAGTCGGTCCCATACCCTTTTTAGATTATCGTGATTTAGGGTTTTTTTTTTTTCATTTTGGGGTGTTTTTGTCACTCTATTCGCGTTCAGCGCGTTCTGCGCCTACCCCTGAAAAAAATACCCTTTTTCCGCTTTTTTTTTTTTCTCGCGGATGCTGTCCACTCTTCAATGGAAGTGACCCCCCGGGCTTTATCTACATACTACAGTGCGTGTATATTAGCGTGACTTACGTTTTTCTAAGATTTTTACTGATTACAATTGCTTTATGTTTTGTGTATGTCACCGAAGAACACGGAATTTGAAGTTTAGAACACCAAAGAACATGGAATTTGCATTTTTAGAAAACGGAAAACTGCGGACTTTACAATACACATAGTACGGTCCAGTAAGCCATGCGCG
Organism: Echinometra lucunter; assembly: GCA_029962745.1. NCBI lineage: Eukaryota > Metazoa > Echinodermata > Echinoidea > Camarodonta > Echinometridae > Echinometra > Echinometra lucunter. The sequence continues at coordinate 2,128,752 of CM057160.1, read as the reverse complement.
CATGCGCACTCCTTACGTCTAGTCCGTGCAACCAAACCTTATTATCAAACAGTGGTTCACCATTTTACTAGTTAAAAATATTTCCTGCGGATATTATTCTTTGACACTTTCAGACTGGTATTTTTACACGATAGCCCTTATTTTCATACCATATTCAAGTAGCAAAACGAGATTTTTTAAAATCATAACCATGTTAACCATTGCCTTTAAGAAATTCCCATGGTTCGTTGTTCTTTTTTCGGACAAAGAAGGGAAATTACTGCAGATGGTAACTTTTTCACTGATTGAATTGGAAAAAAGAAGCAGTAAAAGGCTCAAGTAGCAATTTGTGGAAACCCATCACCACGAACATTAATACAGAATTATACCTATACAAGTGTCTCCGTTCCTCCTATATCCAGGATAACATTGGCATGAATAACTTCCGATAACGTTAATACACATGAACTGGCTGCTGCATTCAGCCGTACCCTCAGTACATTCATTGATATCTGCAAGTATCAAATACAAGTATTTGAGGTTAAATAAACTGTGCACAAAAAGTAAGTTCCCCTACAACAAACTGTATTTTTTTTTTAAAACTAGGACATGTAGGAGGAGTTATAAAAATCTAATCATATGTCCGTGTAGTTAAATTTCGTAGCAACCCTTTGTGTGAAAATTAGGGAGAACCGTCAAGTCATGCTTCAGTGGCCACTTGTGAAGGTTCACAAGGTTCATAATGTAATTTTAATTTACTAATACTTGAATTAATTCTAGTTTTGCGTAGCTTCAGGGTATGTGTTGCGTTTTATGTTACTTTTATGTGACTTATACTCGTTATTTCGTGGTTGACTGAGCATACATACAAGAAAAAAAAAACCTGCATTTGCAGGATTTTTAGTAGAATTTTGAAATAGATGTCATAAGAAACGTGTTTGAAGGGTTGTTAATGACTTTCTGACATGGTATTCAATACTGCACGGTTGAGTGAGCACGGAATAAAGACGAATAATATAATGGCCATATAAAAATTCCGCTAAAAGAAATGAAATCGCTCTGTGCTCTGACACAGAAGTAAATTATTATTTTCACTGGCGGTTTTGCCGGATGCATGCATATTGACTGTTTAATGCCCTTAAATACATGTTTTCACGCTTGACTAAACGCATAAGTCTTGAAAGGTACCTTTTATCCACAGACGTACATTAATTATCTTTGATGGACTTTAACATTGCACGTAGTATTTGGAAAGCTTAACCAATTCCATTCCGATGCCAATCCCGTAAATTCAAGCTTGCATGAGCACAAATGGCAAAAATAAGAAGGAAGTTCACACTTGAATGAGCACATTTTCATATGGTCGTTATTCGTCTTTATTCCGTGCTCACTCAACCATGCAGTATTGAATACCAAATCATTAACACCTCTTCACACATGTTTCTAGTGAAATTTATAATGATCAAAATTCTACTGAAGGCTCTGCAAAATAAAAGTTTTTTATCTTGTGTTTGTGCCAGTTCTGACTTCTGCGTGACCCTCGAAATGCTTCATATTCAAAATGATGGCTAGAAATTGTAATGTCGTGTTCATATCAACCTTGCCTTATCTTTCAGATCAGATATTATATGACACCCGATATAAAAAGACAGAATATGTTGGCTAGAAATTGTAATGTCGTGTTCATATCGACCTCGCCTTATCTTTCAGATCAGATATTATATGACACCCGATATAAAATGACATAATATGTTAACATATATCTTAAGTACTTTGCCAATCAAAATGCAAATAAGTTGGAAAGTCCCACAAAGAAGATAAAGATTTAAAAAAAAAAAAAAAAAATTATCAGTACATGTACATGTACAATGACACAAAGGGTGACATCTAAAAAAACAAAAAAACCTTCGCTTTAAACGCGCCAACCTTGCCCTGAAGCCACACTTATCAAGATTTTATTAGTAAATATCAATAAATTAGAATTGCATTATGAACCTTATGAACTTTCAAAAGTGGCCATTTTGTGTTCTGACTGTGCTCACTAAAGCATGGCTTGACGGCTTTCCATAAATTTTACACAAAGGGTTGCTGGAATGTGGCTACACGGACATATGATCATATTTTTATAACTCCGACTATTACAGTTTGTTTTAGGGAGGACTTACTTTTTGTGCACAGGTTAGAATTTGATGACTTAAGTAAAAGTACACATTTCCTATATAAAAGGTCTATTTCATGTTATGTGAAATAGGTTAAAAAGGGTGTTAATGGGACTACGCAGACATTTTGAAGCCATATTTTGAATATGTTGGCATTTGAAAAAAAAAAATTAAGGAATACTATTTCATATTGTCTTGATACATGTATGAAATAAACAAAAACAAATATACAATACACTGATCAGAACAGCACAGTAACATATTTATGAAGGCTCTCGCCTTTCTTTTTGGTGGATCCCTCCATTTCCATAAGAGATTATACTGTACATATATTTTTGTCATTGTAAAAAAAGTATACGAATAGTTATGTATGTTTGATTTCTTTCATGATCTGTTATTTGTGTTTTGGAAATTAAATAAACTCTTGAACTCTTGAACTCTTGAACTCTTGAACTCTTGAACTCTTGAACTCTTGAACTCTTGAACTCTTGAACTCTCTTATTCCGTGTTTGATCCTTATGACTTTTTCCTTATGTATACATTTAGGCTCTGAACCGCCTTTGTTGTCTTTTGGTTGTTATAATTGGTTTTGTTTAGTTGTTGTAGTTTAAATGGTAATTTTTTGAGAAAACTATCACCATATGCATACGTGTTCTCGTAGGCAGATAAGAATTAACCTAAGCAAATGTCATTTTCGGTACAATGCATTATTAGCTCTATCACAGCCTAAAATTATGTAAATAGCGCATGGTCTATATCATGCACTATGCTGGATGTGCACTTATTCCGAGTGCAGTATTTAGTATTTGAGTTCATATAGTCCAGTAATGGTGCATCATTATAACATGTACTATTTATTATAGTAAATAGACCCCTGACATTAGATCAAGCGTCTTTCTTCCTCGATTACAATTTGCCTATAAATCTCGCTCTGGGGCCCGTCGCATAAAAATCATTATAATATCAAATTTGCTATTATAATAACTCTTCATGAAAAACTGGATTCTGATTTGCTGTTGAGCATGGCATGTCGCTCAACAGCCAATCAAAATTCAGTATTCCACGAAGAGTTACTATAACAGCAAAGTTACTATCGAAGTAATCAAATATACCATGCACTGAGAAGTCCCTCAGAAAATAGTGCTATGCCAGTCACCGAAGAATCCATAATTTCACCTGGTACTTCGAAAAGAGTGCATGGCATATTTTATTTACATCCTATACGCAAGAGAAAAAATGTATCATACATACAAAAAGTAGTAATAAAGAAGTCAATTTACCACATTTGTTCATTTTTTGCTTAGTCACGCAAGGTCATTGCTTAAAGCCAACGATCTAACAAAAAGGATGAAAACTTGAAGTAAACATGAAACGATGAAAACTGGAAAACTCAAACACATTTACAATGTCTATAGTTTCATGTTTCAGTTATTTGTTGTAAATATTTACAACGCACGTATGAAAATGTAATGAGTGCCTTTGCCCCGGCCGTTGCATAAGTCGTCGTATAATACAATGCACATGCAGCGCAAGAGCATACGCGGGAGTTTGACGCAGGCAGTCCGAGTCAGTCTCATATTATCGGATATCGATAGTTAAATATCCCGTTATCGTAAAATATGACGTCAGTAGAGGTGCCGTTGTCGAGTGGTTTAAGGCAAAGGCGTTTTGAATAAGGCGCTTGACTGTAGACGTGAAGGTCCGGGGTTCGATCCCCGTCACGGCACTTATGCCCTTGAGCAAGGCATTTTATCTTCATTGCTGTTTTATCGTCTATCAAATAAAGTGATGTGCTATATGGATATTGATACCAACGTATGCATGTTTTTAAAACAATTTTAAAAAGTCAGAATCTTGGTATAGCGGAAAATATACCAAGATTGACGTCACGCCACATCCATTCTTCTTTCATGGTGAAATTATTTTTAGTCACATGAGAAGTTCTCGACGAATCCTAGCTGGATAAATTTAAGACGTAGGATATAATTAAATAATATGGACTGGTCTTTTATAGTTATTATCTACAAGACATCTTGAGCAAATTCATGACAAAAATGAAATTTGATGTAACTAAATTCACATTATAAAAAAGGCATTATAAAAAAACAGGCAAAACAACAATCATTATCCGACAAAATATAATGAATTCGTGAAGATTTCGTTTATGGCAGTGTGGTGACTATATCAAAATTAATTTCCGTAAGCAAATTCTTCACATACTTATGGTATTTTTCTGGATAATCATTGTGGCGTGCATCCTCCTTGGCAACCTCTTGGCAATGACCCACAGATATTTCTCTTCTCTGGGTGTAGTTCTTTTCTTCCGCTCTTTTCTGGATAGTTGTGGACATTAATTTCTTGCGAAATGTGTATACAAAACTTGTAAACATGTTGGGGAGAAATATGAATTGGAGGGGGGGGGGGGTATCTTGATTCTGTTAACTGATAATCCCCACCTCCCAATGTGGCGATTTGTTTCCTTTGGTCTTTTGTCAGGAAAGAAAAGGACACGTTCTCCCTTTTAAGATGTAAACAAATGGTCCACAAAATTCAGTGGTTATAAAAATCATTTAGCTATGTTGCAATACTTGTGGCACGGGAGGGTAGTAACTTGGCTATATTTGATAATCTGACTGTGCAAATCGGTGTTTTTATACCTGAACAAGTTGTTCCGTTGCCCGTAAATCCAGCATTACATTGGCATGTATAACTTCCCGGTGTGTTAAGACACGTGGCATTGAAGTGACAATCAGTTGTCCTCTCAGTGCATTCATCGATATCTGGAACTATCAAAATTGGAATACAATTAGATGACTTCAGAAAAAACACATTCATATCTTTTCCTGAAAAATGAAAACTGGGGGGGGGGGGGGTTGATTTTACACTTTCACTTCAAATAAGCCACTACAGGCCACGCCCCTTGACTGTGCATCGGTTAACCTTGCCCCCAAACGAAAATACAATAAAACTTAAAACAAAAACGACATGCATTAAAGTGGGTAACCAATGCTGAAACAATGTTAGTTCATTTAAAAGAGCATGATTTTATTAGCAGAAAATCATTTGCTTCAATTTTTTTTTAAAGTCGTGTTGCCAAGGAAACCCCCAATGTGGTAAGATTTCAGGATATTTTTGACCCCTCGGCTGTGACCCAGTTTCAACTGGGTACCCACTTTGACGTCAAAATGACGTCAAAGTGGGTACCTTGTCGCGCATTTCTAGCAAAATGCGCGCAAGGTATAATACATATTGTACAGTCTAGCGCGCAGCACAACTGCAATGCGCGAAGCTGGGTATCCACTTTTACGTCATACCTCATACTCCAATTTTTTGGTCAACTCTTGATTTTTTATGAGAAAATTAGCCAAAGTGCATTGATTTCGATTGAAAATCATCAAATTTTTATTGCTATTCTTCTTAGAATTCTATTCTCGATCATATATCACAAAAATATTAACCATTGTGTAATCATTTTAAACAAACACAGACAAAACACGACATTTTTTTTTTTATGGTGAGTAAAACAACAAAGCTGCAGTACCCACATACTTGTAGATGACAAATTGTGACACGCATTTTTTGTGATGCGGTTTATCGCTGAATTTGTGAACCACATTGTACCTCTTGACACATGCAATGCCATTGGAAGTCCAAAGACGCTTTGATAGTAAATACTATAGTTAGAGCTTTGATTTGACGCAACACCAATCGCTTTGAATTCCCGGTCCGGCCATAATATGCTGTCGTCGACGACTGCCAAGTCGGAAGGATGAATCGAAGATGAATCAAAGTCAAGAAGAACTCTTCTGTCACGGCCCCAGAGGTCAACAGACTCAAAACTGTCTGCTACAGCGTCACACCAGTAGATCCGCGAACCTGGTGAGATAAAATTATTAAAAGAGTTTTTCACTTTAAAGGTAATAAGCAGTAGTGGGAGAGGTGGCGCTTTGAATATTTAATTACTTGTTAGGTGGAATGAAATTATTACATGAACTAAGTTAAGTTAAATGAAGTTAGAATGACTAATTCAGAATAAAGTTGACAGGGATTTTTTTGTTTGTTGTTTGTTTGTTTGTTTTTAATTGTTTAGAAATGGCTAAAGTATCGACGGAAGTTTCGTCACTTTCTCAGTGCGGTACCGCACCGGTACCCCACCGAAAATTCAAACACGCGTAAACAGTGTGTTCGAGCCGCTATACGCTCTTGAGCCGAGAGCGTCGGGGTATAGGTGGTCCGTAGCGAGGGTATAAGGTGACGGTTGATGTTTGATCATTTGAATTATTTTACTGAAACCGTAATACTAGATTATCTCACTCATGCAGGGGCGTAGACGGGGGGGGGGGGGGGGGGGGGGGGATGGGGGATGAGGGGTATGCACCCCCCACCTCACAAGGTGGGGGGATGACATGTACAATCATCCCCCTCCAGGTTTTTGGGAAGGATGTTTGCTAACAAACTGAATTAACATGTTTATAAATGATAGGAACAACAATAATAGTTATAATCATCATCATCATCGTTAATGTGACTGAAATGACGATTACTATCATAACTATATCGATCATTATTCTGATTTATGTAGTTATTTACATTACTTTTGGGCAATTTCGGCGCTTTCACAGTTTTTTGAAGTGGTGTAACAACAAAATTTTAAAAAAGATAATTACAGTGATCCAAATATGCAATAATGTGTGACAATCCATATTCTATATTCGTTTGTCACGGTGCGTATATCTTCTATTTATGTCTGTGCATCATTGGTTTAAATCCCTGGGGATGGGGGATATATCCCCCACTTTTTTGAGAGGGGGATGGCGTGTACAAATACCCCCTCCCCCACTTTTTAAGGAAGAAATGATATTTGAATTAATCGTTAACAAAATTTTTAATATTCTGTCATAAACAACCATCATATGTTAGAATTTGAAAATGCGATTTAAAACGAGAAAAGCGCTTATCTTTGGCTCGCTCACTTCGCTCGCTCATCATATTATAGAATTTCTATTTGAAAATGCGATTGAAAACCAGAAAAGTGGTAATTTTTGGCTCGCTCGCTCGCAAGATAAAAATTAAAATGTGTGTAATGGGTCTGTGCAGGTGGGAGGGCGTGTGATTATACTTAAGTGTGAGTTCCACAGAAAAAAAATCGGCAAAAAAGTCGATCCTCCCCCCCCCCCCCCATTCCTCAAAGTGGATTTACGCCGGTGCTGTGCATTCGGGTGTATGTGTGTGGGTGTGTGTGTGTGTTTGTGCATGCGCCTTCCATGCAATTTGGGGACCAAGTGTGAGGGTGTGTGTGCATGTGCGTGTGTGAGTATCTGTATACAAATTTGATTCTCGATTTCTCGTGAACGGGAAATCATCCAACCCACCCCCCCCCCCCCAGGTGTAAGAACCTGTCTATGCCACTGCACTCATGTATCTTTTCATGCAAGTTGAACAGCAGTAAGGGACTGTATTTGAGCAGTTTTATGCTATTAAACTTTTATTTTTCTACTACTGCTGTTAATTACATTTGAAAAGATAAAAGTAAACATCACCAGTCACTCTAACAAGAGAACAGCGGAATGGCATACTCCATAACCATATTAATCAAGAATAAGACCAAAATTTTGTTATCTGATTAGCCTCAGTTACATCGGCAAGAAACAATTTTTTTTAATGGGTTCTTTTTTCGTACCGTTTACACTTTGATTTGATTTGATTTGATTTTATTGTTTACTTCTGCAATTACATCATTCGTATATAATACATTTTCCATAACATAACAAACATAATATATTGAGAACTTTTTTTGGCATGAATCATAACTAAATGTACTAAAATTATCATTACAAACAAAACTGATCTCATACCAAATTAGTTAACATTTACAATTTGCAGGAGAAGGATTGTCATCATAAGCAGATTGCTTGAAAAAATGACAACCCCAGGTTAGAACTCATTGATTAATATAATACATTAATACAGCAGAATCGATAAACAGTACATTTCATGAAAAACAGCAGTAATGTAATTTGAACAATGAAGATGGAGATGATAAGGATGAAGATGATGGTGAAATGGTGAAGATGAAGGCGATGGAGAGGATGATGGTGATGATGCTTTAATGATGACACATCGACACAGAATTTTACTTCAAATATTCTGATATCAACATAGATTTAACGTTTGCCTTAAATGAGTAAAGAGACGTGGATCTTTTTATAGATTCAGGTAGAGAGTTCCACAAATCAGGACCATGGTGTCTTATGGATCTCTGCGCAATAAGCAATTTGGGGTTGATTAAATGGAAATTAGAAGAGTTCCGCGTAGGGTATGAATGGATAGATGTGTTCATAGTATAAAAATTGTGAAATGAAGGTGGGAGCATGTTATTTACGTATTTGAACATAAGCAGTAAGCTTTGAAATGAGTTTATGTCAAAAATAGTTAGAGTCTTTAGTTTATGGAATAATGGATTTGTGTGTGATAAATATTGCGAATTAGTACAAATTCGAATTGCTTTTTTCTGTAATAAGTATATTATATTAATTTTAGTTTTTGCACACGTTGCCCAAACTATATTGCAGTACGATATATACGGCAATATTAATGAATTGTATAGTAGAACGAGTGTAGTATGAGGAATTATGTTTTTCATTTTGTAAAGTACACCTACGTTTCTGGAGATGTTAGTAGTTATACAACGTATATGTTCATTCCAATTTAAATGTTCATCTATTGTGACACCTAAAAACTTTGTTTCTTTTTTCCTTTTGAGTGGAATATTATCTATGCTTATGTCGTATGGAAACTCAGTAATATGTGAACTTGTATGCGTAAAATACATAAAGTTTGTTTTGTCTATATTAAGTGAGAGCCTATTACATTTAAACCATAAAGATAGTTTAGGTAATTCACGATTAAATGTATCTACTAAAGTTTCTAAGCTAGTGTTTGAACAAAAAATGTTTGTGTCATCGGCAAATAATACAAATGATAATAAAGGCGTTACAGTAGTCAAATCATTAATATATATAAGGAAAAGTAAGGGGCCAAGGATCGATCCTTGTGGAACTCCTCATTTTATTGACTGAAAGTTAGAAGAAATATTGTTGTGAGTGACATATTGTTTTCTATCAGACAAATAACTCTCAAACCATGATAGTGCGATTCCCCGAATTCCATAATTTTCAAGTTTTTTAAGTAAAATCTGGTGGTCAAGAGTGTCGAATGCTTTGCTTAGGTCCATGAATACTCCTATTATGTGTTCTTTATTTGTCATTGCATTTGTAATTTTATCGTATATTTGTATTAAAGCCTGATCAGTTGAATGCCCTTTCCTGAATCCATATTGGTTTGAATTTAGAAACTGAAAAGTATCTAGGAACTTATAAAGTCTTTTGTAAATAATCTTCTCTAATATTTTGGATATGCTGGGGAGAATAGAAATAGGCCTATAATTTGTTATTTCGTGTGGATTGTCTTTTTTTAAAACAGGATTTACCTTTGCAATTTTTAGGGAATCTGGACATTTACCGGTGCTGATTGACAGATTAAAAATATGACACAATGGAGAGACAATATAATGTATGATCTGCTTAAGAAGCACCAAGATATTTTTTTGTTTTTGCAAAAATAAAAGATTTAAAAAAAATATTCGCATGCGCGAAAAGATTTCATACAGTTTTTTGTTTTGTTTTTTTAATTTCCATTATAAAAACAATACACACGTACAATCACATAATTATACAAAGAAAATTTAAAAAGTAATGTGAACATGATATACATATATTTGCATATTATACAAAAGTAAAAAAAAATGTACAAAAATATGAAAACTTAGGAATTAGCAAAACAGTAAGGAAAAATCATAAAAAAGAAATATACAGTTAAAACTGAGAAGGTGGGATAACCCATCTTCAGCTGCACAGATATGGTCATTCATGGGGACCAGATGGAAAGTGAAATTACGTTTTTTTAAATCCAAAGGAAAAGACTTTTAAACAAAAACAAAATCAAAAATGGTGTAGGGGTCTATTAAGATCTCAGTTGCTTAAGTGTTTGTTTCAATGAAAACAAAGATATAAGATTTAGATATATAAGGGTATGCTGTTAAATAACAGAGCCCCCTGAAGAAAAATGTGCATTTCAATAATTTATTCTTGGGTTTCGACATAAATTATTACTACGTAATGAACAGAAAGGTCTTGAGGCGTAAAAATGTCAATCTCTTGAGGATTTTGAACGTCATCTAAAACTTTAATGTGGAAATTTTGCCATCAAAGTATTTCATGCATTGAAGTATGTCGTTTTATATTGAGAATTCTTCTACCTGTAACTAGTCTGTCTCTTATTGATTATCATATTTGTCATATGAAGATTGCTATATTATATCTGTATAACCTAGGTGAGGTGGGATAACATTGTGCTATATAATATTATAATGTTCAAGTTTCTTCTTTAATATGTTTTCTTAAGTGACGGAGAAATCAAACAATGCGTCCAACCTTAACTGTTAACCCAGACATAATTTTAAACATGTATATCCCACTTCAGTTCTGAATTAGAATCAAAATAAACACGCAAGTATTTCAAAGATTTCATTTGATTAATCACGTGACCATAATAATAATACATACTTGGTCTAATTCTCATTTGGTCTACTGACCACTTGGCCTAATTGCCAATTCGTCTAATAACCACATTGTCTAATTGCAGTTTCATCTAATTCCAAAATGAAATTACCAGTTCATAACAGGTAATAGACTAAGTGGTGTTAGACCAAGTGGACATCAGACGAAATAGGCATTAGACAAAATGAAAATTAGACAAAATGAGAATTAGACAAACTGGTAGATAGGCGAAATGACAATTAGACCAAAAGGTCATTAGACGAACTGGTTGTAGACAAAATCGAATTAGACCATGTGGGACTAGACCAATCTTGCAGTAGACAAAATGTTTATAGAACAAGTGGCAATTCACCAAAATAACAAAGTATTATTTACTACAATAAATTATTTGTTCTGATATGCATTTCCTTGTGAAATGCAAAAAAAAAAAAACAAAAAAAAAAACTATTTAGTTGTCGAATAAAAAGAGGTAAGTCATTCCACAATTTACCACCACGATCCACGATAGAGAAATTTACGTCTGCAATTTCTGTGTTCGGCTTTGGCAAAATTACTTAGTGACTATGGTTACCCTTCCTCATGCAGTAATCCACATGTTTAAACACGAATTTCTCTTTTAGATAATCTGGAACCATATCATGAAAAATTTTGTACAAAAGAAGAAATAGAATGTATACAAAGAACAGCAGGGTCTGAATTAAATTACGAATCATTTGAACAGTTATTTATGTTTATTAGGCCTATGCATGCAATAAAGGCGCACCAATCATATTCCTAAAAGTTAGCCCAAAAATTGTTGCCATGAGATTGTTTGCGCAAGTTTTGAAAAAAAGGCTCTCTTATTTGAGAGTTGACGCGTTAATGAGCGTTCATTAGCATATGTGGCGACACAAAGTCCACTCATATGTGAAGACAAGAAAAATGTGTGCACACAATGTGGCGCCACAAAGTCACCTCATATGTGAAAGCACCTTTACGATATTATTGATATCAATCGGAAATTGATTGTAGTTTTATGTTACACGCCACAGGTATTTTAAAATGCTAATCCATGTCTTTCTTACCGTCAGAGTTAAGGTACAACCCATTCAACCTAGCTCTCCCAGTGAAGTTGACTAGGATGTATCTATCCCCACCATCCAAATTGGCTCTTTCGATTTTGGGCGAGGTGCCCCAGTCCGTCCAAAACATCACGCTGTATTATAAGAGGAAAAAGAAAAGAATGAGTAACAAATCAAAGGAAGTTGAAGAGGGTGCTTGATTTGGACCATTATCAGCATTAAGAGCTGAACGATGTTGCAGCGCCTATCAGTAAAATCTATGTTCAACTCTAGCATAGGCGCGGTGGTGGTGGTGGTGGCGAACTGGGTTTTTACAGACGTGTATCAATCAAATATGAATTTTTACGTCTGGGACCGACCTTTAACGTCACCATCCAAGAGACGTGGCTATGTAGATTCATATCTTGCCAAAGGACATTAGTGCAGCGGCAAGGATTCGAACCACGGACCTTCTGGTTCAGTCCGGAGACTTATCCACTGAGCCACACCACCATCACCGCTGAAGTACCTATATATACACACCCATAGATACTAGTACACACACACAAACACACACACACACGCACATGGCGCCTGCACGAACGCACGTGTAGTTTGACAGCTCTCTGACTTCACCCACTATTTTTTTTCGATTTTGAGTACATTCTTACATCTTATCATTTACTTCTATGGAGTGAACTTATTTAGCATCCTTCTCATCATAATTAACCAATTAACTTATTTTGTGGAAATAGTAAAGCCATTTGTTTCATCTCTTGCTGGAAGCATGGCTGAGGCGACCAGGATGAAGACACGCACACGTGCTAATGCTTCGAAACCTCCTCATGATCAGGCAACAGCCCTCGCGGCAGCTGGGGTGCTGATGACTCATCGGACGACCCAATCGACAACCCTCCTCAGGTTCAGGAGATTACGCTAACCGACCTCTATAATAACATCTCTGAGTTTAAAGCATCCATTTCTTCCAAGCTTGATAGCATCTCTACTGATTTGGCCGCTATCAATAAAAGGTTTACCGACCTAGAAGTAAGTGTGAATTTCAACGCAGGAAAAAATCAAAGAAATTGAGGATCAGAAGTTACCCGAAGTGAAAGATTCAACACAAAAGATGGTGAAATCTTCGGAAGTTAAACTTCTTTCTTTGGAAATCCACAATCGGAAATCTAATCTCCTTTTCTACGGTGTAAATCAAGCTGAAGGTGAAAATGTGTATACGGTCCTGAAGGATGTATTTGCTTCCCTTGGCCTTGAAGACGCAGAACTATTGCTATCGCCAATGCTCATCGCCTACCTCGACGAGGAACGGGTGATCAGACCAGCCAGTGGGGACCCGTCCCAATCTTAGCGCGGTTCTGCTACATGAAGGATTAGAAACGCCGTTTTGGCTGCATTTGAAGGCGGGCAGGGAAATCGGGCCGGGGCTGCAGCCTCTCCGGATACCGCCAAGCCCCAACCCCAATCACAGATCACCGTGCGATCGGATCTCCCAACATCCATGAAAAGTCGTCGCGCTTTCCTAGCCAAAGAAGCCTACAAGATGCGTAAAAAGCTCGGGCTTTCTACGAAAATCTTCTTTAGAGGCACGGATGTATGCTTACAGTCAAAAGAAAAAGGCACGTCTAAGTGGATTGATTACAAGGATTAATACCGGGATTAATACTACCACCCGTCAACAAGGTAATGATTTTTCTTCCTAACTTATTTCCTGTAATTGTTGTGTTACCAACTTTGACAGTCACGATCCAGTGTGAATCTAAATATTATTTCTTCAAGTAACTGTTCATTAGAACCTCTCTATTTACTGCTATTAACTAGAAGATTGATGCTACGATCTGGAGCTTGATTCTTTGTTTTTCAGGGGCTGCAAAATACTGTACTATATGCTCTTATTATTCTTTTTCAGCAGTTATTGGGAAAACATAGTCCTGATCCCAATCCTGAAACTCCTGATTTCAAATATTGAGAAATCTTCTTTCGCCTGTTTTGTCATGCTACAAGTTATTTGATGACTTAACTTTTTTGTGCTCTCAGTAAAATATTGAAACTGTTATTCATCGAGTTGTGTAATAACAACATACATGTAGGTGAAGCAACCTTTTACAATTTAATGAATATGAAGACTCTGAATTATTTGCCTACACTGTCTTGTATAACTATTTAATACATTGACAAACGTTTTTAGGTAGGGTTCATTTTCTCTTTTTTTCACATACAAGTGTACAAGATTCCAGAAAAAAGATCGATGGCAAACTTATTTGCATATGAATGCTCGTAGTCTTGCTAGGAATTTTGACAATGTACAACTGCTGTTAGATTCTCTCGATTGCACATTTTCTGTTGTAGGTGTCAGCGAAACGTGGTTACATAGAAAATAAAAACATGCATTTTATGGGGGATTTCAATATTGATTTGCTTTCTGACAATGATATTACTGATAATTTAAATACGTTATTAAATGTTCATGCTATGTTCTCGATAATTACTAAACCAACAAGAATAGATAAAAATACTAGTACCTTTTGTACTTATGTACCTATGTTTCTGACTACGATATTGAATCAGGTCTTATTTATTCTAAAGTTTCTGATCACTTGCCTATTTTCTTGTTTCTTCCCAGTTATATAAAAAAAGCACTTAAAGGAATGCCATTCAAGCTCGTAAATTCACAGGAGAAAATATTGAAAAGTTTAAAACAGATTTAATGTCAGAAACCTGGAATGATGTTTTAAATAGCAATAACATCGATGTTGCTTATCAAAGGAACAAACTATTTGAATGTAAATATACCAAAAGTTCAGATCAAAGCTCGGAAAAATGTACCCAAACATCCCTGGATTACTAAAGGAATCTTAAAATCTATTAAACATAGAAATAGGCTTTATAAAAAAGCCTTTGTAATCCTACCGACCTGAAGAAACTAGAATATAGGCAATACAGAAATAAACTATCTCATGTTATACGTACATCCAAAAGAATGTATTACACTAAACAGTTTGAACAGGCTAATGACTCTTCTTCAAAGTGGAAAATAGTAAACGATATTCTGAAAAGGGGTAATGTTTCCCATTCAACTCAGTTTAAACACGGTGATAGAATTGTAAGTGATCTACATGAAATTGCAAATGGTTTTAATAATTTCTTTTCAAACATAGGTGCCGAACAGGCCTCTAAAGTTAAGGGATGTAGTCAAAATTTCCAAGACGTTCTATTTAATTCCTCCGTAAATAGTATATTTTTTAACTCAACAAATGCAATTGAGGTCACGAGGATTGTTGCATCACTGAATTCAGTCATTCAACTGGACATGACGAGATGAATACACATTTGCTAAAGAATATTATTGGAAGTATAATTAAACCTCTCATTTACATTTTTAACTTGTCATTATCCTCTGGTAGTTTTCCCTCAATGATGAAGATTTCAAAAGTAATACCCATCTATAAGAAAGGTGATGCTAGCTCATTTACCAATTATCGGTCCATTTCTATACTTTCATGTTTTTCAAAAATATTAGAACGACTCGTTTATGATAGGTTATATACATTTTTGATTGCCAATAAGTTACTTAATAATGATCAATATGGATTCAGGAAATTTCATTCAACTGAATATGCTGTTGTGAAGTTATATTATAGGGTATCATCTGCCTTAACCAATCATGAACATGTCATAGGAGTTTTTTATGGATTTAAGTAAGGCATTTGATACCCTTGATCATAGTATACTTTTAAAGAAGCTTTACCATTATGGGATCCGTGGCATACCATTGGATTGGTTCCGTAGTTATCTCTCTTGTAGAAGTCAATATACAACCTTCAATAATGCATAATCATCTATGTCATCAATTACATGTGGTGTACCGCAGGGCTCTATTTTAGGTCCGCTTCTTTTTCTGATTTATGTTAATGATATTTCTAATGTCTCCACCTCATTGCAATATATATTATTTGCAGATGACACCAATATTTTTTGTTCCAGTCCAGACTTACAATACTGAACTGCCCAAATTATCAAATTGGTTTAAATGCATAAACTGTCGTTAAATTTGGATTAAACAAACTTCATATAGTTTAAAAGTCGTGCTCAGAAAGAAAAAATAAGGATTTTATTAAAGATAGATAGCATTTCCATCCAACAAAAGAAAAAACACTAAATTATTAGGAATTCTAATCGATGAGTGCCTCTCTTGGCATGAGCACGTACGTGACCTTTCTCGAAGTTTTTCTCGGTATATTGGTGTAATGTACAAGCTGCGGTCATTTTTCCCGCTTCGTGTTTTGCTTATTATTTACAATTCTGTTATTCATTCTCGCATCTCTTACTGTAACACAGAGTGGGCAAATTGCAAAGCAAATACTGATACTATTTTAAGACTACAAAAGAGAGCCGTACCGCTCTCTACTGGGTCTGGATACTTTGATCATACTGATCCTTTATTTTCTAGACTAAAAACATTGAAAATTACTGATATTCATTTCATGCAAATTGCAATCTTCATGTACCGCTTAAACAAAAGCGAATTGCCTTCATCATTTTGTGATGATTTCACTTTAAATAGAGACATTCATAACTATCTAACTAGACATTCTTCTGATTTCCATTTGTTTACACCAAGAACTGCTTTAGCACATAAATCAATTAGATATGCAGGACCTGACATTTGGAATGCATTACCATCTCATATACGAAATTGTATCACTATTATATCATTTAAAAGGAATATGAAAGAATTACTCCTCTCCAAATATTCATCATAATAGCTTTTGAGGTACACCTAAGTGTTTCTGTCTTTTTATGACAGGGTAAGGAGGTATAGTACGATATAGGGCACGATTAACATTTTTTTTTCTTATTTTTATTTGTTTTTATTTCTGTCGAATAAACGAAATCATGAATGGTTTATTTCAAGCCATGTTTTACGAAACGAATTTATTACCTACTATGTTATTCTAGGGACTCTGCGCTTCAAACATTTATGTTTATGCTTTGTTCCTACTATGTATTCTATTTTGATGTAATACGCTGTTCTTGTCAATGTGATTGTTTATTATGCATGGTGAAAAATAAACAAACAAACAAACAAACACACACACACAACACGCACACACACACACACACACGTAGGCCTACAGAACTAACAGTCATGCACATCCCGTAAGCGTTCAAATAAGCTCACAGTGAAATCGATTTTCTGTTTGGAATCGTTCAAAATCTGCCCAATATTGCATAAGGGAATTTTAGTTTTAACTTGCCCAAATATCAGTTTAGTTCTTCGAGGATAAATCTTGCAGCTCAACATTGTAATGTCGCAGTCACACCAACGAAACCGACTGCAAACCGACCAAAGGTATGTCACGGAAAATAAGGCAATAGTTTTGATTGGTCTGGAGTCGGTTTCGTTGGTGTGAATGTCACACAAGTGTCGATTACAAAACATGCAAGGACTTCAGCGAATGTGTTTATACGCCGTGCATGCAGGACGTCAAAATAACTTTACGCATGACTGTTTCATGTAAATGATTGAGAATCTGATCAGCGCCCCTCTAGCACCCAAGAATATGTTCCAGTCGTGCGTAAAGTCGTGCGTACTTAAGGCTAAGGTCACAAAAGTCAGCAGTGAGTGATCGACTTGCAGCCTGCTAGGCGCCGCTGGAATAAAGGCATCGCCCAACGATTTTTCGAGAAGTAGAGTGGACTGTAAAACCCCAGTGATGCCCCGGCGATGTCCTGTCGATTTCCTGTCGGTCGCCGGTCGATTTTGGTAAAAGCTTGGCAAAATCGGGGGATTTTTTTTTCCGTGCGGTGTCCGGGCAGTGACCGAAATTACCCGCCGATTACCGCACGATCTCCTACCTGCCACCGGCCGATTTTTAAGAAATCGCCAGGCGGCCGTCGGTGATCGGCGGGGAATCTGCTGGTGTCCTGTAGGTGCATCGGCGGCGGCACACCGGTCTTCGCCGGGAATTTCTCACGAACAACCTGGGTATTATGTAATTACCAATTGGCTATCAACAAAAGCGCTTATGCTCTGCATCTGACAGGTCAACGAGGTCTAGATGCTGTTGATTCCACCTCAACGACCACGACAGCGAGATCCACAAGCCCATAGGCTGAGCTTCGCCTTGCAAATGGCTTTGCAGAGGATGTTGGTAAAAATAGGCGCCGCCCGGACGCCAATCCATTTTTAACTAGCCAACCGGTGACAGATCGATCTACCAGCGATACACAGGCGGCCACCGCTCGGCAGGCTTTTCTTCTAGCGTCTTCGATTTTTAACCTAAATCGCTTGACGGCGACCGCTCGATTAGGTCGGTCTCCGGGCAGTGACCGCTAGGGCAACGAGAGTATTTTGGGCGGCGAGTGAAAAGTCAGCAGGCGCCGCCGAAATTTTAACTCCGCGCTAAAACTTTAGCGGCGACCAAGCGATGCCCAAAATAAAAGCAGTGTCAGGGCGGCCGCTGCTCGGGCTAAATTGACTAAAAACTCGCCGCCCGGCCGCCGAGCAGATTGACTCTGGGCTTTGTGACCATAGCCTACCAACAGCAACAGCTTTATGAAACACCCCCCCCCCCCCCCCGGCCTCTGGGCGTGGCCGGTGTCATATACGATTTGTTGCTGGTTCCGGGTTCCAGACGAAACGAACAGCGTTGCTAGGTTTAAAATGTTGCATTATCGTACTAGGGAGTCAAAATTATCCAGGTTTTTTATTAGAAAATTATTGCACACACAGCTGATACAGCAGGCCTACATACAATATGCATACGATTAACCGCCCCTTAACTTCAGCAAAACTCATATTGACTGGCTGCAAATTCAATGTAGGGGCCTACAAGAGGAGTCGAAGGGTACAACTGTTAGGTATATGCATAGGTGGCGATCCGGGGGCATGTCCCCTCTCAGCTTTTTTGAGGGGATAACCCACTTCGAATTTCAAAGCTTACAATAAATTTTTTTTTTCTATATTGAGTCAGGTGACCAAATTTACGTCAACCACTTAAGATATAGGCCTAGAATGCAATTTGATGTCAAAAATAGGCTTCTTTCATACATTTTTGCGTGTGTTAGAGCTCGCTTCGCTCGCTTGCATGATAGCGATTATCCCCCTTCTCACTTTTGAACAGATTTTCGGCGGAGGCCTTCCGTTTTTCCGTCCTCCTCACCCGTGACATGAAATCGTCGGGTATATGCAAAGTAGCATGTACATTACTTTGCAGAGAATTCGAGTAGGTTGAAATGAACTCATAGACTAAACGGAGGCGGATCCAATCGACTCTGGCGATTGGTTCCAAAGGATCCAATCGCCTGCCGGAGCTGGCAAATGCTGCTTAACGCCTTCTACGTCTTCTTTGGATAACTGTACGTAAACGAATGGAGCTCAGCGAGCAGTTTTAGACAGTAGAGCGCAGTAGTCCGACGTACGCGTAAGACGCAGAAAAGTTTTGTACGAGTGAATGGGGCGTACGGAAAAGAAAACGTAGATGGCGTTAACCAGCATTTACCAGCTTACATCGCCTTTAAAACATAACTTCCGTTTTCGCATAGGTCAAAGAGAAAGAGCGCCCAGTGGGGTAAACAAGTAAATTTCTTAGAAATACGCTGAAATTTCTTTCCAAATTGCACCGACAGGGGTTTTTGAAATTTTTTCATTTCATTTTTGAAGTTACATGAATGGAAGGGGAAATTTCATGCAATTATAGACTTAATTCTTTGGGTGCAGTATCTACAACTAAGGCTAAGCCTGCAAACATCCAAAGTACAGCTCAAATACCCAGATTTGATTTAGGGGGAACTTTTTATTGTTGTTGTTGCTGGATGTATTTTAACTTCTTTGAGTATTCATAGATATTTTATTTATCCATTTATATCACTTCTTTATACAGAGTTACCAATCAACAATGAACAAAAAATACCCTTCGTCTGGATGCACAACGATGGCACGTGGCTGTACGATGTTGCTATCAATAAGAACTTGTTGTGAGGATCCGTTGAGATTAGCTGATGCGATGTGTTTCCGATATGAATCGGTCCAGAAAATTTTACCATGACTCGTATCTAATGCTATCCTTTCCGGGTCTAAAAAATAAGAAAGACATAAAGATATACCCTACAGTAGTAAATGTAATGAAATTCCCAAGTAAAAATAAAGAAAATGTTGATTATTTACCCTTCAATCGTATGTTTCTTTTTTAGTTCCGTAAAACCAATACAAGATGAATATTACATTCCAGCCGAATTTGCAGAATAGGCCCAATGGCAGTTCTTAAAGATGCTATTTAATGATACATAAAAACTATAATTTCACACTAAATATAAAATAAAACGACGATGATGACTGATGTCACGGCCACAATCAAAAATACTGATAGCTGTGCTGATGGTAATGATGATGTGATGGTAATGATGATGTGATAGCAATGGCTCAATTGATAGAGTGTCCGCCTCATGAAGGGAAGGTCGTACCATGGGCTCGTACCATGGGCTCGATCCTAGGCCGAGTCATGCCAAAGACTTACAAAAATGGGACCTTCTGCCTTCTAGCCAGGTGTTCGGCATATAAGAATGGAGAACGGTAATAATAACATAGTATGTTATGCAGGGCCCACTGGAAGATCAGCTGATAGCTGAAGTGGCTACCCCGGGTAAATAAGAGTTATTATTATTATTATTATGAAAAGAAGAGCAAGAAGAGAGGAGGAGAGGAGGAGAGGAAGAAAACGGCAAAAACTAGCTAGCTAGCTAGCTGGATAGATAGATAGATAGCTAGATAGGTGGATAGAAATAATGGCCTTTATTAAACATTTCATGCATCACACCCAGAGGTTGAATTTTACATGGGTTATGAAAAGAACAATAACATTATGAATACATCTTAGTTACAAGTGAGAGTTTACAATCAGACATGGACCAGGCTGAATAAGCACATCTTAATATATTTGCAAATCAAGAATTACTGAATGTTTTAAAGCGTGTTTTTAAAAAGTTTTTTAAGTGTTTCGTATAAGATGATCAACATGATCAATCTTACTGGTACTGTGTTATTGATACGTAATATGATATAATGTGCCTCGAATAGAATTTTTCTAGATAGATGGCGCCTTACAAATGCCTAGTAGTAATAATAATGATAATAATATACAGTTCTTGTATAGCGCATATCACATTATGATATAACGTCTCTATGCGCTTCCAAAGGACTTGGATATTATTACCCTGGCTTTAGCCCGGCAGCCTTTTACAGCGCGCAAGCATTTCAAGGAATGAATTCCTGCCAGGTACCCATTCACCTCACCTGGGTTGAGTGCAGCACGATGTGGATGAATTTCTTGCTGAAGGAAATTAACGCCATGGCTGGGATTCGAACCCACGACCCTCTGATTGAAAGACGAGAGTCAGAACCACCAGACCACGACGCTTCCACATAGTAGTAGTAGTAGTAATAGTAGTAATAGTAGTAGTAGTAGTAGTAGTAGTAGTAGTAGTAGTAGTAGTAGTAGTAATAGTAGTAGTAGTAGTAGTAGTAGTAGCAGCAGCAGCAGCAGCAGTAGTATTATCATCATCATCATCATCATCATCATTAATACAAATTTGTTTGGCCCGGTTAGAGACTGATTCTACGTCACAGTTTGAGGCAAATGAATAACTGTGTGGAGAAATGGTAAACCATATAAATAAAATAGAAATTAAAATATCACTTGGTTATGGTGGTGATGTTCAATTACGGAGATAAGTTATTTCAAGATTGATAATGATTATTTTCCTTTACTCCATTAGAAGTTGACGCGAAGGTATTTTCATTTTCATTTAAGCACGTTATGTATTATTGACTTTTCAAAAGCCTCACGTGAAAGTTGGCAACAAAGAAGTCATTTACCGAAAGAAGACGATGGAAAGAAAGAGCTGCTTAACTTTGAAGAAAGACCAAGATAATTATAGGCCAATATAATTCAAATCAATTCAATGCAGTATTTTATTTTCCATGAATAGAAATTTGATTGTTTACATGCATATCACAGGATTATACTAACAGTCAAACTAAATGAATACACAAACAAAATACTATAAACATAAGAAAAAAACAAAAACAAAAACAAAACCAAAAAAAAGGACACATAATGGAGCATTGTGGATGACTGTAAATACGTGAAACATACTAGCCTATACGTAACCAAAATAAAATTTGTCTAACTCAGTTACATCTAAATAATTTTCATTGACACAACACGGGTATAATAAAATAGACGTAGCTCAAAACACACACATATAGAATGGGTATTCTACCTGCGATATGATGTAAACTACATGTATTTCAAAACAGATAATGAAATGATGACAATCTAAAGCAGAGAAAAGAAGAAAGAAAACACCGGTAGATATCAAACGAAGAAAAAGGAATAATAGAAGATAAATAATCATGTAGTTTAGAGATGTTATAATGAAGTTTGATGATATATGATATTCTAGCATCTGCATTAAAATCGAAATTCATGCAATCTGAATGTTTCTTGGAGGAAAGATCTCTATCCTATCTTTAGGAATACTTACTGCCTAAGTCACTTGCGATCACGCTTTGAGCCGTGCCATCGATATTCCCTCGATGTATCGATCCAGTCAATCCATTCGATTGTGACCAATACACCATGCCAATAACTTGATCGTAGTCGATGCCCCTTGTCATGCTAGCATTCAAGTTCAGGGAACTGAAGTTTAACGAGTCGAAACTACCACCAGAAAAGTTGGCCATGAAGACCCCATGAAAATAATCAGCTACAAATATTATGCCATCAGCTGTACATATGAGTGTGAAACAAAAAAAATAATAATAAGACCCTGAAGTTTGTTTTATGTTTGAAAATAAACAGATTTCTAAAGAGAAATAATATATTAGAAAAATGTCATTTAAATTTGTCGATGTCCTGCGTTAAAAGAATTAAGACTGATATTTTTTCTCGTTTCTCGAATGAATAATTCTCTCAATGTAATTTACACACACCAAAAAAGAAAAGAAAACAGTCCTTAATACATGATAGATTCACAAGGAAGGATAGAAGTCAAGAAAGCCGTGTGAAGATGAATAAAAATGAATTATAGCAAAGCAGTTTGAGAACGGTAAGGTATGTGGATGTCGCCCATGTATTCTGCCTTGCGAATACAACAACTATAAAATTAATAGACAATTTTCCTGAATCACCTTTAAAGCAACAGTGAACTGACCCTTATTATGACGTATTTACCACAGCGCAAACTTACGGCTCCTCAAAACCAGAGACTCTTAGAAACATTATATCCTTTGTGGCTTCTTGTGAATTTCCTTAGTATGAATGCAAATACATTTTAACGGATGTTACTAAAAAAAATAAAGCTCTCATTGATCAGAACAGAGCATGCTGGAAGCAAAAAAGGTACAAAATCAGTAGTTTTGGACTGAGAGGGAGCTATTTCAAAATCCCATACAAGGGTGCCAGTCGCACGGTATTTCTAGTTCAGTGGTGCCAGTTCGCTCCGGCTTTAAGCACTGTGTTGAAGACAAGAATATTTACACATTTTCCTAAAGCTGCAGTGTATGTAGAATAACGAGAATAAATCTTGAATAGAATATTTAGCAATAAGATAGTTTCCTTCATTTTTTTTTTCTAATTGGGTTTTGTAGCCTCGAACACCTTTAACAAAACTGTTTAAAAGTCTGCTGAGAAATTGGGAACATGTATGCATTGTGTGTTGTTGTTTTTTTTTTTTCAATTTGTTTTGCTATTCCCAGCTGTGATTAGATTTTTTTTTTAGCAGAACCCAATTTGACCTCAGATTAGAGAGCGGGATTCTAGCTCAGCTAGAGTGGTTGTACATCCATTTAAACCATCCTGGGTCCCGTTGCATAAAACTTAGGGGCCTATTATTATGGTAACTTTGCCTGTAACATTGCTCAGCAGCAAATCAAATTCAAGATTTCCATGGTAGTTACCACTGATGGCAAAGTTACCATAATGGTAAGTTTTATGCAACGGGACCCTAGAGTGTGTAATTGCGACCAACCAAAATATATAGATATATAAAAAATAAGGTAGTTTATTGTTAACTTATTTTTTTCCATTTTCTCTGTTTTCTCCTTTTTTCTTTTTCTTTGGGATGGAACTTGTAAAAATAAAGTAGCCCAGGCAGGCTACACTATTCAGACGCTGTTTATATATCCCCTCCCGCCCCTCTGTGCGCCCGTTTTTCGGGTAACAAGGAATGGAGCGGAGTAAATATCATTGTTTGATGAGTTTAATGATGCATAGATGATTCCAGCAGAGAAAGGAAAATAATCCTACCTCAAGCCGATTAACTCCAGTAATTCAAAATAAAGAAGAAAACAACCGAGATTCCCTCTATAGAGATGCTAAGAATGCTTTTTTGTTGTTGTTGTTGTTGCTGCTGTTGTATTTTAAGGGAAAGGTACTCTCCACGGTAAATGTTGCATATCCTATATTCGTTACGTTTCGTTTCGTTTCGTTACGCTTATTTTCATTTCCTATAAGGCAAGGCGCACATGCACTCTACGATCCGACTTGACCCTATTTTCGAATAAGAGGCATTTTGCATTAAATATGAACATTCCAACAAATAAAATAATCTTATTTGAAGCTCGGGATAATGAAAGCAATACTAAAATCGACATTGTGGTTAACTGCAAGCCATTTGGTTGGAGTAAAAGCCAAATCGGCTTCAAATCGTAGCTGATTACAAGACTGCTGCATGATGTTACTGCGATTCCGAATTGAGTTTGTTTTTATTCTAACAGGAAGGCTTGCAATAGCCCGATATTTTGATGTTAGTATTCACAGGACTGTTCGGAACTTTTTGATCATAAAGATTTTGCATGTTATGTTAGAACATAATTTTTGTCGAAATCGGATTGCGGACGCATCGTATAGTGTGCGCGCCTTCTTAATATTCAAAACAAGTGCGTGATTTTTTTTTTTTCATACTCTGTATATTGGCCAGGCTCACAGACTGCGAAATTTGCATTAGCTTATTCAGAATATGTCTTTAAATAAGATTTTACGAATACCTGTTCATATCTATAAAAATGTTATTCATGGATATCAAAAGAAAATATCATTCAGGAAAATAATTTGATACTACTGATTGGTAAATAGTTCATCTCCATGTAGTAGTAAATAATCATGTGCACTTACTCCTTTTACATGCCTGTCTGACATCATCCACAGTTCCAAAATTTAAGATCACGATAACAATTTCTGTATGTGTATTTGTTTTTTGTTTGTTCTTTGATATTATTGATATGTTAACTCATTACATGCCGCAGTTACCCAACTATCACGACTATTCAGCCTAAGTACAAAAGAATGCTAACAAGAAAAGAAAAAAGTAGGGTGAGTCTTCGACTGAAAATTTCTATGGTCAGACATATTTATGGCTATGTGAGGTCTGACAAGCGCTTTATTTATCCAAACGGTTCCCCAGAATAAAATCAAGATAAAAAGTCTTCAAAAATAGAAGTACCGGGAATTTTGCTTTTTCACTAAACAAACTTTCCTCTCCAGACAATAGGTTGCGTTGCTATTTATTTTCAAATCTTGTCCGGGTGTGGTAATTAATGGCAATACATGTACTTTGAAAGCATAGTATCGTCGGGAAGTCTGTATCATATACACTTTTAAATTCGCTTATGGAAAAGCTTTCATTCTCTCTTCCTTTCATCTTGTTCTGCTCTGATAAACAAGATAAAGACTCCGATAAAGCTTTCTGCATGTAAGCTGATAAGATGAGGCTTATCTGAGAAACATGATGTATAAAGATTTTTAATACCTGCAAATATCTCCTACTCTCTTCATGATCACCAGTTTCAAAGGTGATGGGGTGCTTAAAATTATCATTGGCACCCCCCCCCCTATCAACCCTCCTTAATGGGATGTTCAGAAATGAGGCGACAATGTGGCCCCACAAAATACCCGCAATACTTGGATGTACAAGTCAATAATTTTGCTGCCTGGTTCCAAAAGAAAATGTGCACCGATTAGATTTTTTTTTAAAGTTAGCGCAAAATATTTTGTCATGAGATTGTCTGCCTAAGTGTTGACAAAGTTCACTTTTATTTGAAAGCTGACGCGTAAATGCGAGTTCATTTGGTTGAAAAAATGCCTCAGCCGGGAATCGAACGCGGGTCACTGGCTTAGAACGCCAATGCCTTACCACTAGACCACAGAGGCGGGCTAGCATTTTTTCAACCCTTGATTCAAAATGAATGACAGCTCTGGGGAACATTGAGGGAGCTACGCAATTATTATTCTCCCATTTTCATTTCTTTCAGTGTTTATTATTTACAAGGGAGTTGCCAAAGTTGTTTGCATTTGTCAAATTTCTTTCAATGTATTGACCCCTTATTCTGACTTATGCATGTATCCAGGCTTCTAGCTGAGATCTAACTGCGGCATGCGGCTTCTCATTGTTCATTAACTCATCTGCACCAAAATAAAGGATCAAAAAGGGTTGGAAATCTGTCTGTCGGTCAATTGGATTCGGTCACGCCTAACTGCTGGCCCGCCTCTGTGGTCTAGTGGTTAGGCATTGGCGTTCTAAGCCAGTGACCCGGGTTCGATTCCTGGGGGAAGCATTTTTTCAACCCTTGATTCAAAATGGATGACAGCTCTGAGGAACATTGAGGGAGCTACGCAATTAATATTCTCCCATTTTCATTTCTTTCAGTATATATATATATATATATATATATATATATACATATTGAAAGAAATTTGACAAATGCAAACAACTTTGGCAACTCCCTTGTAAATAATAAGCACTGAAAGAAATGAAAATTTCATATATATATATATATATATATATATATATATATATATATATATATATACATATTAACAAGAAGAGAGAGATAGAGGGTACATCATGTATATCCAACAATATTAAGATAGACCAGGATTATCCGAATCCTATTCATTAACATTCTTAAATCCAAGATTGAAATAAAATGTCACTTCTGCAGGTACTTTGCTTTTGTTCTAAGTGACCAATCCGTTAAGTTTAACAAATTATCATTGGTTGTAATACAAAATAATGATAATTCATGTTAGCTCGTTTACGATTTACTTACTTTGGCCATTGGCACCGTGAAGGCAGAACAAGAAGGCAGCAAGCCAAAAATATGCCCTCATGGCGTTAAACAGCGCAACGATTTGCAAGGCAATCACCGACCGGGTACCTCCGAACATCCAAAGTGAGAGTAGGGTTTAACAGCCTCTGGAAACTGAGATGCGATTGAAATAAGTGACTTTTGCAGGTTTGTGTTAAATGAATAATGAGAAAGGAGTGTCTATCAATCTCCGGATTCCACGTGACTTCTTCCAGGGGAGCGTTTCATGAAGAGTTTTGTCACTCATTTTTCACTGAAAACTGTTACAAGCTACTGAAAATCCTCGCATCTGATTGGCTGAAAGCAATTAGTCAGTGAAAATCACCGACAAGATTCTTCATGAAACACTCCCCAGGACTCACTTTTTTTTTCTAAATTACACATTCCCGGGTCACGTGTATCATGTGTATAATTGAGTCTGTTCGTTGTCCAGGAATTCGATAATTCTTCTTTTCCTCGCTCTGGTGAGCAGTGATCCGTTTTTAAAACTCATATCCAAGGAACTTTTGAATCTGGTATTGTTTCCCTTGCCTATAGACGCCACAGAGCAGACATAATTCAGATCTACAAAATCATGCATGGCCTCGACGATCATCATTTGCCCACTCATGTGCTAATTTATGAAATGGCCTTCCTGAAGACATCAACAAGTGCTGAATACCTGAAACCTTCAAGAAACGTCTTAAAACATATCTGTTTACTTCCTAATTTCTTAAAAGTTCCTTGAGAACTCCGCAGAGTGGATCTGGCGCTTATACAAGTCACATTTATTATCATTATTATCTCCATCAGACACACTAAATTTGTTCGTCCATGGCTGCATAAGGGAATAGAACTCGTGGCCATTTGTAAAAGATTGCAAAGAAGTAAGTCTACTCAATGCTCAGACATGGGTCCTTTTCATGGAGATGCATTAACCTTTCCTCTGATGCTCGCCATTAAATAGTTTGAAATATGACTAGTTAAAATTTTGGTCATTTTGGCTTTTCCATGTTCTTCTACTGCTGTACAGGGCATAAAAACAGTGTTCAAGTTTGAATTCTTCATTGGATGTCAACAAGAGACAAATAAGTTTGTAACTTTAAATGCCTATATCCAAGGTATTACCCAAGTTGTCAACCCTTTGACTACTGAATTCTTGAATTCCCATAGGTTTAACACAGGGGCCACCCGGTTCCAGTATCAGGGCTGACCAACCTGCTGCCCGAGATCTTCTGGTAAGGCCCGCAGAGCATTGAAAAAAAATATTCTAAAATTAGCTCATAAATGAAGTCGGGCCCTCGTAGCACACTCTAAAAAATATTGGGTAAAAATGTGTCATGAGGGTCCAACCAACTTTGGGCATTTCTTTGGGCTTTTCTTTTTATCCAATTTGATGGAAATTCTGCCCATTCTAAAGTAATTACTGCTTATCTTTACCCTAACTAGGCAGTATGTTTCCCTCATTGAGTAAAAATTTTGCACCAAATTGGTTGGATACATAATTACTCTCTGGCTGGTTAAAATTTTCCCCAATATTTTTTTACAGTGCAGTGATAGAATTGGGTAAAATTTTGACACACAGTTTTCTCCCTTTTCCATACATGATACAGCGGATTATTTATACAAGTTCCTCTAATTCTTAAAGAACAAGGACACCAACGAAAAACAGCTTTTACTGATAGGGTGTTCCGTCTTACATATGGTAAATGAATATATAAATAAATAAATGAATAAATAAATAAATAAATAAATAGATGAATAATAAATAAATGGCCCTGTTCCGGGGGCCCTGTTACGGTGGTACTCTGCTGTACTAGTATGCGGAGAGACATCTTTGTTGTGTTGTGTTGTATTGTATTCTGTTGTTTATACTGCCAATGTTATGTTTTCCCCGTTTGTCTTGTTTTCCCCGTTTTGTTTTGTTTTCTTATTTTTTTTATTTTTTTTTGTTCAGATGCTTCGTTAAGCTATTATCATCGTAAATATGTCATGTTTTACCATGCTTACTGTAAATACGTTATGCTTAATAAAACATTACAAAATGGTTACTTTATTAGATTCAATCCCATTACATTATTATCAAACGTCAATATTTCCACGAGCAGTAATGTTTGTAAATATACAGAATTGTGAATAGAGAAAAATTCTTAAAATTCCATATTTGTCTCGTAAGTTACAATCCCTTTGTTTCCCCTGGATTCGAATTTTCTCTTGATAGATTGTTCGGATATTGTTCTTTTTTATGCGTCCTGACATTCTTGAAACTTGTCCATCACCAGGGTCCATCAAAATCAATGCTGCCCCAGAAATCACACTGAAAAAGTAAAGCCTGATTTTTTTCTTCGGTGAGTGATTTTGTTGTTTGTTTGTTTGTTTGTTTGTTGTTGTTTTTTTTGCTATAATTGCAAAATTGCGGGTGTGTGTATTTTGTTTATTGTGTGCGTGTGTGTGAGGGGGGGTGGGAGTACCTGCGGCCTGCCAAGTTATCTCAATTGCCAGCTGTGGCCTGATACAGATATTCATTCAATATCTTCCACTTTAAGAGTCCTTCTTTAGACTTTTCACCGCATTGTTGAATAAATAACGAACAAATGAAGAGACTTGGTCATATATGCATATATATATATATATATATATATATATATGCAGGGTACACCTGCTTGGAGTTTGCCTATTGATTGGGCCTTTCGATAAGCGAGGCATCTTTACATATTAAAGCGACAATTCAGTTAATTGCAGTTCTGTCTCCACAAACATTATTCTGAAAAGGTCTGAAGTTTTGCGAAAAACAAAAAGTTGTCAAAAGGAAGTCATTCGCAAGTCCAAATGCTGAATGAAATTTTATCGGGATTCGTTACATACCGCGCTTCAACGAGGTAGAATGACGTGCAGGAAAATGTCAGAAACCTGATCAAAATCCTTTAAGCATTATGCTGAATGTATCTCGTTACTAGCTTTTCTGTAGCCTAATCATATCCGTACGCAGCGGGGGTAGGGGGCAGTTTCCCCCCCCCCCCCGAAATTTTGAAAACTTACACTTTTTACTGAAAATGTTCACATAATTCACTCAAAATGTGCATCAAATCCTTCAATTTCACTTTAAGAAATGCAAAAGCGCCCTCATGACCAGCTCGGTCTCTTCGCTCCCTCGCTTTTGAGTTTCTTCGAAAATTTTTGACGTGTCTTCCCCCCCCCCCCCCCCCCCCCTCGAAAAAAAAATTCTGCGTAAGGCCCTGAGCTTAATTCATTCATCTCAAAAACAAGACCCGACGTTATCCCGATCTATTCTTTAAGTAAAAGTTGGTATAGTAGCCCATCCTTTCATCGTTTCAATCTCTACTTTTAACTTCCAGTTCGTTTGGTATACATAATTCTCTTACCTCCTTGTCTAAACAGGATAAAATATTCATTATTGTCAGTTATGTGCCTATATTAGTTAAGTTGTTAAGTCATTTTTGTCCATCATTTTGTTTCACATTCACTTTCTTTTTAATCGTTACCACAATCTTTTGTTGTTAATGTTGTTTTTGCTGCTCTTTTCACCAGCAGAGCCCTGCGGAAGACCAGTCTCCTTTGATTGCTTTTGCATGTACACAATTTTATTTTGTGCTGTTACATTCAGTGTATTTTGAGCTGAATTGGCTACTCAGTTTAAAACTAAGAATTTTTCAAAGACAAATTTCATCTTCCAAACAAAGGGAATACCATTCATTCCTTTAATCTTCATCATTGACCACCTAAACATCATGCAAACACATTTCATCCTTTAATGAAAAGAACATTATACCATTCACTGCGAGACCGTCCTATTGAGCCAACAGTGTAATAATTCTAGAGTCCCTGAACAGGCAACATGGCGTTCGAATTCTTTCTGTTTAGAACACCCAGGTGCTCATCAAAATTAAATAGAAATGTTGCGTAACATTGGAAACAAAATGACGTTCAAATAATGGGTAGTCGTAAATCTCTCTATTAAAGAGGCCAGCAAATGGGAAGTCATGGGGAAAACGAATTTGCAAAAGGCTTGTTTACTGGTACACTATAATCCGTCCGTTATGCGAGCCCGTCGGACTCAGTCAGTCCGCAGGTCCACAAAAAGTGGCTTCTTTCACGTAACTGGTATGCATGAACGGAACAGGATCTGCATATTTAATGAGTTAGAACCTGTCAGAACACCACTTTCATTATGGCCCTTGCTGCTCTAATACTTAATCAAATTCGATGTTTTTGGTATGTATGTAAAGATGAATAATCAATCTCTTATGCCATGTGTTTGAATTTAATGAAAAATTTAGAAGAAGAGGTGAAATTGTTGATATAAAAAACGATAAAAAATAATTTTTCCCCTGCCCAAAGTTGTCATTTTTTAAAGGCTTTTTATACTTGAGCCCAAATAATTTTTACATGACCACAAAGCTGAATATCTATGCTTTATGAAAATACCAATTTTAACACATGATGCAATTTAATCGGGTCAAGAGCACACTTTACACAGACCAAGTGCAATTACCAGCCCAAAACCATAAATACTGCTCTATGATTGGTCCATTCAGACCACACACTCATCCTGGAATCCTAACGGTCACTTGCTGAGTCACTGAAGGTCACACTCTCCATGTGGCAATCTGTTCAAAACAACCGCGCTGGCATGATTCTGACCTTATTCAGCCAATCAGAACACTGGATTTCATGCTAAAAGTCAAGAAATCTTGTTCTGAACTTCGTTGGGAAAAGTGTGCTCTTGACCCGATTAAAAGGTGCCCCACATTAAGAATGGTATTTTAACACATGATGCAATTTAATCGGGTCAAGAGCACACTTTACACAGACCAAGTGCAATTACCAGCCCAAAACCATAAATACTGCTCTATGATTGGTCCATTCAGACCACACACTCATCCTGGAATCCTAACGGTCACCTGCTGAGTCACTGAAGGTCACACTCTCCATGTGGCAATCTGTTCAAAACAACCGCGCTGGCATGATTCTGACCTTATTCAGCCAATCAGAACACTGGATTTCATGCTAAAAGTCAAGAAATCTTGTTCTGAACTTCGTTGGGAAAAGTGTGCTCTTGACCCGATTAAAAGGTGCCCCACATTAAGAATGGTATTTTGAGAAAATACAGACTTTCAGCTTTGATGAAAATATTATATGGGCTCAAAATAAAAAGTTTTGCACAATCTGCAAGAGAAGTGAGAGGAAGAGAATTGTGTTTTGAAGCATCTTTTTTCACCCTAATTTACACATATTTCCCCAAATATGTTATGAAAACGAATGCAAAAATGTTATAGTGTGATATTTACTCTTTTCAATGGTGTATCAACCAATGATTTCACTTGATGATAAAGCAGTTAAATTCTTCCAGATAGAAAGTCTCATAATTCATGAGATTTGATAGGATGGAAGATTTGGCCACGAGAGCATTAACGAGAATCCTGCTCATTTGCTCATTAGCATACAGACCTGCCGACTGGCTGGACTAATGCGATAAAAGTTCGGACAGCACGAAGTTTACCGAACTCAACGTAGTCATACACTTCGGGTTCTCACAGTTCTCAACAACTCCATGTGTTTAGACTCTTAACGGGTCTCATCGTGTTCACTCGAAGAAATGTCTTGTATAATGCTCCAACATTTCAAAATACAAAATATAATTTACTTCTGGTTTGTTAGTCTAGCCATTAAACTCCAATGACTTTCCCCGACACGTCGTCGCCGCGGATTACGTAACACCCCTAAGGCTCTCCCAGGGAGCAGGCCATGTAATTGTTTTTCCATATGACTAGCTGTTTATTAGCTCTTTCACTGTGCGAAATTTGAAACACGTACGGCAATAAATCACAGGTATTTAGAATGGATTATCCCTTTTCTTGAAACTCGAGCGGCCGACTGCATTCCCCCTCTCTCATCCGAGCCTTTCCCATGATTTCTCATTTTCTATCCCCTTTAAGGGACTCTAACCAATTCCATCTCATTTAGCCCTCTATCGCGACGCGATAGCTGCGGTGTGATAGTGCGGTAACCGAGATTGGCTCTGTGTACAAAATCAGTGCAAGATATAAGATATACCCGGATATTGTTTCATTAACTTTATTCTTGATCAATAAAATAAAGCATGGATATATGGGTAGATGACTTAATAATAAACATAATATTGGATATTTATACAGCGCACGTATCTACCAAAGAAGGTGCTCAAGGCGCTCCTAATATTACCCCGGCTAAGCTAGGCTACCAATTTCAGTGCTCACAGCTTTCAAGGAATTCCTTCCTGCCGGTACCCATTTACACCTGGGTCGAGTGTGGCAAATGTAGATTAGTGTCTTGCCACAGGACATCAGTGCTGGGGCAGGGACTTAAGACTTAAGACAGTGGCCATATCTGACAGATGAAGGTATGATGTATTTTTTTACTTTCGTTACTTTTTCCCCTCAGTTTTGTCAGGAAACCTGTGTAGGGAGTACGGGTTCTCACACAACAGGCTTCATGAGTCAAACTTGGGCAAGTGAATACTGCATGTTAGTCTAAAATAGAAAAAAAAATCGAACGACTGTACACAACGCGCTATTGACATACATGAACTTATGTACTGTAAAAGCTGGGTATATATATCGAGTATGGCGACCAGTCTGCTCCCCTCTCGCGTTGTGGTATTGGTCTATAGAGAAAAGTTCATTACGTTTACGTTTTTGGCTTATGATCATGCAGGAACATATTCAGCTTTTTGTCCAAACAGCATCTTTGAGCAATTTGCATTATTTACGTAAATCATTATGCATACAGTTTATGCAGCGCAAAGACAACTTTAATATACACAGAACGTATAAACTGAGCTACGGTAAGTACTAATGTGTATGTGCGCTGACACGGTTCAACTCTAATTAGTGTTGCCGATCTGGTGCATGCAACCTGTGATAAAATGAAACGACCTTCACAATCAGATATGAATGCACATCCATTTAAGGGTTTCGTGGGAAATGGAAATCATTTCATTGTTATTTTAAAAATTTGAAATCACGATTTTATACTAAGTGTTCTCATTGTTGCAATGAAAACCTGGAGATCGATCATTTGCAAGGGAAAAGGGTAGGGTTAATAAATTCAGTTACGAATGAAAGATCCTTCAAATGAATTTGTGGCTGCTGTTATCATCATGATCAGGTCACTGAAATAATTTAAATACCGAGTAGATATTCATCATTTGGTCGCTTGCTTCGCTCGCTCACAAGTATAGATGCACACGTCAAAGGACAGTTCTAACTCAATAGGGACGGAGCGATAGGCCTTTTTTAATGATGGTGGAGGTGTCCGACGGAATTCGCAGACAAGACGTTTTTCTACATAGAACAAACTATGTGTAAATAAAATAGAGAAAGACTACTACTTTAAAAATAAAATGAATGACATCATTTTCGAAATTTCTCGACAGCCTATGCACGTCTGGCATTGTAGACAAAGCTGATAAAAATCTAAATGGGGCTCCCAGCCCCCACCCCTATTCCTCCCCTAGCAATGTCCATGAATCTTTGTTTCTCCCAAACCCCTAGCTGATAACCAGGCTGTCGTATGAAGATTTAGTACTCCGCTGCTCAATCTTTTTTTTTGTTTTGAATAATATTTTATTCTTCCTCTTGAGGTATACATTTCAAGAAATAATCACATATAATATATATAAATGTAAATAACATATATCACATAATAGTTTACAAACAATGAAACTTAATAAAATGCATTAATATCAATTATCAATAAATTATCCATGACTGCATAACATACATGGCATCAATTGATGGACATCGACGAAGTACAAATTTTACATACATGACCATTCCTTCATACGACATTTTTAAAATTAGAACAAAAAAAAATTAATATAGCATTCTCAGAGGAAGGCATACATAGCCCCAACCTAAAACACCTTTACCCCTTAATCTCGGCCCCCCCCGTACTCCCCCACCCCCCCCCCCCCGTCTCTTGCAGTCCTACACCACACACCCTCAAACACACTCCAGTCATACACAACATACATGCACACACACACGCACCCTCACAACACACACACACCACACACATTTTTTAACAAGTGCTATCAGTGATATCAGTAGTGCCTATAGCATTTTAATTTATTTGATTACGATAAAAGAGCAATGTAAATAAAACGCCTTGCTCAATTGCGTAAGTGCCTTACCACGGGTATCGAACCCCCCACTTTCGCGTTCTTCAGTCGAGCGTCGTGGACCCGCTTAAACCACTCAACCACGGCACACGCAGACACACACACCCACACACACAGACACCCCCACACATACGCACAAACATAATTTCAAACTTTCAAACTTTTTCGTGCCTGCTGCTCTGTGACTTTTTAGTAATACCACAGGGAGAATTGATAACTTCTATTTTCCTCCTCGGAAACTTTAGCTGTTATGCCCTTCCTCACTTCTCTACAACCCATCTACCTCTACAATCATGACAATGCAACAGGCTACGTGAAGGCAAGATGGTTGGGTCGGGGGGGGGGTCTACAAAAGGGATCTCCTAACTTAAAGAACATTTAATCGCTTGGTAATGCACCATGCACAGTAAAGAGTTTATGGTAAATAGAATAGAGGGAAGAAAATATTCCACTAACAAAACAGGTAGAACCCACATCTCATAAAATCTCCAAATTTCCAAATGGGAGTAAAGTGATATTTCTGTCAAGACCGAATGATGTAGTTTTTTTAAACAAAGATGATATCAAATCATTTATTTTGTAATCGAAACTATATAAAATGTATCAGTTAGCCTACCAGCAAATATAGCTTCAAAGTAGATACAACCTTATGAACATAAATAAAAACGATGCAAGAGTAATCTTTTAAAAAAAGGGTTTAAATTATATCATGTATATTTATGCACACTAAGAAAAAATCATTCAATTTGCACCCTAAATGCAACACTGGGAGCACCTTTTTGGGTGCAATCTTGGACCCTACATGAAAAAGGTTCAAAGATGCACCCTTTTGAAATTGGTTGTACCAAGGAGTTTCCAGAGCTGGAGTCACATCTAACTCATTCCCTTTGAACCATGTTCGATGCCGCCAGGCAAAAATATGTCAGGCATGCGCTTAACTGGACCTTCCTTGCAGATGCGTAGACAAAAGATTCCTGCCTGGCTTCAAACGTACGGGCAAAATTTCCTGAAATATGAATCAAAATTACTCGCTGGGCATGTGTGGGCACTAATCTGACATGTAACATCATAAATAACTGTAATTTAACAAATTCCATTTTCATTTTCGTTTGCCGCAAGTAATCGGAAAAGTGTCAAATTACGGGTTTTAGGATTGTAAAATTTTACTATCTTTCACAATCAAAACTGCTATTATGCGACATACGCAGATTTCTGGACACAATTAGGCTTTCGTATTCATATTTTATCATCGTTCAATTTTCTCTCTTTTAATTCAAATAAAAAGTGAAATATTAACGATATTCTATTTGTGACAAAATCACTACTGAAGCTTTCCCATAATGTTGGCGGTATCGAACCTCGGACATCAAGGCAACAGCACACCTGTAGATTCTATTGTGCAACCTTAGAAAAGGACAGCTGCTTGAAATATTTTGTTGGCAGTTGGGACTCGGGCTCTTAAAACTACTTGGGTGTACCCGGAAAAGACCGTCTGCACCCTTAAAAGTGCAACTTTGCACCCTTTGGGCATGTTAGGGTGCTGACATTTTTACATTCAAAAGGGACCGGTGCATATTTGCACCTTCCCGAAAAGTTACAACTCTGCACCGTTAAGGATGCAAAATGTAGCTCACTGCATCCTTTAAGGTGCAAAATGCTTCTATTAAAGGGTGCAAAGTTGTACCCATAAGGGAGCTCCCAGAGTTACATTTGAAGGGTTCAAAATTGATTTTTTTTTTTCTTAGTGTGTATAATACGGTATGTAAGTCCACGTATTGATAGAATATCAAAAACAAAACAAACAAAAAAACCCGAACAGATGAAACAAATATAAAATTTCTACTTGTTTATGGTCACCCCCTGAGACTCCTGTAGTATGACGCTAAAAGGTTATGACACTGCTTTAGCACATGCTGCCATTACAGCGCTCTACAATCTTAACGTATTTCTTTATGCCTTGGTGGAGAGAGACGAACATAAGCAAATCTTGTCAAAATGCAGTTGTGCCGTGGCGGGCCTCAAATCACGAACCTCGTGGTTCACAGTCCGGTGGCGTACCTATATACTAGACCACGACACCCTACAATGACAAAAGTGACCTAGGCCCTTTAAGGGGGGGGGGTCGAAATAAGAAAAAAAAAAACTTCGCTTTATAGCTCTCTTTATCACTTTATTTTCTGCCGCAGCACTAATGTCCTTTGGCAAGACATCTACCTACATTTGCCACACTCGACCCAGGTGTAGTAAATGGGTACCCTGGTAGGATTATTCCTTGAGTGCACGAAGCGCTACACGGTTGCTCAAGCTAAAGCCAGGTAATAATATTCTTGCAGGGTCCTCTGGAGAAAACAGTACTTAGTACTGAAGAGGCTACCCTGGGTAAACAAGACATATTATTATTTCTATTAGTATTATTATTATTATTATTATTATTATTATTATTATTATTATTATTTATTATTATATATTATCATAAGTATTTTTGTTAGTAACTAGTATTCCCTCCGCAATTGATAGTTTGTAAACAAATTTTCGGCATACTCCCAGTGTTAAAGATCGTATGTTCGATCTGTAATGAAAATCACAAGTCAGAAAAAAATTGGAACCAGCGGGATTCGAACCTGCCTTTGTTTACAAATTATAAATTTCTCCCATTAAGCTTCTTCATTTACTATCTATTGTCTCCACGCGGCGGACCGTTACATATTAATGAGTCAGAAAGAAGAGGATTTGGGGTATTTGACTCCAGTTATCGTGACTTAGCCGTGAACCAGAATAGCCTAGTGGTTAAGTTCGCTGCCCGGCAAGCAGTAGAGGGCAGGTTTCGAATCCCGCTGGTTCCATTTTTTTTCTGACTGTTGATTTGATTACAGATCGAACATACGATCTTTAACACTGGGAGTAATGCCGAAAATTTGTTTACAAATTATAGATATAATCCCATTAAGCTTCTTCCATTTACTATCCGCATTGATGGTGTTATAAGTTTTACATGGGTAGAAATATTTTCATAGGAACCTTTCCACTAAATCTATAAAGCTTCACATAATACATACTAATGTACTAAAAACCTGATGTCAGCATTATCTAAATCAACGTAGAATATTCATATGTAAGTCACAGTTGATCATATAGCATGACAATATCAACGATAATAACATGCTTTAACTGAGCCTTTTTCATAATAAGCAAAATCTCGAGACTGGTGGGAACTTTCTTTCGATTTCAATGTCAAGTAATCGAAATATACCCAAATATCGATAATACCAAACCCAGATTTCTCCCACCATAAACGTTATCATAATATCATACAAGCTTGTCAATCACCCCAAAAGAAAAAAAAAATCCTGGTTCTTCTAAACTTAGAGCAGCCATCAAGAAAAGGATGATGAAAGCGATATCGCGGGTTGATGTCGACACAGAGAAGATTGTCTTTACAGTTCTCCACGCCTAAGTTTATCGGTAGCCTTGTTCACATGTATCTCACTCATTTCTTCTCGCTTCTCGCCCTTTCTACTCTTTTCGTCTGCGTGCTGCCCTCTCTCGGTCATCCTTCGTCCCTATAATCATGATAATGGATTTCGATGAAACAAGTTTTAGTCATGATATTAATGATAATGGTAATTACAATGATGATAACAACAACAACAATAATAATAATGATAATAATAAAACAGTGGGCTCTTATCTGTTAAACCTGACGCTTCTGGCGGAAACTCCTCATGGCGAGGATTTTTGGAGGCTTGGGAAGCATGAAAATGATAGGAATTTCTCGTATCATGCTCACATCAGGCACATTTATTATTCCAATCTCTCCGTCATTTTACTCCGGCTGTAGTCAAGGTGCCATCATAGCGCTCCAGCATTTTAACGAATTTGCCCCGACCAGGGCTCAGTTCATCATTCCTACAATGACATATAGCGCTGAAAAGTGGACAACATTACTAGAAAATTGGACAGAAAACTGAGTACAGCACAGAGAGCGATGGAAAAAAGAATGTTAAATCTTACGGTGCCAAGGGGTTGTTTTGCTTTTTTCCAAATTCTAAAAATAGATATAGAATGGATCTTTTTCAAATCTGCGTTTTCGAATAATTATCCTATGGTAGCATATAGTAAATGATAGATATTCATCCTCTAATCCGATTTGCCATATTTTCATGACCATATCCATTATTCTAAGTGGAGTACTGTCGATTGAAAATGTAAAGTCTTTTGGGCACATACGAGTCAATCGGTTACTCGTAACATCTCATTTATGGAAAGGATAAGAACCAAAGAAATAATAAGACATACGCAAGTTCAAAGATTTCATGAAGATGTGAAAGAAGCAATAAAAAAAAGAAAAAGCAAAGTCGAAACGGATTATAAAGAAGTGACTGAAGATGTCTACAGGGATAGAGTACCGTTGCACTTGTGACACAGCCGAAGACAAGTGGCTAGACTTCTCTCAAGACCCAGGTATCATAAAAAGTGTCATTTAGGGTCTTTGCCTGCAGACGTTTCTTACCCATTCGGTACAGGCAACAGAAGAAGACAACTAGTGCGATGATGACGAGGAGAAGGATGGCAGTCACAGTACAACCAATGACGACGGGCCGGTTTTTCGGACGACCTGTGCAATTGAAATAGTCATAATAATTACGACGGTGATGAGGATGATGATAATGATGATGATGATGATAATGATGATGATGACAGTGATGATAGTGATGATGATGAAAGTAATAACTAGCATTGAATGATATGCCAATCTATATGGGATCCAGAGCAATTCAGGGCAGCACAGGTTATACCTCATTCATTGTAGTCAATATTATGATTACAAACATTGACCGCTGTGTAACCCCCCCCCCCCCCCCCCCCCGCAAAATATGGAAAATATTTACTACGGAAAATCACCCCGTATAGATATGATATAGAATATCTTTAATTCACAACGCACAATTCAGAAAAAAACTGTCATTTTACCTCTCACAGTTACAATTGCTTCACCACATGTCTTGACAATGTTCCATCTGAGATCTCCACGGTGATCAGATGTGCACGGGATCTTTATCCGAGATGGCTATTCTTGCACAGCCACAGCTGTTACCGTAATGCTCACAATGGTAATATTCCCGTAAGGGAACGTAGTCGTGGAACCCTGTAAATAGGTGATGGTGAACGTTGGCTCGGGGTAGGTGAAGAACCCTTCACCACGATCGGTTTCTACAGAGAGTTCTATGGTCGGAGGGCAAATGACGGGAAGTTCTTGCACTGTTCGCAGGCATAGTAATACAAAATAGAAAAAACACAGGCAAATGATAATCATCATGGGTTTAATTGATATCATGGTTATAACAGGGTGGTCCAGAAAGAACGAAACACCATTGCTATTTAATTTCAGCGAGATGAAGAACATGATCTGATAATTGTTCATTTGGTTCGAAAGAGAATTCTTTTCCTTGAAAATGACACCAAAATCATTAATTTTGGCTCATGCTTTCTGATGTTAGGACTCATTCCGTGAGGCAATGTCATTTTCAAAATTTGCTACTTTTGCGACTGAGATCATGGAGATAAAGGGAAAACCTTCCACCTGATGGCATTCCATAGAAACGGCTTGCCGCCTGAATAATCTCGTTTTCAATGACAGGAAATCAACCGCGCGTTTATTCAGACAATGATCCATTTCTATTGAATGCCGTCGGGTGAATGATTTTCTTTGAAGTAACAGGAATTCGGTCGCTAAGTAGTAAGTTTTGAAAATGACATTTTCTCACGAAATGACCCCTAACATGTAAACGCATGAGTCAAAATATGGATGATCCTGGTGTCAATTTACTGGAAAATAAATTTTCATTTGAATATGGTAAATAATTCTCTCATGTTATTCATCTCGCTGAAATTAAGGATCACAGCTGTTCCGTTCTTTCTGGGCCACCCTGTATAAAGATTATCTCTCTAAAATTACTGATTTGGCTATTTGCCTGAAGCACAATAAACTAGTTGTACTTCCCATCCATAACTACTCTAACGGCTATTTCAAATGTATAC
>CM057160.1:2070948-2087090 GCA_029962745.1 Echinometra lucunter | reverse complement strand
ATGGCGTTAAACAGCGCAACGATTTGCAAGGCAATCACCGACCGGGTACTTCCGAACATCCAAAGTAAGAGTAGGGTTTTACAGTCTCTGGAAACTGAGATGCGATTGAAATAAGTGACTTTTGCAGGTTTGTGTTAAAATAATAATGAGAAAGGAGTGTCTATCAATCTCCGGATTCCACGTGACTTCTTCCAGGGGAGCGTTTCATGAAGAGTTTTGTCACTCATTTTTCACTGAAAACTGTTACAAGCTACTGAAAATCCTCGCATCTGATTGGCTGAAAGCAATTAGTCAGTGAAAATCACCGACAAGATTCTTCATGAAACACTCCCCAGGACTCACTTTTTTTTTCTAAATTACACATTCCCGGGTCACGTGTATCATGTGTATAATTGAGTCTGTTCGTTGTCCAGGAATTCGATAATTCTTCTTTTCCTCGCTCTAGTGAGCAGTGATCCGTATTTTAAAACTCATATCCAAGAAACTTTTGAATTGGTATTGTTTCCCTTGCCTATAGACGCCACAGAACAGACATAATTCAGATCTACAAAATCATGCATGGCCTCGACGATCATCATTTGCCCACTCATGTCCTAATTTATGGAATGGCCTTCCTGAAGACATCAAAAAGTGCTGAACCTCTGAAACCTTCAAGAAACGTCTTAAAACATTTCTGTTTACTTCCTAATTTCTTAAAAGTTCCTTGAGAACTCCGCAGAGTGGATCTGGCGCTTATACAAGTCACATTTATTATCATTATTATTTCCATCAGACACACTTAATTTGTTCGTCCTTAACTGCATAAGGGAATAGAACTCGTGGTCATCGGTAAAAGATTACAAAGAATTAGGTCTACTCAAAGCGCAGACATGGGTCCTTTTCATGGAGATGCATTAACCTTTCCTCTGATGCTCGCCATTAAATAGTTTCAAATATGACTAGTTAAAATTTTGGTCATCAAGAAAAGATAGATGTGATCCAGAAGAGTCCTTTGCTTGTCCATGTTCTTCTACTGCTGTACAGGGCATTAAAACAGTGTTCAAGTTTGAATTCTTCATTAGATGTCAACAAGAGACAAATAAGTTTGTAATTTTAAATGCCTATATCCAAGGTATTACCCAAGTTGTCAACCCTGTGACTACTGAATTCTTGAATTCCCATAGGTTTAACACAGGGGCCACCCGGTTCCAGTATCCAAGGTATTAATATACATCAGGGCTGACCAACCTGCTGCCCGAGATCTTCTGGTGAGGCACACAGAGCATTGAAAAAAATATTCTAAAATTAGCTCATAAATGAAGTCGGGCCCTCGTAGCACACTCTAAAAATATTGGGTAAAAATGTGTCATGAGGGTCCAACCAACTTTGGGCATTTCTTTGGGCTTTTCTTTTTATCCAATTTGATGGAAATTCTGCCCATTCTAAAGTAATTACTGCTTATCTTTACCCTAACTGGGCAGTATGTTTCCCTCATTGAGTAAAAATTTTGCCCCAAATTGGTTGGATACATAATTACTCTCTTGCTGGTTAAAATTTTCCCCAATATTTTTTTACAGTGCAGTGATAGAATTGGGTAAAATTTTGACACACAGTTTTCTCCCTTTTCCATACATGATACAGCGGACTATTTATACAAAGTTCCTCTAATTCTTAAAGAACAAGGACCCCAACGGAAAACAGCTTTTGCTGATAGGGTGTTCCGTCCCGCATATGGTAAATAAATAGATAAATAAATAAATAGATGAATAAATAAATAAATAAATAATTGTAAATTACCTACTCTCCGCTGCCGCCGAGATGCCCTCCTCCATGGTTCCGGCAAACAAATTCTCAATTCTGTGAGACATAGAAACCTACTCCCACCAGCAAAGGCTAGTACCTCTGGTAGACGGCTGAGGGACATGTCGGGACTTTGTACCATTAAATGTAAAACTGACAGATACCACAAATCTACCATACCTTTTTTGGCTAGAAATCTAAAGATCTAATTTTTTTTTTAAATGTAACTTGTAATTATGTTAAGTATGTAAACTGATCCTATCAGCTTTGCTGCTGATCAGTATTTTCATATACCAATAAATAAAATAAATAAATAAAATAATAAATAATAAAAATAAATAAATAAATAAATAAATAAATAAATAAATAAATAAATAGATGAATAAATAAATAAATGGCCCTGTTCCGGGGGCCCTGTTACGGTGGTACTCTGCTGTACTAGTATGCGGAGAGACATCTTTGTTGTGCTGTGTTGTATTATACTGCCAATGTTATGTTTTCCCCGTTTGTCTTTACGTTTTTTTTTTTTTTGTTTTTTTTTGTTTTTTTTTTTTTGTTCAGATGCTTCGTTAAGCTATTATCATTGTAAATATGTCATGTTTTACCATGCTTACTGTAAATACGTTATTCTTAATAAAACATTACAAAATGGTTACTTTATTAGATTCAATCCCGTTACATTATTATCAAACGACAATATTTCCACGAGCAGTAATGTTTGTAAATATACAAAATTGTGAATAGAGAAAAATTCTTAAAATTCCATACTTGTCTCGTAAGTTACAATCCTTTTGTTTCCCCTGGATTCGAATGTTCTCTTGATAGATTGTTCGGATATTGTTCTTTTTTATGCGTCCTGACATTCTGGGAACTTGTCCATCACCAGGGTCCATCAAAATCAATGCTGCCCCAGAAATCACACTGAAAAAGTAAAGCCTGATTTTTTTCTTCGGTGAGTGATTTTGTTGTTTGTTTGTTTGTTGTTTTTTGCTA
Source organism: Echinometra lucunter (assembly GCA_029962745.1). NCBI lineage: Eukaryota > Metazoa > Echinodermata > Echinoidea > Camarodonta > Echinometridae > Echinometra > Echinometra lucunter. The sequence goes on along the minus strand of CM057160.1, from coordinate 2,084,318 downwards.
TAATTGCAAAATTGCGGGTGTGTGTATTTTGTGTATTGTGTGCGTGTGGGGGGGGGGGGAGTAGCTGCGGCCTGCCAAGTTATCTCAATTGTCAGCTGTGGCCTGATACAGATATTCATTGAACTATAATTCACACGGTGCGTTCTGTGGGGCCAATGAGCACGATGAATGGGGATACAGCGTCTGTTTTTTATGCAGTCCCTATCAGGCCTCCTCTTTCCACTTTAAGATTCTTTCTTTAGACTTTTCACCGCATAGTTGAATAAATAACGAACAAATGAAGAGACTTAGTCGAAATTACATCTATAGAGATTTCACATTGTATGGTTTGGTCCAATAGCTTATGAAGGAGAGTGAGCCCTGAAAATATATGAAATAGGCCTACATGAGCGGAAAGAGCAAGCAGAGTCGTCGATCCAATTTTGGGAGGGAGGGAGGGGGGAGGGGGACAAGACGACCAAGAGGAGATGAACCAGCAGACAGCAACGATGTATACACACACACCCTCACACCCACACACTCACTGATTCACTGATTTCGGCAGCCAATCAGAAATCAGTGTTTTAATGACGTCACATGTGTTTGAAATTGTTTTCATTGGATTCCACGTGTCTGATTACCCTTAAACCCATCATTTACCCATAATATTAGAGTAAAACTGAGTGAAAATGAATTTTGGCGCACTTTAGAGCTATCTTGGCCCACTGTGCGGCGATGTGATAGCGCGGTAACCGCGATTGGCTCTGTGTACAAAATCAGTGGAAGATATAAGATATGCCCTGATATTGTTTCATTAACTTTATTCTTGATCAATGAAATAAAGCATGGATACATGGGTAGATGACTTAATAATAATCATAATATTGGATATTTATATAGCGCACGTATCCACCAAAGAAGGTGCTCAAGGCGCCCCCCTATATTACCCCGGCTAAGCTAGGCTACCAATTTCAGTGCTCACAGCTTTCAAGGAATTCCTTCCTGCCGGTACCCATTTACACCTGGGTCGAGTGTGGCAAATGTAGATTAGTATCTTGCCAAAGGACATCAGTGCTGGGGCAAGGACTTAAGACTTAAGACAGTGGGCATATCTGACAGATGAAGGTATGATGTATTTTTGTACTTTCGTTACTTTTTCCCCCCTCAGTTTTGTCAGGAAACCTGTGTAGGGAGTACGGCTTCTCACACAAACAGGCTTCATGAGTCAAACTTGGACGAGTGAATATCACACTCAGTAAGCTTCCAGTTTTTAAGCTTTTTCCATCGTTGAGACATTTGAGCATCGCATAGCTGCGACCTGAACTTCCCTGATTATTCCTCATTGCAAACGTTAAAAGAAATCTGCATGTTGGTCTAAAACAGAAAAAAAAATCGAACGACTGTACATAACGCGCTATTGACTTACATGACTTATGTACTGTAAAAGCTGGGTATATATCGAGTATGTTCCCCTCTCGCGTTGTGGTATTGGTCTACAGAGAAAAGTTCATTACGTTTACGTTTTTGGCTTATGATCATGTAGGAACATATTCAGCTTTTTTGTCCAAACAGCATCTTTGAGCAATTTGCATAATTTACATAAATCATTATGCATACAGTTTATGCAGCGCAAAGACAATTTTAATATACACAGAACGTTTAAACTGAGCTACGGTAAGTACTAATGTGTATGTGCGCTGATACGGTTCAACTCTAATTAGTGTTGCCGATCTGGTGAATGCAACCTGTGATAAAATGAAACGACCTTCACAATCACATATGGATGCACATCCATTTAACCCATTCGTGACAGGAATTATTTAAAGCCTAATTTGATCAGCTTTTATTCTTCAAATTGGCAACACCAACATTTTTATTTTATTGCTACATTTTTTTTTATAAAACGTCATGTATCTGAAATGAATATAAATTGATAGAAATTATGATGAGAAGTCAAAAAGTTGCCAATTTGCAGGGGAAAACAGTGATTTTAAACTTTCTATCACATTGCCAATTTAAGAATTTTAATGCTTATTTTCCTTCAAAAAAATTTCAGCATCAAACAACGAATATTGACGCAACCAAAATGGGCACAGTTTGTGTAGAATTTTTTGCTCTTTCTGCTCATGTATTTGGTATGATTTTTAGGGCTTTGCATCAAAAGATATTAGGCCAAACCACAAAATGTGGACCTATGTCACGAATGGGTTAAGGGTTTTGTGGGAAATGGAAATAATTTCATTGTTATTTTAAAAATTTGAAATCACGATTTTATACTAAGTATTCTCATTGTTGCAATGAAAACCTGGAGATCGATCATTTGCAAGGGAAAAAAGCAGGGTTAATGAATTCAGTTACGAATGAAAGATCCTTCAAATGAATTTGCGGCTGCTGTTATCATCATGATCAGGTCACTGAAATAATTTAAATACCGAGTAAATATTCATCATTTGGTCGCTTGCTTCGCTCGCTCACAATTATAGATGCACACGTCAAAGGACAGTTCTAACTCAATAGGGACGGAGCGATAGGCCTTTTTTTAATGATGGTGGAGGTGTCCGACGGAATTCGCAGACAAGAAGTTTTTTTTCTACATAGAGCAAACTATGTGTAAATAAAATAGAGAAAGACTACTACTTTAAAAATAAAATGAATGACACCATTTTCGAAATTTGTCGACAGCCTATGCACGTCTGGCATTGTAGACAAAGCTGATAAAAATCTAAATAGGGGTCCCAGCCCCCATCCCTATTCCTCCCCTAGCAATGTCCATGAATCTCAGTCTCTCCCAAACCCCTAGATGATAACCAGGCAGTCGTATGAAGATCTAGTACCGGCTACTCAATCCTTCACCAATTTTAGTGGTCGAGCGCCATCTCAATACCATTTTCTTATAGGGAACTAGGCGTTGTGGCGTGCGCCGGTAATCCAGCTAATAGTGGAATATACTGATTCAACGGACCCAGGTTCGAGTCTGAGTCACGTCTTTCGGATGATGATGTAAAAGGTCGGTCCCAGACGTATTACCCTCTGAAAGAAACACAAAAAATTATGAAGAAGAATTTTGAACATCATTCTAAGGTCAGAAACAATTAGAATGGCCTTTCAGTATTAACTACCGTACTTGCTCTAGGAAAAAAGGGAGAATGAGGAGAAAAAGATTGTGAAGAGAAGGGAAAATGATGATGATGATGATGATGATGATGATGATAATGATGATGATGATGATGATGATGATGATGATGATGATGATGATGATGATGATATGAATAACAATGAATAACAAATCAGTGAATGAATAAACAAATAAGTATAAATAATTGAATACATAAATACATGAATAGATGAATAAATAATTAAATAACTGAGAAAAAAATCATACTTAATAGAAATTGAAGAAAGCAAAGAAATTATGAAGAAGGAGCACCAGGAGAACAAAAAGAAGATAAATATGATGAAAAGCTTTATTGATGGACAGAGAAGAAAGACATTAAGTACATTTTAAAGGCACGCCTTTTTGCCCCTCGTCCCCCCCCCCTTTTTTTTAGGGGGGGGGGCAACTCCCTGTTCTGTTGATATCGTTTATAATCAAAATGATGGGTCCGTACTAATTTCTTGATTTTTTTTTCTCTTTTTTTTTTTCTTCTTTTACATCGGATAATTTGAATTCCGGTCTGTATGATTGTCCCAAATTCTCATGTACCTAAACAAAGCATGGTTTCTACCCTTCGTAGTACCATGGAGGTACTCCATGGTGGCCCGAAATAAAAGCAAAACAAAGCTATTTTGCACTCTTGTAATTCTGTCGATCGGATATAAAAAGGATTAGAAAGTGCTGTCTGGAGCGTGGCAAAGCGCATGTTCAAAAGATCGATCTCATAAAAAAATGTTTGTTTGAGCGCTTTATAGTGATGATAACATAATGAAGGATTATAAAGGTGCTTTATCATTTTTTGCCCACCTGCCGCCCTCCTTTCGTGTTTCTCAGTGTACGGAGTGGAGAATTTAAGGAGGCAATTCAGCCTGTGCCCCCTGTTAAACCATAATGCACGCTGTACCCCTGTTTGTATATCGTGCCCCCCCCCCCCTTAGATTCAAAGGCCCTTGTTATTGTTGTTGTTGGGTATTTTGGGGAATTTCTTTTTTTTTTGCTTTTTTTTTTTTTTTTTTGCTTTTTTTTTTCTTGCTTGCTTGTTTGCAGTGGAAGAGAATTTGGAAGGTCAAAGTAATCCCCAAATTTGTGATGACCCCTTTTTTTTTGTCCTTGTCAAACAATTTTATGTGATTTATGCCTTCTTTTTTACAAAACACTGGATCCCTGCAGGTATAAATGTTATGGGAGGGCCGATCCTGGATAAGGTCGACTCACTCTTTAACCAAGCCACTTGGTTAATGCCTTTTGTTTGTATGAAATTCATTGTGTGTGGATCTGTGAAAACTAATTGTCAAGGTTTCGTTAAGGTTATGTTAAAGGTATTTTAAAACTTATTACAACTCTTAAGTCGTTTTCTTCTAAATCTTCTTCGAAGTCCTCTCCACCATGCTGGTGAATATAATTTTCACTTGAATGTATGATTTTTGAATGCTTTTGTGAAGCAATAGAATCACTTAGTATGCGTGCCAGTGAGTCGTTTGGATATCAATACATCACAGATCTCACGTTCTCAGCTCGCAGATTGAAGATGAAGGTAAATTTGTCTTGCATTTTTAAGACGACCAAGAAAGCGGCCATTAAAGGCGTTTCGGGAGAGAGAGGCAGAAATGTGCCAAACATGCGTTCAAATGTTTGATCCGTGCTTCAGACGTTTCAGCGTTACAACAGCCCTGATGCTCAAGTAAGCGTCGAATAGATTGAAGCAAAAGGATATTATGGGGAAAGGGAAAACTAAACGTAAAAGGAAATGGGGAAAAGGAAATACAGCACGTATCCATGACGCATTGTGTCACTTAATGTTAAACAGGTGAAATAAATCGTCAAGAAAGGTTTCATCAGGTTAAACAAGAATAAAATCGCCGAGATTAAAGTAGAACGATTAGTATTTTGATGATTTATTCAAGTTACATCGGTATTCCATTGTTCAATGTCCCTCTCTCTTATGAGTTAATCATGAAAAGAAAAAGGAACTAAAAAGGATGTACCACAACCCACTCGATCCCTTCGTTCCCTTGTATTGCATTCACGTAGCAAGTTCATTGCCTCTCGGTGACTGGGATCAGGCTATGTGCAAGAGTGAGTGAGACATGAGAGAGAAATTAGCAGCGATAGGGAGGGGAGAAATGGGGAGAAATGGGGGGGAGAGGGGGATGGTTGAGATGAGAGGACGGAGAAGGAGAGAGGGAAGAGGAAAAAGAGGGAAAGAAAGGGAGAAAGGGAGACCGAGGGTTGAGGTGAAACGGTGGAGAAGGAGAGAAGAGAGACAGAGACAGAGACAGAGACAGAGAGACAGAGAGAGACACAGAGAGAAATATATTGTGAGTACAAAAATATAATAACTTATAAAGCATGAAATGCATCATTATGGAGAGACAAGCGATGAAGAGGTCGCGGCCAGTGAACTAAATTCGGACCATGGATGAATCGAAACATCTCTAGGTAGAGAGAGTACTTCGATCGCTTCACAAGAGGGCTTCTCCATTACGGAAACTGGCCATAAATAGGGCAAAAAGAGGGGTTGAGTGAACCCCTGTATGTGACCAAGACACTCCCAACTGGATAGATGGATGGATGGACAACAATACGGCTTGAGGGTGTAACCAGAATTCATGGGGGTGGAGGAGGGGGGGGGGGGGAGATTATTCATGCCTTTGAATTCTATCAAATTTCATGTTATCGTCCGATCATTTTCCAATAATACATTGCTGACCTGTTGTTCGTTTGTAATGCATCACAACATAACCAAGTAATATAAACATGCTTTTTGTTTGAATAAGTGTTATTTTTCATCTACATGTGCGCCCTCTATCGGCAGTGTAGACCAACCGCGACAAAGGGCTATTTTTTGTAATGGGCCAAAGTGAGGTACTAACGTGGGTTCTGACTAAGAAGACAGAATGTAAGAAAACTATTATACCCGTCCGGAAAGTTTTGTGCAGACGGTTTTCGCAGGGTAACACTGAGACATAATTTAGTTTGCATGGTTCTGTAACTGACTGTGTTCTGATAAAAGAGAAAGAGATTGTATGTGTGTTTGTGTGTTAAAAATACTCTGAGGTTACTCTATACACACGCACTATTAGATATAAGGAACACTTTGCAACATAATGGACACAGTGTACATGTTTTACGCGAGTTCCTCAAAGATTCATTGCAGGCTCAGTGAATCAAATTGCTAGTGATCTCCACCTTCCATTGTATTCAGTTTTCTTGTAATGTCAGTTCAAAAGTGAGTTTAAAAGGGGGTGGTCCTCAAACCCTCAGCCCTCAGCTGACCACCCCCTTCACATCATGATATCATCATCCTTTTCTCACCATCTCTCATCATTCTCTCAGCTCTCCTCATCATCCTACATCAACCAAATGTGACTCCAAGCTGTCATTTTGAGCGATCGATACAATCAATCGATTGCCTCGGCCATGTGGCAAGAGGGTGCATTGAGGAGGGGAGGTTAGGTAGTAGTGACACACCACTCGAACGCCTCCCGGGGCCCGCAGCGACCCGGTCGAGTTCGGGTAGCGATCCGTTGAGAGGGACCAGGTGCCGCGTGACAGGCCCTACTCCTAGGCCCCAGTAGACTCTTAGCAACTGGGAGGCGGCCAACCTGCGCAGGAGGAGCAGCCACCCAGCTTGCAGCATGCCCATTTGCGATCTAAGCTAGATGTGGACATGTTTGTTGCTTAAACTTCTCCTCATCCCCGTCCTACAAAGTTTTCCTCCTTCATGAGAGGATTATTTGTGTTTTCTTTTCCTTTCTTATTTTCTTGGGAGAAGATGGGAGTTGAAGGGGGGGGGGGATAACAGACTACCTGATTTGGTACTGTGAAAAAGACCTTTAAGTCAAGACAGAAATTTTCGTATACCATAGAGAGCAGTGTAGAGAAAGGCAGAGGCAGACACATTATTAAAGGCAGGAAAGGCATAAAGTGCTAAGTATGATAAGAAAAACAGGACTTTGGAGAAGGCTTATGAAAAGCTTAAAATAGCTGTCGCTTTCCGTATCACAAATAGATGCAGAGAAGTGAGTGAGGGGGGGGGGGGGGGGGGGGAGAGGGGGACAAGATAGCCCGAAAGTTACAGGGTAAACATGCGAAGGGAGAAACGGGAAGCATTACGAAGAGATAGAAAAAGAGAAAGGAAAAGAAAGGGAGGAAGAGGGAGAAACGGAGAATGGAAGACAGATTTTTTTAAAAAGGAAAAAGGGAAAGGAAAGAAAATAGGGAAAAACAGATTGACAGATAGAGAGAGAATGGCAGGGGATGTTAAGAGAGGGTAGTGTAAGACAAAGAAAGAGGAAGAAAATATCTATACAGATAATATACACTGACAGAAGGAGGAATTAGAGGAGGAGAGGATTGGATGAAGATTGGTCCTGTTAAGGGGTAAGGAAGTCGATAAAGAGGGGTATGAATCTCAAGAGGGTTGAAGACATGCACGAGGGAGTCGAGTGGGGTAGGGGTTGAATCATGAACGGAGGGTATCATAATTCATCTTCGATCGATCAGAGGTGATACTCGGTCAAGATGAGTATGTACGGCTATATACGGTAGAAGGCGAGAGATAAGAATTAAAGCAAAATGGTTACCGTGAAGGAGGGGAAAGGAGAGAATAAGGGAGATAGAAATAGAAAGAAAAGAGAAAGTATAGCATTGTGACAATATGGTTTTAAATGATGGAGAGACAGAGAATTAGATAGGGAGATCGATGGAGGGGAGAGGTTTTCGAAGGAATGAACCCCTGATATAGAAATTTGGGAGTATTTCGAGGAATGGAACATCTAAATCACAAACCATGAGTGAATTTATGACATGAAAATTCAAAGATATCTTTTATAATTGTATACACGATGACATGGCACAGAAGCGTTGGTCTTGTCATTCAGGGGCACCGATGCCATGGGGGGGGGGGGGGGGGGGGCCGCCGCGCCTGGTACCTGGTTGTTATGTTTATTGTGAGAGAATAACGTCAATAAGAGGAAGAAGGTGGTCGTATCATTTTTTCCTCACCTTTCTCGTTTCCCCCTCTCCTTTTTGTCCTTCTTCTCTTTGCGTTGTTCGATGAGGAGGGGTTAGAGATGGGGCGTTTATTTCCCCTCACCTTGGCCTCTACTATAATTGCAAACTTTCGATGCGGCACCTGCTAAAACTCAGCTCCATGTACCTCCTGGGTAACACCAGAATGATCCGAAATTAGGGTGTCGATATAGATAATAAAAGAGACACGTCAGAATGATAATTCTTGGTAGCCGCTTAGCTTAGCTTGGGCAAATACAGAGGGAATGGGTTTGAAGTGGAGAGGATAAGATGGGTGAATGGTGCACGGGGCAGCTCGTGTTACAGCTGATAGATACCGGACTAGGCCGGAAGAAACGAGTATGGTCATGACACGGAATTATCTCAACAAGTTTACCTAGACGTGCCCAGAATAATGGCCCGTAGACAGTATTAAGGCGCTACAGTTTACATCTATATGGTAAAGGGTTCGCAAAATTCACTTATTCGGCCCGTCCCGTTTGCCAATGTGACCGTTGACAATAATGGCAACTGAAATAAAGAGCACAAAACGCTCAACGCAAGCCATGTCAACCTCGCTTATTAAAACAAGAAAAGGTGAGAGCATCTTAAAAGGAAGAAATTTTAAAGACTTTATTTAGATGTTAAGATAAAGTAATATGTCCGCTTCATATCAATGTTGATAGTTACACTCTAAAAGTAAAGATACTATATATTGAAAAAGGACTGAACTTCTAAAGTTTTTTTTAAATTATTTATTCAATTCTGCTCCCCCCCTCCCCCAATATCTCAGCAGACTCATATCCCATCACCGCGACACCATCTACCCTATACTATCCCTTAACCCTAAAGTGAACATAATAAGCACTCTTTCTCATACGCTACAAAAAATTATATAACTCACACCGTTGCATATCCAAACATCCCATTCTTGCCAATCTAAAAAAAAAAAAAAAAGCAAGCAAGCTAGCAAACAAAGAAATCAACAAAAACAAAACACAAAACATCCGCAAAATGCCTTAGGCAATACCAGGCCATCCTCTATTTATTTCTTCTTTTTTTTGTAATGTTACTTTTAACCAGCTCACTTATTTTCATCTATTCTATTTTTCTTTTGCTTGTATAATTTTGTTTGTTTGTTTATTGTCTTTGTTTATCATGTTTATCATTTTTCGTGTTTCATTGTACTATTGTTATTGTTGTAAGAATCATCGATCAATCAAATAATTGATAGCCAAAACAATTAAACAAACTATCCTTTGGAATGTTTGTTCTTTTACACGAAAGGCTGTCAGAATATGAACAGATATTTCCTATTCACAGTTTGTATCTCAAGGCAGTAGAAGGCTTCACGGTACACCATGTATTCTTTCTTGGAAATGAGTGTGGTCCTGAAAATTACCTGCCCTCTTTCGACGTTTCGGTGAGCACGTTCTTACCACCCTCAGGAAAATGTTTGTATCTCAAATAATTAATAGCCAAAACAATTAAACAAACTATCCTTTGGAATGTTTGTTCTTTAACACACGAAAGGCTGTCAGAATATAAACAGAAATTTCCTATTCGCAGTTTGTATCTCAAGGCAGTAGAAGGCTTCAGTTTGTATCTCAAGGCAGTAGAAGGCTTCACGGTACACCATGTATTCTTTCTTGGAAATGAGTGTGGTCCTGAAAATTACCTGCCCACTGTCGACGTTTCGATGAGCACGTTCTTACCATCCTCACACTATGAACATGGCGGACAAAGAAAGTGGACAAAATAAACAACCTCTCATTCTACCCTTGACAATGGTTCTGGTAGTCAAAAGAACATCCCTTCACAGCTATTATGTTTAATCATATAGTTCCAGGTGAATATGCATGTTACACCTGTTCCACATATTTTCGACGATAGCAGTGAAGGGATGTTCTTTTGACTACCAGAACCATTGTCAAGGGTAGAATGAGGGGTTGTTTATTTTGTCCGCTTTCTTTGTCCATCATGTTCATAGTGTCAGGAGAATGTTTGTATCTCGCAAACTGTTACGCTATACTGTTACTCTTGTCATGCTAGTAGAGGTGACGTGGTCTATTGACTATATACGTCACCGAACTGTGGATCACATGGTTTTCAGTTCGAGTCCCGCTGCGGCATTTTCGTCTTTTGGTAAGACGTTTATCTACATTGCCACTCTCCACCCAGGGGTAAATGGGTACCTGCATAGATTGCTGAAAGCCAATGCGACATCGAGGTAAAATTTGCGAAATGCGTTATGTAATTGTAAAATTATTGGAACATTTTGCTGTTAGTTCAGAGGTAAAAAAAAGTAAATCCAAAATTGCGGTTAACCTTATATTTTTTATCAGCGACAATTACTGTTATTTTGTAATATTTTTGCATAGTAATGAAGCAAACAGTATATTATCCTACATATCCTAAGGAATTAGAATTTGAAAATGATAGATATAATAAAGATATTGCATGCTCTATAACAACAATATTATTCTTGTTTGAAAAGCACTATTAGACTGTCGAAACGTGAACTTCTCTTTTAGTATCTAAAATAATATAAAATGACGATGATGATGAGATGATGATAATGTAGAATGATGATGTTGTAAGAACTCATAACGATTATTCGCTTGAAGATGTTTCTTGAAACACCACACCGTTTCGATAACACTATCGTGTTGGCGATACCATGCCAAGCGATCTTATGTTACATTAACCTAACGTAAGCCCGATCCTTGCACTTCATCGAATGAATCACAAAAATATGGATGCAAGATTCTTTTGGTCACGGGACAGAGCGTCTTGATACCTTACACCATCAACATTGGCACTGGAAACAAACCATTCATGTCGGAGAGGCGAAAACCAACTCCAAAGTTGTTCCACATCTCTGCCACTGAACGACAATTGAAGACGATGATGAAGCCGTGAATGACGACGATTACGATTGCGGTTAGGATATCTTCCTCTCTGTCATGTCTATATTTCCACGCGGCGTGCCAACTCTGAGATAATGTTACGGGAAGGAATGAAAAACTAGATGGAAGAGTCGACAAATATTATCATCCTTGCGATTCAAACAGGCAGAGCGTGGGGTATAGGCTCAAGTTGGTAACATATAGCCATGTGTGAACGCATGAGCTGCATTGTTTGATATACTTTACATCACTTATTTCAGCCTTGGAGAAGGCAGTCCAGGTACATTCCTGGTCTATCTCATTCTGTCTGTGTGTTTCTCTCTCTCTCTCTCTCTCTCTCTCTCTCTCTCTCTCTCTCTCTCTCTCTCTCTCCATCCCTCGCTGTCTTTCTTTCTCCCTGGCCAGTCCTCCATCCTCGACACATCTCTACACCTTTCATGCCTACAGCATACTTAAAATTGCCTTTGGAAGATGTCATTGGCTGAAACTTAATGAATCAATATCACTTTTCCTGGAATCTGGGGTACTATCGGATGTATGCGATTATGATAATACATGTTGATTTTTGTGATTGTTGGTTTGTTTATTATGTTGTTTATTTTTTCTGTTTGTTTGTTTGTAAAATGTTCGAAAATTTAATGTTTGCTGTGAGAAAGGGAACAGGGGGCGTTTTATTGTATAAGTTGAAACCTTTCTAAAAAAAAATACAGTTGTTACGAAAGTCCTAATTTCTATTATATTTCCAAACACGCGAGTTTGTAGTCTAGTCTGTGCGAGTGAGCGGTCGTTGTTACTGCCTATTACCAGGAGTACAAGGGAGAGCAAAAAGAACAAAGAAATAAAACAGAAAACAGAAAACAGAAGAAAAAAAAAAGAGAAAAAAGAATAGGAATGACCGATATGAAGGTGGGAGGGATCGATTGTATATATATATATATTTTTTTTAAAGCGCATTGAATTCTAGGACATGACGGGACAGGTAGACAATGCGGTAAATAGAACATTTATGAGTAGAATGAAGGCCAGAGTATACAATAATCGTGCTAATAAGCAACTTCAGTCTAATGGGAGGAAGACAAATGTAGGTGAAGATGATATTCTTTTTCTGAAGATGCTCAAAACCAATCCACTAATGCTTTCAAATGGTGTAATCCAAAACTGATGACCTCACTCTTACATAATTCAAAGCCATGGAAACATCCCATAAACGCCCTCGCCATTTTGACCCCCAGGACAATCACCCCCTCCACATGACTTCGATTTTGAAGTTATGGAAACATGAAGCGCGCTTAAAATTGCGTTATTCTTTGCCCGTCATCGTTTTCAAGGCGTAAAACCACTTCAGATACATCCATTTATAAGACAAGGGCTTGGACGCGAGAGATGACGGGATAATGAAACAAAGAGGAGTGCATCCACTTCGCCAAGATCTATAAGAATTATCCGTTTTTTAGCTGTCAATCTCAAGCGCAGGAGAAGTGCTCCCTTTGGACTACGATGCATGATCTAGCATGAGGCTCACGTTGGCGAGTATTGCAGCAAAACCTCCTTTCACCTTCTTCGTTTTTTCTTTACTTTACCTGTTCCAATCCATTGAATAGTGAGAGGAAAGTTAGCTCACCGAGTCTCGCTGAATGAAACTGAAGCGAATTTCTAATAACTATCGTTTATTTGATGAGTATTCTGCTCAGTATGAGATGATATTTTTTTTTGGGGGGGGATGTATATGAAGTATCGTCTGACTTCATGGAAGGGCGAATAAGGAAAAGAAAATGTAGAAAGAGTCAGATAGAAAGAGAGGAGAGGTGAGACATGTGAAAGGGAGGAGGAGGAGGAAGGGGAGAAGGACAAGAAGAAAAAGAAAAGAAGAAGTATAAGTAGAAGAAGAAGAAGAAGAAGAAGAAGAAGAAGAAGAAGAAGAAGAAGAAGAAGAAGAAGAAGAAGAAGAAAAAGAAGAGGAAAAAGAAGAAAGAAAGAAGAAAGAAAGAAACAGGGGGAAAGACAGGAGGGGCGTTCGTCGAAGGCCGATTGGGGCGGAGGAGGGTGATATATTAAATGGGATTGTGAGAGGTACATCAATGAATAAATGTTTAGAAACAGGTGCAACAAAAAAAGGAACAGAATTACCCACATTTAACGTTTCGATTTTTGTTTTCTTTCAAATTTAGCACGATTTCGGTCAAAGTGATCAAGGTAAGATGTGAACGTTTTCGCATTTCTAACAACCATTGTTTTCAGTCAAAGAGGATTTGATAAATACTAAAAGTGGAAGGCAAAAAATGGAAGGTACTTCTTCTTCTTCTTCTTCTTCTTCT
>CM057160.1:2059982-2070448 GCA_029962745.1 Echinometra lucunter | reverse complement strand
CCCCCTCGAGCCTTATAGCGCAGTAAGATAAGGGCGAATGATCAATAGGCTTGCATGTTATCTTCGGGAAAAACGAGTGGGTTTTGAATAGAAAATTTTGAGCCTGGCCCCGGAGGTTACCAAACGGAACACGAAGAAAGTAAGAGGGTAATGTGCGTTCTTAATGGTGAATATGGACGGCCAAGATTTAGAGGGGTGATTGATAGAATCTTTTGCCCTATAGTGAAAAAAAAATTGCTTTAGGAATAATAGTAAATTAATGGCAGATTTACTGTAAATTCCGTAAATGATACAATCTACAGTTAATTATACTCTATTTTTACATTTATGTAAAGCCCGCCGTACACTATACGATTCGTCTACGATCCTATTGTTGGAAAAAATAGCATTTGATAAGAACATTCAAACATACAAAATCTTAACTGATCAAAGTTCCGAATAGTCGTATGAATACTAAATTCGAAATTCTGAGCTATTGCGAGCCTCCCTGTAGGAATAAAAGCGAACTCAATTCTCAAATCGTAGTGACGTCATAGCAATTTTGCGATCGGCTACGATTTGAAGCCAATTTGACCTTTGCTCCGACCACAAGGCTTGCAGTTAACCAAAATTTCGATTTTAGGATTCCTATCATTACTCTGAACTTCAAATAAGATAGTTTTACTTGTTTAAACTTTCATATTTAATGCAAAATGCCATTTGTTTGAAAATCGGGTCGCAGTCGGATCGTATAGCGTGCGGCAGGCTTAATACTGCTGTTTACCATGTTTACAAATTTACCGTATAATAAATAGTACAACAGTTAATTCCTTCAGCAATTATTTCTGCAGTGTACAGATGGGGAGGGACAGGAGGGACAACGCAATAATAATGTTTTGATGATACTGTGAAATATTTGAGACACGGAGTCTTCATCTATGTAAATGGTTTCTTCTTCTTCTTCTTCTTCTTCTTATTATTATTATTATTATCATCATCATCATCATCATCATTATTATTATTATTATTATTATTATTATTATTATTATGATGATGATGATGATGATGATGATGATGATGATGATGATTATGATTATTATTTGACGTTTGTTCATTTTGGCAGTACACACTAAAAGTAAAAAGCAGGGTCGATCCGGTTCTGAAAAAGTTTTGACCAGCTACCAGTAACAAAAAAAAAAGAGAGAAGACATTATTGAGGTGCACCTAGGCTTTTGGCTAAAAAATTCTAGTGGGAAGTACTTTTTGTTTTGTTTGTTTTTTGTTTTTTGTTTGTTTGTTTGTTTGTTTTTTGTGGGGGAGGGGGTGTTTACTTGGTAATGAAGTTAGTTTATAGGAAACGAATATATTACCCCAAAACAAGGGTGTGATGTGATAAATAATTTAGAATGACATATCATTAATCTATTTCTAATCGAAGCACTACAGCTCATCATGGCACACCTCTACCATCATGAAGTGAAGCATCAATTGCGAATCCATCAACGACACCAGTGGATGATGACAGCTGTACCAAGGTCATTGACCTCCTCAGCCTCGACTTCGAGGACATCGAATGACTGAGAATGAAGACGTCAAAAAAAACTTTGATTTCCCAGCAGGACAAGGTTAGTGTTGACTCATCGCTACTCTTCCCCCTATCTAAACAAGTTTCTCCTGTTCCTATTCAAAATTCAACAAGCGCTACATTCTTTTTTCATCTCTCCCAGTCCCCCTCTATCGGCCATTTAACCGCGGATCTATCTCCTGACAAACCCTTTGCGTTCTTTCAGTCATTTTTCGATCGTCTACTCTCATCTATTTACTCAGACAAATCTTTATTTATTCACCGCATTTCTATATCTGTGTCATCTCCTACCTTCTCCCCTCTTCTTCGCGATTGCTCTCTTTTTTTTTTAAACTACTCCCTGTGTTGATGCGAGATTGGCGCTACGTAAAGTGGTATTCGTTCCTTATATTTACCAGAGTCTAAGCTTCTTGTGGGCTTTTTAAAAAGACGATTCTAGTGGACTGTTTTCAGAATCAAAATTCATGAGAGAAACTTGAGACAAACCGAATCGATTATGTCTCAGTTTCTCATGTTATGTGTAGAGGATGGAATATTTTAAGACGAGAGGTTGCAACTTCTTGACAAATTTGAAAATAGGAGTTAACACATGAAAAATTGAGGTTAAACTAACATTGCAAATGTGGCTAAGCTTATTGACTTTTACATGTTTTAGGTGATACAATGCCGTTTTCATTTGATCTTCTTTTTATTTCTTTTATTTTTTCTTTTTCTTTTATATTCATTTCTTCTTTTGTTTTGTTTTCTTTTCCTTTCTTTTCTTTCTTTTATTTTTGGTGGTTTTTTTTTTCATTTTTTTTCTTTTGTTCCCCCTATTTTTTACTTTTAACACGATAAAAAGTACTTTCGAAAAATCAACTTAAGTCAACTTCAATGGCCCTGTCTATCACCTTTAGAAATGTGCGGAGTTTACAATGGCTTATTACGTAATCCGAACATGATTTGTATGGGTAGTACAATAGGCTTTCGAAAGTGCACTTGGGCAATTCCACGATAACTGACGTTACCAAGATAGAGTACTAGTGGTATTGTTTACATTGTAGTTTTGTGAATAACACTTGCTTCGGCTTGTAATTACTATAGATAAATAAGTTAATAATAGGGAAGAAACACATGGACAGTTTTGATCTCAAACTGCATTTCTTAACACACAGCAAGCGAAAATGTGTCGGTAACTGATGTTACGCAAAAAGGACATGGAAAATGATGGTGTCGAATCAAATTGATATACCTCATGTCTCAGATTTGTAAGGATTATGTAATTCATGTGGCATTACACCTAGGTTCCTGGGAAGAGATGTGCAAAATAATGAGCCATTTGAATAATTTTTTTTCGTGCCATGAAAAATTTACTGAAGACATGTTGGTTACTGACGTTACGTAACTGACATTACGCTTAAATTCAACGTAGGTTTTGCACATTTCCATTAGTTTTTCATTCATCAACTACCCAAAATCTGTTAAAGTAATCCATTCAAATCAATCAAATGAAAACAGATCCGACAAAAATGACTAAATATGAGAATAAGAGGCATTTAAAGCACTTTTCCCTGATCATAGTCCCATGTGTGTAATCTTTTGTTTGTTTACGTTATTCTCCGTAAGAAGGTCGAATTGCAATATCTTTATCTTAAATATTTATTTGTAACAAAAAGAAGACTCTAAAGATTTTAGATTTTTATTTGGAATTAACAGGGCACAGTGCGACTTCAAATTTTGAGCTCTGTGTCCCATATGTTGTGGATTTGCCCACTTGAGCTGATAGTAGTTTTAAAGTGTTTTTTTTTTTCTTCTTCCATTTCGTTTTATTTTATTCCGAGGGAGGGGGAGGGGGCTCAGCTCATGATGACACTGCCAGGAAGATCAAAAAACATTATCCATGCATATTATAGTAATTTACCTATTGCAATGAATTTAACAGAAATTCTCACATTCATTTCCTACTAAAAAAAAATCAAAATATTCATGTTCTGTCTTACTTTTTTAATTACTTCTCTAAACTACTGCACCCACCTCCTCCATCCGCCCTTTCTTTCTCCCAAATTTTAGCCTGTATATATAGGTATATATGAGACAATTGAGAGAATAATAGCGTAGCATGAATCAAAGTTCCCCAGAGCTGTCCTACCATTTTGGATATTTTGCAAAGGTTGAAAAAATGTCTCCGCCGGGAATCGAACCCGGGCCTTTGGCTATGAACGCCAGTGTCTTAACCACTTAACTCCATGAGAGCTGCCAAAGCTGTTGTATATGTTACCTGATCACAAAATACATATATATAAGGGGCAGTGACAAGTCTCATAACTTAAACACGACGAGGTAATAATAATAATAATAATAATAATAATGATAATAATGATAATAATAATAATAATAATAATAATAATAATAATAATAATAATAATAATAATAATAATAATAATAATAATAATAATAATAATAATAATAATAATAATAATAATAATAATAATAATAACTCTTATTTACCCAGGGTAGCCACTTCAGCTATCAGCTGATCTTCCAGCGGGCCCTGCATAACATAATATGTTATTATTACCCTTCTCCTTTCTTATATGCCGAGCGACTGGCTAGAAGGCAGAAGGTCCCATTTTTGTAAGTCTTTGGTATGACTCGGCCGGGGATCGAACCCACGACCTCCCGTTCATGAGGCGGACGCTCTATCAATTGAGCCACCATGCCCAGGTAAAACTCGTTTTGTACTTGTTCCATTTCCCTACCCTGCATCCTCCCCTAACTCTCTCTCTCTCACTCTCTCTCTCTCTCTTTAACCCCCCCCCCCATTCTCTCTCTCCTTCTCTCCATCTCTACATCTCATTCTCTATACCCCCATAGTGTAGGTGGACGAAGCCCATTAGTACAACGCTGTTCTTGTCTCATCTCCTGCCCACGGTTATTAACTCTTTGACAGTTTTCCACTACACGGCGGATAAGGGGCTTCGTATATAAGAGCACTAAGGAATAGTGTCCTACCCACCTGACCATGCCTTGGGACGGATCCAAGAAACTGGTCATGTTTGTTGTGGAGTAAGAGGCGCCACACACACGGCTCCAAAAAATTTACATGTGCATGTTCTGGGAGTTTGATCAATAATAAATGTATCATAATCTTTTTTTTTAATTTTTTTTTTTACTCTTACATTTTTCTAGTGCAACCAAAACCGTTTGTGGCAGTATCCCCTTTTGTACGAAATGAGATGAAAACAAGCAGATGGACGAGAATGGGAAAAAATGTCAAAGTCTCTTAGCTAACAGGAACGGGTGAAATACAGGTTTTTTAAAGAGTGTTATATCCTTTGGAAATTTAATATATCCCTTTTTACACGACATGTATATATTAGAAAGAATCCCTGTCGAAATGAAAATTAACAATATAACTATCGTATACCATGATCTAAAATTACTGAACGATCTAAGTCAAAGAAAGCAAGTATGTATACGTGCTTGCGGGGAGACGTAATGTTCTTGATGTTTCGGGTCCTGAGTTGGTTTAGTGGGGCACGAGAGCATCGACTTGGCTTCGAATACAAAACCTCGCGAGTACTAGACAATAGCTCTACCACAGTACTCATCAAGATTCCATACTCCCTGATTAAGAGGACAGTTTCTCTTGACATCAGGACAGGTTCTTCATTGACATGGACTGGAGGCACTATGAGAGAAAGAAGCGAGTAAAGGAATGACGTCCTATTCTATCCGACGTGACCCAAGCTACTATCAAGCAAACACGCCAGTACCCCCGTAAATAAGGTGGCTTCCTGCCCCAGTCCACCCCGCTCTGTGTCCAGTAGCCTGCATTGCATAGGACTCAGTGTGGAAGAGATGGCACAGAAGAGGGGTGGTGAGAGGAGAGAAAGTGGACAGGGAATGGAGAGAGGGAGGAAAAGAGGAAAAGGGAGGTAGAAAGAAATAAGAGAGGCTAATGAAGACAGAGGGAGGGGAGGAGAGAGATAGTGAGAGAAAGAGAGAGAGAGAGAGAGAGAAGGGGAGTAGCAGAGGGCAAGGGGTGAAGGGAAGGTATGAGAGAGAGGGGGAACAATTGGGAGTGAGGGGAAGGGGAGGTAAGATCAGTAGAGACAGTAAACAGCAGCGTTCTCTGTAGGTCGCAATCATCATACGCCCTCCTTGACTGGAAGAAAAAAAATTGTCCGACCCCCCCCCCCCCCCCCCCCCCCCGAAATGGGGCAGGTCTAGGCGTGGGGGTGTATATTAATTTCATCCTTTTTCGTCATTTTCTGGACACTACACTGGAATTCTGAGGAACAGGAGACAGGGAGAGAGAGAGAGAGATGGGAGAGAGAGAGAGAGAGAGAGAGAGAGAGAGAGAGAGAGAGAGAGAGAGAAGGAGAGAGGGGGGAGCTGATGTGGGCATTGGTGAGGCCATATCGGGTTTCCTGCGTCAAAAACGAGTGTATGGCTGGCGGATGCCCACGCCGATGGCTGCCCGTAGGTCGGCGATCGATGCTCCGACAGAGGCACACCTAACCTCTACCACGTATCGCCCGTGACCGGCGATCACCCTGCAGCACGTGCGTGTCGCCATCACGACGTCTCACTCTCTCATCGACCAGGAAGACGGGGCGAGGGTGGATAAAAGAAGGGGCGGAGCCAGAAAGACAACGAACACAAAGAACGACATCACTCAGTACGTGACTCGTTGATAATCAGAGAAGGTGACAAAAAGCTTTGTGCACGGAAAGCCAATTAGGGGCTGAAATTGGACACTAATTTTACACTTTGCAACCGTAGTCCTTGCTGTTTTGCTCTCATGATGGACATTTATATTTCTATGTTAAAGGGACTGCCATAAAAGGACACCACTGATTTTCAGAAATAAATGAATGCGATAGTTGGTTAAAAAGAGTTTATACAAGACTCGATATAAATGAATTTTAAGTTGGGAAGGTTTGTGGACATAATTATATTTTCTACATCTTACACCTAAATTATTGCCCATGAGACTACCGTTAGGTTTGGGGGCACCTCGAAGAGCTGTACAAACTTCGCAATGCATAAAAGTACTTTAAAACGTCCATTCTTGTATTCATTGGTAATTTGTACCTCTGCGGTTCCAGCAAGTCATGTTTTATCTTAAGCACAAAGCACAGACAGATCCCCCCCCCCTAATTAGAGTACTGTTTGCCAGGTTTGGTGATGATAATAATAATACTGGATCCTTATTATTGGCTTACGTCTGTTACTGCGCACCTGACACTCTTGGGGCTCCTCTGTTATTACCCCGGCTTTAGCATTGCTGCGATTGCGGCGCTCAATCATCATTTCAAGGAATGTCGTCATGTCCTCCTATACCGGGTACCCATTTATTATACCCTTGGGTCAAGAGTGCCAATTGTAGATAAGTGTGTTGCCAAAAGACATTAGTGCTATGACTGGACTCGAACCGTAAGCCATGTGATCTACAGTTCGCCGACCTATTCACTAGACCGCAGCACCTCTACTTTGAATAAGAAAATCCATGAAAACATCCACAGTTTCGTCTCAACTCCCTCACTGAACAAAAACAAAAACACCATAATTTTCAAGCTCATTACTATTTATAGATAAGGCTTTGAAAATGCGGATGATAATATACCTTACGTGTATAATAGGACATTGTAGGAAGGGGTGCATCTTTCAGACAGTTTCAGAATAGGACATTATAGAAAAGAGGTTTTCACTTTGTAAATTTGGTGTACGAGTCAGTTGTTTCACATCAGCCAAAGATAGTATATACATGATGTAAGCATGGTGGAAAATGATGGCATTATACGTAAATATGACCCCCCCCCCCTCTCTCTCACTCTCTCTCTCTCTCTCTCTCTCTCTCTCTTTCTCTTAAATCGACTGCCCACTCTCTCTGTGTTGATGTCAGTAGAATATTTGTATAGAATACTTTACCCGCATATCGTCATAATTATCATTAATAGTACTTAGTAAGTGTAGTATCGGACAATTACAAGTCCATTTATTGTTAGGACCCACTCCTTCTTTGAGCAGGCTTTGTAAATCCCCTTTTCACTTTTCCTTTTCCACTATGAATGATGCTCATCCCTCCACCCCTCCTTCGCGGAGCTTCGTCCCCTCCATGGATGTACTCACGTTATAACCCGTGCAATTTCAATATTGCTTTGCACAAGACAGCATGTTTAGACTTTTAAACCCACTATTTTAGTAGAAGTCATGAAATCGTTAAAAGTTCTGCAAATAAGTGGAATAAAATAGCCACGATGAACCTGATGAAGGGAATTTGTATGAGATCGTGAGGCAAATGTGGTTACTAATTTTTCATTTCATGTTCACCTTTGATGTTATCTTGGTTTATGGTGGGCTATATCTCTTACGTCCGTGCCCCAATACGACACTGCAATTTTGTACCAACTTAACGCAAACCTTACACACGATAAGAACGCAGTAATCAGTGCTTTTAGAGGAAGGAGATGATGAAGATGGTGCCCTACTAGAAAACATCTTCTGCAGGGTGTGTGACCTCACGTTCCTGGCATTTCCCACCGCGTCTTGAAAATTATCGATTTTTTAAGTTCCTGAAAAGGGGGGTGTGGGGAGGGAGTAGGGAGGGAGAACAAGGATGTTGGAGGGTTTAGGACATTGTGAGTGAGTGAGAGAGAGAGAGGGAGAAGAGAGAGAAAGAGAGAGAGAAAGAGAGAGGGGAAGGAGGAGAGAGAAGGATAGAGAGGCAGAGAGAGAGAGATAGGGGGAGAAGAAAGATATATATATATATATATATATATATATAGGAGAGAGAGAGAGGGGAGCAGAGAAAGAGGGAGAGAGAAGGAGAGAGATGGAGAGAAGGGAGTAGAGAGAGGGGGGAGAGAAGAGGAGAGGGAGATGGGGAGAGAGTGAAGTAAGGTGGAGGGAAGGAGTAAAACGACTTGATTTTTGGTATAACACGCATTTTCCATAGATCCCACCTAGAGTTATCTCGGGTTTTTGTATTCAACGGGTTAAAAAGTAGGAGGTATTAAGAAAAGGAGAGAAAGAAAGAGAAGCAGACAGAGGGGAAGGAAATGGAGATTGGGACAAGAAGAGAGAAAGAGAAGGGGGAATGGGCAAAGAAGCTTGGGGGGGGTAAAAAAAAATGGGACGAGATGAGGAAAGGGTTCAAGAGAAAGAAATGATGATAAAGAACTGAGGTACAACAAAGAACAAAATACACTTTCCCCGCCCTCACCATCTTTAAAACAAAACCCCCTCCTTTTTCCCATAAGAGGTGTAGATAATGGGCTGAATGGACACGTGGGAGAGACACTGTGCGA
This sequence comes from Echinometra lucunter, assembly GCA_029962745.1. Classification (NCBI taxonomy): domain Eukaryota; kingdom Metazoa; phylum Echinodermata; class Echinoidea; order Camarodonta; family Echinometridae; genus Echinometra; species Echinometra lucunter. The sequence continues at coordinate 2,061,589 of CM057160.1, read as the reverse complement.
TAGTTAAATTTTTGGTTTTTTTTTTTTTTTTTGGGGGGGGGGGGGGGTGTTTTGTTTTTGTTTGTTTTAATTTTATTTCTGCGTTCAATAGCAAAATACAAAAGAATCAGTCATTACAGAAAAATATATACATATATATATAAATACATATAAACACATAAGTCACAATCAATATACTTCTCAGTACAAAGAAAGTGTGTAAATGGTAAGTTAACGTTTTACAATTTTGTGAACGCAGGAGACCGTCATCATGAGCGAGTTGCTTGATATCGATGACGGCCTCAAAGTTAAAAAAAGTAATAATAATAAGGGGCCATAGAACTTACAGTATTAAAAAAAGAAAGACTTAACGGAAAAAAAAAAAAAACAACGAGGATCATCTTAGCCCTTCCATTGCCTGCACAAGCTTAGCTGAGGCGTGAGGAGTAAATATTGATGCAATGATTGTTACCCGTGTTGGTCGTTTGCATGGTGGACAGGGGACAGGTAAATAAAACAGCTATTATAATCAGATAATTAGATTTGAAAAAAAAAATAAACATCAAGGCTCTGTTGCATAAAACCTTCAGTTATTGGTAACTTTGCCATCAGTGGTAACTTCCATGGAAATCTTGAATTTGACTGGCTGTTGAGCATTGTTACAATGGTAGTTACACTCTGAAAAATTCCGAGTCAGACTTGAGCCAGAAAAGGGTCCGTTGGGGCCACACTCCATTCTGGGTCAAAAATGACTCGGATTAAAGGTAAAAATGACTCGGAACAAGGTCAAATGTGACCCGGAAACAAGTCCTCGCGACCGTATTCTGGGTCATTTTTGACCCGGAATGGAGTGCGGCCCCAACGGACTCTTTTCCGGGTTAATCTGACCCGGGATTTTTAAGAGTGTACCATTGATGGCAAAGTTACCATCAGTGGTAATACGGGGCCCTGACAAGACAAAAGAAATGAAAGAAAAATGAGAAAAAGGAAAACAAAAGCAAAATATATTCTTGGGGTCGCGTTACTTGGGGTGTTTTTTCCAAAGAATGCATTCGAGACTCTAGGCAAGACTATAGCTTTTTGAGACGCGCTTTAGCTTCAAGCAGGATGGGGCGTATCGATCATTAATTGACTAAGACTCTGGGGTTTAAAGGGGTTCATTGAACGGAGGGTTGCAGATTAACAATGATCGTAAAATATGATTATAGTTATGACTATGCTAATATAATTTATAGGTTCGCAGGTTCATGGTATTGTCCATAGAATGAAAATTTATGGCATTTTCAGTTAGATTTACATACAAAGTCATGTAAATGTACCGTACACAGTACAACAGACACGGACCTATAAACACATACTGAAAGCGTGCATTTGCAACAATTTCATTTCGAAATAGATGTTATAAATATAAAGAAAGTGAAAAAGGATGAGTCAAATTTCACTCCATCACATGCACAGTTTGCAGATGATCTCAAATAAGATCTCAAATAAAAGTATTTACATGGAACGCGCTGGTATGAAATATGGAAAAGAAGCTGCGAGAGGGCAGAAAATGTACAACATAATGATGACGATGATGATGATGATGATGATGATGATGATGATGATGATGATGATGATGATGATGA
>CM057160.1:2035959-2059482 GCA_029962745.1 Echinometra lucunter | reverse complement strand
GGGAAGACATGTAGTTTAACATGTTCAAATGGGATACCCATTTCCTCTCCTTCTCTCAAAATCTACACCAAGTGTAAAGCACACCAGTCATCAAGGGAGGCTTTGGTCAAATATTTGAGAGGAGAAAGAGAAAGAGAAAGAAAAAAGAAAAAGAAAGGAAAGAAGAAATAGAGAGAAGATGGGAGTGAGATTGGGTGATTTTTATAGTGTGAATGGTCGCGACTGATTGAATATGCGCCGTGCATTGCTACCCAGTGATATATGATTAGTATATGAAGTGACATATTTCATAATATTGTCATAATGGCTTACGCGGAATTATTATCGATTTAGTGCTTAAAAAGCTCTTCCTTTCTATCTGTTAATTGGATTTCGACTATATATATCATACAATTGTTTAATTCTTTTGTTATGTCTGTACTTTTTTGTTGTTGTTTTGTGGAAAGCGCCTTGAGCAATTAATCAAAATGGAAAATGACGCAATAGAAATTCTAAATATAATTATTATTATTATTATTGTTATTGTTATCATCATCATCATCATCATCATCATCATCATCATCATCATCATCATTAGAATAAGTTGACAAATATTAGCCCTCTACATTGATGGTCAAATAGCTGTATTAATGACAAACATGAACAAGATGAGGCATCAAATGATTAACTCTGAATCTCTGAAATAAGCTTTAGTCTTTTATTATGTAACGAGTTAAGATCATTTTAGGCATGAACAAATAAAGAGTTCACTGTTGATGCTGATTCATTATTACCACACACTGTTTTTTTTTTTTTTTTTTTTTTTTTTTTATAAAGCAGTGTAACGACTGATAGTGTATAAAGCAAGTTATGCTTGCCATTTATTAAACTGAGAACAAATTTATATCTGAACATAAAAGTTTATGAATTGGTGTCGGGTACAACATCATTATTTAAACATACTTTCAGAATACTCTAAAATGCTTTTTTTGACAGACTTATTGTCACAATTCTTTCTTGAGATGCTCTCTGAAGCACTTGTGTGTTTTTTTGTTGTTGTTTTTTTACACGTGTACACGTTGGTATTAATAATGCCTGTAGAATTTTCATTTATTTGATGTACGATAAAAGAGCAATGTAGATGAAATGCCTTGCTCAAGGGCATAAGTGCCGTGCCGGGAATCGAACCCCCGATTTTCGCGATCTCCAGTCAAGCGCCTTAGACCACTCGACCACGGCACCTCCACTGTGTCTACTGCTGTCTATACTGGAATATCGCCCTCAACGAGCAAAATAAACCATGAGTGGTTGCCCTCAAACTTGAGTAGCGTGTGAGGAACTTCATCTAGTGGCTTGCCTATTACAAGGGCTGAACTATAGTCATGGATTATTTTAGTATACAGTTTTGATCTTTAAAATTACATAAATATTAACCAAATCCTAAAATTTTCTATACGACATCTCACTAAGTGCGTACCAAAACCTGAATATTTGTCTCACTTCACCAATAAAGCAAAGCAAATCTACACCACTTGCAAAAGGAAAAGGGTATAACTGTTCATCTATTTTTACGTGTTTTCCTACTTTTGTGGGGTTTAATTTCAAAAGTACATAACTCCCACTAAACTAAAGTTTGTTAATACTGTAACAGTGTTGTCTGTAAACCCGCTTTTGGTGTCTAATAGTCCCTCCTCTTCTTCCTCCTACTCTTCCTCCTCCTCCATATCCTCATCCACCACCATCACCACAACCACTGGCGCCATCATCACCATCATCATCATCATCGTCATTGTCGTCATCATCAACACGATCATCATAGTCACCAATGCTCATCATCATGACATCATCATCATCGTCGTCGTCGTCGTCGTCGTCATCATCACCTTCATCATCACCACCATCATCATCATTATCATCATCATCATCATCATCATCATCATCATCAACATAACCATCATTATCATCATCGTCGTCGTCGTCGCCATCATCGAATCATCATCATCATCATCATCAAAATCATCATTATCACTATAAGCATTACATTATATAACCTTCAGTAACAGCATCGTCACTATCACCATAAAGTCTTCAATTTAGTCAACAGGCAATAAGACGACGTAAACATAATGATACTGGATGAAAATGCCTTCCTTTCAAAGTAATTTCCATCCTGTATTACCACTACTCATCAACAGGTGGTTTGGGGGGGTGTTTTTCTTTCTATTTCTCTATCGTTTGTTCTTTTTTTTTTTTCTTCTTTTCTTCTCCTCCCCCTCAGGTCATGAATGTATGTCACCTGAAAGTTTCTTTAGATTCTTGGTGTCAATCCTAGCATAGATACCACCTTGACCTCATGACAAGGAAATGCCTTATTTTTCACCCTGATGTTGACACATCTTGCCAGGAGAAAATGTGATAATCGATATATTTCATTTCGGAAGATTTTCACGGAAAACGCCTAAATAACGGCCATGATCTTTGCGATATGACAAGGAAGATACAAAGTAATCATCTATAATGTTCCTTATAACTTAGCTTTCTGCTAAGGTGAAGGGTAAGAAATAACATGGCCACAAAAGAAGAATAAAGCAAAGAGAACCATCTGATCAATATCCACGCCCTGTGATTGTGACGTTTCAAGAATACTTGAGCGCACAACCAATGGCGCCGATCCATTTCTGCGAAGCCACACCCCTGTGTAGTGCACACGGGTGCCCCGCAGAACGCATGCATGTCGACTGCAAGCGAGCAAATGCATGCTGTGCGTGCGCTCTCTAACATATGCAGGTTATGATGCAAAAAAGGCATTAGGAAGCAGCAAGGGGAGGTTTAAGTATACATGCGACCCTGGTTGTTTTGCAATTCAGATCAGGGTGCGGGTGTAAGATGGAGACCGTCATATCGACTCCCTATTCAGTGAGTTTATCCCCAACCGATATCACCTCATCATCCACCACGTCGATTCTCAGTTCAGCCACGGACCACATACATCACAACATCACAAGTCTCTGTGATAACAGTATGCAGTCGGGACAGGTCAACGTGATGTATCAGAAATTGGGCAACGAGTTTCTGCAGCAACAAGGAGGGAACGGGTTACCTCTTGCTCACCACGGGGCGCAGTGGGTGACGGGATTGAGCGCTCCGCCGCATGGAGACCCGACCAGCCACTGGGCTGGAGTTCCAGCTCATCTACTTGGCCATGGTCAAGATATTAAACCCAACTTGGGACAAACTCGAGATGAGATTAACGAGTTACATCGATCTAGCCATTCACATGTACAGTCCGCAGCGACGTGGAACACGGGAAACGCTCACATGGCCATGCCGATGTCAATGACCATGCCGATGACGACATCGAGTGGTGGTGGTGGTCCTCTAGGTCATACACCGACCAGCGCTCATCCCATGTATACATACGGTGCAATGAACGGTATGATGAGTTGTGCTCAACAGTTTGGACAAAATGGACCAATGAGGGGTGTGTTGGGACCAGGTGGTGGTCAGTTAGCTAGTCATAATGGCTCAGAAACGGTGATCGAAGACGATGCACCGTCATCGGATGATCTCGAGCAGTTTGCGAAGACATTTAAACAACGTCGCATAAAGCTCGGCTACACCCAAGCCGATGTCGGACTCGCCCTAGGCACCTTGTATGGTAATGTTTTTAGCCAAACGACAATTTGTCGATTCGAAGCCCTGCAGCTCAGCTTCAAAAACATGTGTAAACTGAAGCCGCTTCTAGCAAAGTGGTTAGAAGAAGCCGATTCGACCTCGGGCTCGCCGACGAGTCTCGATAAGATTGCTGCTCAGGGAAGAAAGAGAAAGAAGCGAACGAGTATCGAAGTCACCATTAAAGGAGCGCTCGAGAATGCATTTCTAAAACAGCCAAAACCGTCGGCACAAGAAATCTCATCTCTCGCTGATGGACTGCAACTCGAGAAAGAAGTGGTCAGAGTTTGGTTTTGCAATCGTCGGCAGAAAGAGAAAAGGATGACGCCGCCGCTGAATGGGATAGGACCTGGAGGTTTGCAGAGCGCCGACTCGCCGCCAGCCGGACAAGCAGCGACCGGTGACCACGTCCTCCCGCACTCGACGGCCTCAGGATTGCATCATCATCACCATCCAGTGATTACGAGTCTGTCATCGCACGCGCATCATATCGGTCCCGGGTCGTCACCCATCCACGGCCCTCCCGCCTCGGTATCCCCACCCGCCGTCCACTCCCCGATCAGTTCAGCATTGACGCCGCACAGCCAACACCAAGCTCAGCCTGTACAGTGACCGTATTTCAATTCTATCCCCATCCCGCCGATGACGACGTGATTGATGAGCGAGCAAGTGAACTGAGCGAGTGAGCGAGTGAGCGACTCGGTAGACGGCTGGCCCGACAAGGGACGTAGTCCAGCCGGTATCTCCTACCTGTTAATATGCTCGGTCCGCGCTCGTCAACGACGCGGCATCCAAGCACATCATTCCAACGAACAGTCATGATCATCGCCTATCAAGGTGAGGGCTGCTAACTATTTTCCTTTAATGCATTCCATTTATTTGTATGTAAATAGTCAAAACTCGACAAAAATACAAGACACTCACGCACGAATGGAATGCTCATCTGTTGCCGAAAATAAAGAAAGAAGTTTGTTTTAAAAACAAACCTTGTTAGAACGCTCTGAACTCAGGAATACATCTATGAGATAAAAAGAAAGAAACTGAGGAAGTTGATAATTTTGTTTTCATTTGTTTTCAGTTTTATGTCATACCCTCAAACTTTGTTTCTGGGAATCTTGAATGTTATTATTACATGAATGTGTGCTCATTTTTATGAACATGTGCAAAGCTGAAACACAACTTAACGAAACTGTAGAAAGAAGATTGTACTATTATTTATTTGCAACTCATTCCTACTTTCTTTATAAGGTGTGGCGCGCACAAAAATCATGCAATATCACCAGAACACCACACCAACGCTAATTTAATATATTGTTTCATACTTACTTTGACTATGATAGTTAAATAGGTTTACTTGTTTTGTGATCATAACCTTTGGCTCCTCACGATTTAACTTGCCAATTAGATATGCAAATCGCAGGTGTTTTGTGGGGGACATTGTGAGTTACTGTAGTCTTCATGGTTGCATATGGGGATGATCAGATGATCATGATGTGCCCCTGAACAGCCCGCTACCCAGCTTTCTTGCCTTTTTGCATTCTCTTTTCAACCAATATGTGCTCTCAGATTAAAATCGCTAAAAAGCACTGATTTCTTTTCAGACACGGAGTAAGCACAAAATCTGGCGAACTCTTACAAAAAAAATCAGGATTTCTTATTTGACAGGCAGCTTTAATGTGTGTGAGGTGCATTGTGAGTTGTATTCAGATGGCGACGAAAAGCAAATGTGTTGGACGTTGCGTCTTTTGTTAGGGAACTAACTGTTTGACTAGCACACACGATCGCTTCAAAAAGTGGAAGAAATGGGTAAAAAATAGAGAGAGGAGGGAGCAACTAGGGAGAGAAAGGGGGCTGGGGTGAAACACAAAAGGCAAGCGTGCTATAAGCACAGGCGTGTGCGACCAAAAACAATTAGCTCACTTGGAGCTATTGTAGGGGTAAAAAAGCAAGCAGTCAAAAATGTTGACCATGATATTTCACCCCTACACGAGAGAGAGAGAGCAGATGGATTCACTTTGCTTGGAAAGTTTCGTTTCACTCCGATGTAGAAAGTGTGGCTTTATGCCCTAAAAGAAACAATGATGACTTTTTTTAATACTGAGAAGAAAATTATGAAACTATCAAATAAAAACGCTCTGTATGTGCTTTTGGCAAAAAAAGGCAAGGAGAGTGTTTTCTTTTCACGTATTGTACAGTTATGTATTATAGTCCACTTAATTTTATTTATATGCTGTGAAATTTTTCTATATTCCCTCCAAAATGGACAGAAACAGGGTACTAAATATGACATGGATTTTTTTTTCTGCTGTAAATGTGTATAGTGTGCTCAAAGGAAACGGAGCGGGGAAATGTCAGTGCAAAATCTATTACAGATACAAGGAATGCCCGGGAATGATTTATTTTCTAACTTATCAGTATTACAGTAATATATTCATTGTTTTATTTTTGAATTATTTATTGTTTCTGAAGCTAATTTGGCTTGAAATAATCGGCCACGTTTCTCAAGTATTCTGAAATCGATAATGTTTTAATCATGGATTTTTAAATCTTTATCAAAAGACATGAAATAAGTTTCAAGCAATTTTGAATTTCCAGATAACATGAAGTTAAGATCTTGAATTCTAAAGCCAATTTTTGAAAACGTACTGGTTATCTCCTGTGATTTTTTAAATCCTATCTTAGTCGTTTTTATTTCTAAATGTTTTAAACTAACCTTACTGCCATAGTTTTAATTTCTAAGTATCAATAATTCACAATTGGAATCGATCAAGAATGTTTTTGATAACATTAATAGGATCTTTTAATGATCTAATGTTTATGACCCATCCATGGTCAGCCAAATGAATGTAAATCACTTGTTGTATGCTTAATAGAAATGTTTTGGTTTTAATAAAAGTAAATATTACTTTTTTAAAGAGCTGCATAAGGTAAAGAGAGAAAGAAGGACTACTTTTAGACAGTGGAAACTATTCCCCGCATTTAATTTAGCTCTAAAACAAGGCCTTGATGATATTCATGTATTGTAGACTATGGTATGGTTTTCCTTTTATACTTGCTTAATTATGGAGAGAGAATTTTATGTAGATGACGAAATGCAATCATACACTACTTTTTACGTTCTTTTGTTACCATGTTATCACTATAAACAAAGAAACAGTTATTTCTATTCTGATTAAATATACTGTCTTGAACCATTTCGATGTCTGACTCAGTTTTAGTTGTTCATTTTATTTAATGATATGTATTTAAAACAGAGGCTTCGAACTGACATAATAAACAAAAGGCTATGTCACAATTTAGACGATTTTAGACTGACGTGTGTAATTCATTGCTTGGTAGTTTTAGTCGGTTGCCTTGCAGGTGCATATTTACTGGCAGTGCTGTAAAGAAACGAAATTGTATGCATACCTGTTATCTATTGTGAAATATATATTGACTGAGGCTCCCGACATCGCAACATAGCTGTCATAAGAATGCATTCATCGGGAATAGAGAATAATGCGACCGGGAAACACACAGATATAGGTGAATGAATAAACATAAAATTAGCAAACGGCAACTCTAAAAATTGATAGGTTAATTTGATTTGGTTTTTTTTTACCTTTACGATACAATATGGCGTTACTTTGAAATGCATTGAATGAAGGCAATATCTTATTAATACTTTATTTTGTTTTGTTTTTGTTTTTGTTTGAAAGGGTTGGGGAATAACCATGGTTTTGTACAGTTTGGTAGATAATAGTAACATGGGTAATATCGTTTATGTTGTTACTACATGAGTAAAATCATTTAAATGATGATCACAAACCTATTCTTGCCTTTAAAAAATGACATGGCAGAATTTGCATAATCGGCCTTCGTCCTCTTAAAAAAAAATTATCCGAACTGCAAATATTGAGATTAGTCACCATAAACTGCAAATTTTGAAAACCATACCAGAGAAAATCACAGCATTCAAAGAAAGTATAAGAGAGCGATTAATAGTTAAAACCATTTCTAAATGCAATTCAACAAAGAAAAATGACAATATTCTAAAGCTGTTCTACCATGTCTATACCTCACCAAAGAAAGTCACTTGAAGGAAGTAAATAGCTGAACGGAAATGAGAAAAACGAATATACATGTACCATTCGAGCTAATGTTTTTTTCTTGGTGAATAATTTAATTAGATTTGTCGTACATTTCACAAAATAGATAACAAAATGAAGTTAAATAAAATGAAATGGCAATCAATTTCGCCTTTGCAAGCGGGAATTGATAATGCAGCAATTTAATACTCTTTTTAGATTTACCCATTCTTACAAAAATATAAAAAATAAACTAGATGATTGAAACCTAGAGCTATAGTTAGGATGAAGTCATTGCAATGCAGAATATTTTCTTCTTCAAAAGGGTGCCTTATATCATGTCGTGCGAAAGAAATGTATATGATTTACTGAAATATTTAGTTTAAATACATTATAAAACTCGAAAATCTTCGATAACAACGAAATTCATTCAATAGCCTGTGATTTCATTTTTCTTTGAAATATTTAAATGAACTTACTTTTCATACCTGATTGATATGTGTTAGGGACAATTCTGACATTCTTTCTAATACACATGCTATGTCGGGGCTTTGTGACGAGAAATAAAGCAATATTCATAGGAAACAGGTATGCATACAATTTGAGAGTAGGTTTAATTTTCATTTTAAATCGGTTAAGTTTTTGTTGATTGACAAGAATGTGGGTGAGTAGAAGAGAGAAATATTTTGTATACATGTATAAGAAGCACAGTACGTAGTTGATATATAGACGGTGAGCATTGATGATGGTGATGGTGATGAAGATGAAGATGATGATGATGGTGATGGGGATGATGGTGATGATGATGGTGATGATGACGAAGATGAAAGTCATGATGATAAAGAGGACGAAGGCGATGGTGAAAAATATCATAATGAGAGCATATACATTCAGAAGTTACAGTTATCAAAGCGAAAAATCACTGGAGATGGTGAACATGACGATGACCACGATGAGCAAGAGGATGATGACGATGGTGATGACAAATTAAATGACAATGTCTGGGGAAATGAAGTTGATGACTTGAATGCTCTATAACAAATTATTGCCAAGTAATTTTGTGATATCATTCATTCTTACAAAGGCGTTTGATTTTGTTTAACTTTTTCGTTTAGTCTGGGTAATTCTGTAATTGTTTAACTCCTGCTCAGTTGAAATGCGGCTTGATACATCATTTTACTGAATGCAGCCAAATGTATTGATGCTAGGTCAGGTATGTTTATGAATTCCTCCTTTTATTATCACCCAAACACATATTCTAATGTCTAGTCACATAAAACACATATATCCAAAAAAAGATTCAGTGTAATTTTTATCGTAATTTTTGTTTCTTCTGATTTGAAATCAATACAAATTTTTTTATTGATTGAGGTTTTCATTTTTCAAAAAAAAAGAAATTGTAACATTATATTAAAATCAAGACAACGGGTATATTAGTTAATGCCATGAGTAGTGTGGTGGTAGTTTTAATAATTATTATTGGCTATTGCAATGAGCAGGAGGATAATAATAATGATGATGGTAATGATGATGAGGGCAATAATGATGACGGTAATTTCTGCAATTAATGTGAACTCTAGTGACTGTAATTTTTCTTTCTTAGTGTCTGGAATTGCATCTTTTTTTATGAAATTGAAAAGTTTTATTTGGTTATACACACTATTGTTTATAAAATATCTTGATCATTTAGGGGAGATTTGGATACTCCTTACAGAAAATGACTACAAAACATTATTCTTTATATTTTTATCTATAAAAAAACTTCAGAACGCAAAATCTAAATCAAATAACGTGTCAGGACAATGGAAGTGATTATAGTTTCACCCCTAAAAGGAATGTAACTCAATGATTATTGTTCTTTCTTCGTATAAAATAAAATAATAATTCAATGCAGTTTATTGATTACATGTATATATATTTTTTACAGAATTGTTTCATAAAATATAATTTCCTATTCTTGGAAATTAAATATAGCTCGTTCTTTCACATTTAGTTAAGGAGAGATACAGATGAAAATCAGTTTTCATCACTTTTGTAGTGACGATTATCGTGGTCAAAATGATGATGACCCCAAGCTGGACATAAAAGAAGGTTGGAGGAAGGACATTACTGCATGAGCGACGCCACAGACAAGAGCGTATAGGAGATGCTGGCAGGTCTTTCTGCGGCCAGTCTCCCGTGATGAGGCGCTCACCGCTACCCTCATCACAACGATCAGCAGCTGGACGGCACGGCTTCCATTCTTTTGTTCGTTAACCTGCATAAACTGCCTTTGTTTCGCGAAGCCTCAGCCCCATTTTACACACAGCGGAGGTGAGTAAATGTTTGTTAGTTTCCTCTTGATTTCAAGTCAATAGAAACCCTTCTATTTTCTCCCTCTTTTTTCCACCGCAGGACTCCTTTCTATGTTTATTATCTGCAGCAGCGTGAATGCAATCATTTGCAAAGACCGTAAACAAAAAGGATTACTGTAGCTGTTTAAAGTCCATTGCAATCAATGACTTCATTGATTTCGTTCATTGCGCACGCGAAACCGCTTCGCCAACGCTGTCGCCAAGCTGAACGCGATACAAATTTACTCGCCATACTCCCTCTTCCTCCCTTTGCGTATTGGACGTTTACAGGATGGTAGAATTGATTTAATAATTTCCCCTAAAGATGTTGTATATTGCCAGGAATAGAGGAGACTTGAAGAAAATAATCCCTCCTTACCTCATCTTATAAGAAGCAGACAACATGCGCATGGTGCTTTATCGCAAATGCTCTAGCTAGAAAGATTCACTTTTTATGACTATCATGTCTGCCGCTTCCCCCTCTCAGAGCAGACGACGTTCCGTCTTACGTACATAGAAAAGGACACAAATTAATCGACCCTGACTGTACTATCAAATTAAATTACCTTGGATCATCCCAAAATGATCCTATTTGACGTCTTAACTCTTGTAAACGACTCTAGGCCCTTATTATTGTATTATTGTGGCGTTTTAGCCAGCGTAACTGGTATATGGACTTGCATCAACACATTGCTCCAAACATCTTGCGGCTTGGAGAAAATGCAGAGAAAAAAATGATAGAAACTGTATTCAGAGGAAAGCAACGCAAACCACTTTCTCTTCTCTCTCTCTCTCTCTCTCTCTCTCTCTCTCTCTCTCTCTCTCTCTCTCTCTCTCTCCATCTCTTTCTCAGATCTCCACTTAAGTCGCGTGCCAAGCCAAAACAAATCTCTACCCTCCAAAAGGGCATCTGAAATCATTGCCGAGCTTGCAAAAGAACCTTGCAATCGCTTATTAAAATTGCTACTTTACTTTCCCCTTTTCTCATCTCTATTCTCGCACACACATACTCTCTCTAGAGTTTCCAGACCCCCCCCCCCTTTTTTTTTTTCTTTCTTTACCTATGATATTTACGCCTCGCGGGCTTCGCTATTGTATGTCGCCCGTTAAAAGTAGCAGAGCCGGTATGAATGGTTGCCTTGATTTGTCCCGTCAGCTCCGGGGTCGGTTCGCTAGACGACACGTGGTTCCTTTGTTACGTTCACTGAGGGTCCCCTGTCGTATTTTAGCTCCCAATTTGTCCCCCCTTTGAAGGGGAATCCCTTTCCTTTAAAACATTTTATTCTACTTTTAGCACTTCTCTTCTGGTCTGAACGGTCTCGGAACAGCACATCCGAAGAACTCAGGTTTGAGGGTGTTAAAAGTACACTCGTACTTTTTCATGGTAGAAATAAATTACAGAACCGACGTACCCCAAACCAAAACGGCAGTAAAATATTAAATACATTCTGCTTATTCATATTCCCTTCGATGGTAAACCACAATATTTTGGACCTTCGTGGAACCTTTGAACATGAACTTCATAGCAAATTTACCTTTTTGGATAATTTTAAAGTGAAATGATATAACATCTAACACTTTAGATTCTTGTCTCGTCTCTTACTATAATGTTATTCACATGTTTTTTCTTCTCCTTACTCATTACCCCTCCTCTTTCCAGTCTCCATCTTTCCCCATTTTTTTTTCATTATTCTTCCTATTCGACATCCACCAATTTTCATCCATCTCTTGATCATCGTGCTTCACGATAAGAGAAAGAATTAAGATATGAATTCATTTTTTCTGCTCCCATGGCAACGAAACGTTTCATGTTGCTCTTTCCTTTATACTCGTTAACATCAATTATTTGGTGTAGCTAGATAGGAGAAACCTCGGACATTCTTGTGAATTCATCTCCAAAAGAGTTTTCTTCAAACTCGAAACCAAAGTCGCTTATTATGTAATTGTGTGCCAGGGTCTTTTTCATTGAATTTGGTTCTTCCAAAATATGCATGAAATTTGTATTTGATAAATTATCATTAACTTTAGCCACTTTTAGTTAACGTTTATTTTACTAACAATCACTTATCATTAAATGTATTTTTGTACTTCCATACCCTAGGAGGGGGACGAGAGATTCAATAAATATCTATCTTCCTTTCTTTCTAAATATCCTTAATTGTTTTAATATGAAAATCGCTCAGGATAATTCATACCAGAAACGAAACGTTTATGAACTTATATTCTTAGAATCCTGGCACTAAAACCTCACACAGATTGCTAAAGTACTGGTTGTTTGCTGAATCCACACTAACGTTATTCTGTTAGCACGGGACTACTACAGATTCATGGTGTTTGCATGTAAACAAAGTGTTCTTATGAATAAACAATGAGCTGACATGCTTGCGAGAGTGGCTTTTTTTCCCGTAGTATGAGATCAAGGGGAGATGGGAGGGGTATGGATAAATGATCCATGCTACCTATAAAGGTTGATAACTCTCTCTTTCTCTCTCTCCCTCTGTCTCCCTCTCCCATCTCTCTCCTCTGTCTTACCGTTTTTTCTCTCAGTCATGAGCCCCCCCCCCCCCCCCTCCTCTCTTGCTGAACCCCCTTTTCTGCCCTCACATCTCCTTTTTTCATGTCTTTATTTTTCCATTTTATGTGTGTTGTGTGTCAGTCATTCACTCTGTTTCGGTCTTATTTCTTTTTGACTTATTTTGTTCCTTCTTCTTCTTCTTCTTCTCATTTTCCTTCTTCTTCCTTTCCCCTTGCTAAACCCCCTTCTTCTGTCTTTTTTTTTTCATCCTCATTTTCCTTTCCCAATCTTTCCCCACTCCCTCTCCCCCACTTATTTTCACTAGTGCATACAATTTTGATGCAGGCGAGAACATAGAGAAGTGCTCAATTGTATGCATATTTTGTTGAATAAAAGGTGCTGCTGTTGACAGTTCGTAAGCTCATCCAAAGCTTACCTGCCATAAGCAACAGTTAATGTACGCAGTGTGTATCGTCATCATCATCATCATCATCACTGCAATATGGGTTTGGTCGTCAAGGGTTCTGGCAACTGGAACCTCCATATATCTGACTATGTACATGATGTATACAGGTGTGTTTCCAAACAGTTCATGAAATAAAGGCAACACTGTTTTCCTACATTGCCCAGCAATGCGTGGCGATGACATTTAAATCTTTGAACTGCAGGTTGCAACATTAATTAATGCCTTGTTTGGAAATCCTGGAATGAGCTTCCAGGTCATCAAGATTTTAATCGTTAAAGATAATAAGGAACCCGCTTTAGACTTATTGTACGAGGTTTCTCCAACATTTCAGCAGATCATCAAGTGAAACATTAATTGGAATTTCGGGTGGCGTACTAAAAAAAAAATTACCTCTTGGGCTTCAGAGATGGAATCAATTATATCTAATGCATCCTACAGAAAATAATATTGCCAAACTATCATGATTATAATGCGTATATCTCTTGTCAGCTTAACGCAAACTGTAGCACCCATGGTTAAAGAAAACACCTTCTGCGATTGTGCCATTGACGCAGTGCTTCTCCCATTAAGTTTGTCAGAGGACATGAAGGAAGGGATCTTTCCTTTATCACGATTACCACATTCTATAAATCAAGATAGAATTTTCGTAAATGCATTCAAATTTCATGTATCGGTTATTCTTTACGATCAATGAAACATTGTATTAAAGAAATTTGTATTTTGACTAATATTGAAACACGGTGATTGCCAGAAGCAAACAGTCTGATGCGTAACCAGCCATGGACAGAAGAATGCTTCAAAATAAATAGATTCCTAATTTTCTTTTGACTCTAAAGCATGTATACAATCCAAGAACCCCTAATAAGAAAGTGAAGCGCCATAAATTTGAATATACACGTATGCCACATGTTATAATCATTTCGAGAATGACCTGTTAGACCCAAGATCATGAAGATAGTTGAGGAAGAGGAATGATTGTGTTCAGAATTCATTATTTTGACACTATGTCTTTATCTGGCATGCTATATATACTAATGCTATGTCGGGTAAACACCTGTCATGCTTTCGCTTTCGTTTTAAGACACGATGTGCAAAAGCATGCAGATAAGTTCAACCTTGCACAAAACACTCTGAGAAGTAAACATACCACTACTGCGGAAACGGTCTAAACCTCCAACACACCTCCACAATGCACAGGAAATACTCATGTTATTCACACTGAAGCTTGACGTAAGCAGGAAAACATTTGACTTGATAATTGAAATGATGCATATACTTCTACACAAAGTAGCTCTTGGCGATCCTCACGCTTGTCTGAGCTGCGACCTACATAGCAACGGCTATAGTATCTAACATGGAGACTAACGGTAGAGATATCGTGGCTGGTAAATCGGCGAGTTAGTCGCGAGTCGTGATGAAGAAACATTATTAATTAAATATTATAGATTACTTAAACAGTCTATTCAGAGGGTAGTCGTAAGATATACTAGTTTCGATGTTCGTATAAAGTAGCCAGATAATTCCGAGAGGGATAATTATTTTTATACATCAGAAAAAGGAGTCTGTATTAATTATTTCATGATTTACCAAATCTATATGATGTAATGTATATGCAGATTTATGTTGAAAGGAGAAAATAGGTTGGATTATGGCCTAAAACAACTATACCATTTCTATCATAATTATAATGCTTGAGATATTTCTCTTCATGTTTTCTACCTGCCTATGTCTGCCTGCTTCACCCCCCCCCCCTTCTCTCTCTCTCTCTTTCTCTTTATCTTTGTTTCTTTCTCCCCTATGTATCTCTCTCTATTTATCTCTCTCCCCCTTCTCTCTCTCTCTCTCTTTCTCTTTATCTTTGTTTCTTTCTCCCCTATGTATCTCTATCTCTATCTCTCTCCCCTTTCTCTCTCTCTCTCTCTTTTCTCTTCTCTCTTTATTTATGTATAACTCTTTCCATCCGTCATGATGTCTGTTTACTTAGAAATTAATACATGATATTCTCTTACATTGCACGTTGTTTTTGCTGTTGTTGCAACTCACGTCGGAATATAACTATAACTGAGTGAATTCCCAATATTTACATTTCTGTTCAATTATCTGAAAAGCATTAAAGCATTACTCCAACCATATTCGTAGATATGCTGTTGCAATGAATACAGCAAAATGGAAACATATCCAGAACATATGGCTAGATCCAGATATGCAAATTGTGTATGTGTATAGTTTATTGCGACTATTAAATAGCAGACATTACTAGATAGGAGGGTATATAACACACTATGGCTTTTAAAAGAAGCAGAAGTGTACAGCATCAGTGCTTTTATATTCAGTTATATTTCTATTTTTGCCTACATGACTGTCTGTCTCCATATTTCATGAAAATTTATCTATCGGCATGATAATATTAACATATAGCTATAGTTATATGCCTCAACATGAACTTCAACCATTGTGTGTATTAGTTCTAATTCAAGGTGAAGACTGGTTTTGTCACAGACCTGTGGTTATCATGGTTTTAGCAGGTTACTGTGTATAACGTGTTGCGGAATAATAAATGCGAGCACCTTTGGCGTCCATTCCATCGGCTTAGGTTCAGTGATATAGTTATCCACCATACATGCCTTAACTCTCTTCTTTCCCTCCTTCTTTATCTCTCTACACCCTCTCTTCCCTCCCCCCCCCCTTCTCTCTCTCTCTCTCTCTCTCTCTCTTCTTTCTCTCTCTCCCTCTCTCCTCTCTCTCTCCTCTCTCTTCTCTCTCTCTTCTCTTCTCTTCTTTTTTTCCTCTCTGCTCATCTCTTATTTCCCTTTCTCTCTACATTTTTACGATAAGCTTTTGTTGCACACATCCAAATGCCCGCACATTCTAGTTTCTTCAACAATTGAATCGCCAAACTTCCATTATGTGTAATAGCGATAATGATATCAATATCAATTATGCCGTCAAACTAAACACCAAAATTTACATCATACTCACAGATCCCCTCTTGCTTCTTCTTAGCTGTTATTCTTCATATAGACCTGTTCGTTTCGGGTGCTGGTTTTCATGTTAATCAACCATAATGGGAAAGGGGGGGGGGGACTTCAAGATTTATGCACTGACATAGCAATGCACCTGACTCATTGCATAATCCAGTGAAGCATAATTTATTTTGATTATGAAAGCCCCCCCCCCCCTCCAGTTTTGATTTTGATTTTATTTTCATTTCCACTAACTCAACACAATAACAACAATAACAAGCATAAGTATATACAACAAAATAAAAATAAGAAATACTTCAATTAGAAATAATACATGTTACGATATTGATAATCAAAATGAATAGCTTGTCGTTATAAAATTGTAGCAATACTATATGTGAAAATGAAAATGAGGGGCTTAGTGAAAAGCTACGCTTGTAGAAGTAAGCCCCTCTTAAGACATAGGAAAATAATTACAATCATATGACTTAGAGTTATGACCGACACATGCAGATAACAGTGTTCTGAAACTGAATAGGTATAGGCCCCTCAACATCTAGTCCTATTAAAGGGTTTGATAGCATCAGTTGCATTTCATTATTATCTCAAAGACATATATTGATTGCTTTGACCAAGAATATTCAGGTGTCCTGATATTCGAAGGGATCTGATCGATTATCGAAGCGAAGTTGAAGTGTGTGTAGAGTGACACCTCAGAATTAACAAAAGTAACGTACTTATCATCTAAACAATGCAATGCGTTGTGTCTTCTTCTTTTTCCTTTATTTGGTCTGAGGGCGGCTCTCGACAACGAAAGAGGTAACTGCATATAGCATAATTTGTTGTGAAACTTGGGCGTCATATTAAAGAAGAATAGGCCCCATTTGGATTTTCTGTCGAAGGAGACTTTTTTTTTCTTTTCATTTTTTGTAATTTTTACTGTGCCCTTTATCCATCTGTATCGCTTATCATGCTTATTGGAAGAGATATCGGTAATCTTGTAAGAATAGCTTGAAAGGATCAACTTCTTTATAATTACTTTTGTAATTCTTTCTCTGCGGCTTCTGTTTATAAAAAATGAATTTCACATGCTCCTTTATTCAGATGTTCATTATCAGAGTAATCCAACTTTATACATGTTATAACATCATGCACTTTCTGGCTTATAGATTTTCAAAGTTTGTAATCACTTTCCCCATCATGTATCTACATGGATAACAACTTACGTCAAACACGAAAGCACATTAATACTTTAAAACTGCAGCAATATCTTCTTCATCAAGAGATATTACAGTTAGGTTTGATAATGGATATCATCACATGATGTCCTTTTTCTAGAATGTGTCATTTTTCTATATAAAAGAAAGTGCGGAAATTCCCCTCCCACTTCTCGATTCCCAGATACACTGATTACTGAGTTCTTAATATTTGCCACAATCCAGTATTTCCGTTTTATCCTCAATCCACTTTCCTTGATTTCTTTGACTCTCTTTCCCTCTCACTTTCATTTTGTTTCTCTTTAAATGGCCACTTTTCCTTTTTTTATTTTATCAAATTTATTCCCTTCTTGTGTCTTCCCCGTTTCCCCTTTTCCCTTTAAAATCAATGTTCACTTTCTCTTTCTCTCTTCTCACTATCTCTCTCTCTATTTCATCTGCCATTTCATATTGCTTTTCACAATTTTCTTTCCACACCTGTTTCGCCATATAATGTATATCTTTCACTTTCTCTTCCCAATTATCTGTGGATTTCGTGGCGTATAGATCAACGACATTCATCTACAGTGTTAATATCTATACACTTGCTTTTCCACACACAAACCTATGTCACACACACTTTCACCCCGCTCACGCACATTTACAGTGCGTATGTATACTGCTTGTCTACTGGTATCTATTGAATCGGGTAGGTGGATGCGTGCAAAAATATTGCAGATGGCCCATTTATTTATGCCCTCTTTTCATTTTTTTTTTTAGTTCTCCGCCCCTTTTAACTCTTAGCAGATTAGTGAACCAGCTGTTTTCAGTTAGACGGCTGTGATCACATTGCAGAAAAGTGCTATTGGCCTCTTTCGGTCAATTTATTTCCGACTTTGGTCAACGATTTGTGCGCTTTGAAAATTTTCCCTCAGTCAAAAAGTGATGAACTTGGGTGCTTTCCCCTTCAATAATCTCCGTTAATCGACCGAAATCCAGTATTCTTTTGGATGCAAAAATGGAGTGAATTGTATTTTCTCAAATCGTTACCAACAAATACAGTTCATGACAAAAAGTGACGCTGATTAGAATTAGAGATGGAAAATCAGACAAAATTCTAAAGATATGATAAAAGTCGATTCGATAAACAAATGTTTCATTTTTTTTTTAAACGACAGAAATGTAATACATCCCAGGCATCTATTTATTCTTTTTCAATCATAATTAGCTTGAAGTAAGTTCATGCAAAAACATTTCTTAAAATTCAAATCCTCAATCCTCCTGCAAAGAGAGAACTCACAATATAAAATAGAAAGTACACATTGGACTGTTGGAGGAAGATGACATAAGGAAGTTTGAGTTTTCTCATCCCACTGAAATTATGTTTTGGGTTGATTACAAACGTCGTTATTTTGAAGGTTCAAATGATTTTTTTTTTTCAGGCTTATAAAAACACAAACATGAACTCATGATCTTGCTCATAAAATTAAAAGTACGAACCTGTTTTACAATGTAATCTGCTCCGAATGAAATAAATCGATGATGCTTTATTTCTTATACTAATATCTGTGCAATTGTATGAAACACTTTTGTTCGTTATTCTGTAAAAAACGCTTTTACCTCAGAGAGTTGCTAACACTTACTTTTGCCGTTGTTTTATTCTTACATTTGACATGAAACAGTGCCGCAACCCCATCGCGTTTTGAGTTTGTTTTCGTTATCTTGAACGAATTTAACTTTTAAAATCTTGAAAGGTATTTAACAAAAGAGATCTTTCTTAGGAAAATAGTTCGATATAAATGAAAGGAATATTGCTTCTCAAATAGTACACTTCTGTTTATTTTCTCCTTATAGTAACAATATCTGTCTAGATAGACGAAGGGGGTCACGTGTACTACGCGTGGGTTTTCAAAAAGTGCAAGGAACACCAACAAGTCAGACTTACGTCTTGTTGCGTTTTATTCTGCTCCAAATTAAGGCATTTCTTTAACCTTTCAAGTGAGATTCTCGACCGTTTGATGTTTTCCTAAGCGGCTCTCTTAGCCCAATCTTACTCAGAGTTCCCCCTTTATCTTTACCTCTTTCTCTTTTGATCATCTTGGAGTCGGGATTGGACTCAAAGTACAACGCCAAGACGCAACATACAATTCTCTTCATTTGGACGGTGTAATTGGATGAAAACAAACTACGTCTAATTATTTACTGGGGCAGTTGGAGTGTTCACCATGTACGTGGGCAGCGGTTGGCGGCAAACGTTGGACCCGGTATGATATTCGGCCGCCTTGCATGCGTACAATGTCTTCCGTCATGTTACTGGAAACAAGAAAAGGCGGGAAGAATAACTTCACTGTCTTGTATAGAGCAGAATAGACACTGATTTTTCAAATCTTTTTTTAAAGGGCTAATGAAATAAAAATCACTGCTTTTTTCACTTTGTCAACAGACTGTGTCCTACAGGGAAATATTTCAATTTAACACGATAAAAACTACCTTCGAAAAATCAACTCTAGTGCAATTTCTGAAGCCTATTGTACTGCCCATACAAATCATATTCGGATTACGTAATAAGCCATTGTTAAGTCTGCACATTTCTCAAGGTGATAGACAGGGCTATTGAAGTTGCCTTTGGTTGATTTTTCGAAAGTAGTTTTTATCGTGTTTTTTGTTTGTTTGTTTTTTCATTCATGAAGAGATAAGATTCAATATAAACTCATTCTCCTATAAATTCCCTTTGATGATACATATCCGGAAATCAGAACATAACCTTAAAATATCTTTCTATGATACACCGTGTAGAAATCTCTTTAAAGAAGGGTATTGATGGAGCCTGTACCTCATCCCATGTCATTGGCTCTTCATAAGTCGCCTGATTCGCGGAATAAACTCACAAAGGTGTCCCAATCTACAAGCTAACAAGCTTCCCATACCCAAACACTCAACACACTAACTCCAGTAAAACGAGAGGCAATTTAAACGTCCGACCTGACGCGAAATAGAAGACACAAATTGAATGAGAGAGAAGCGTCGGTTTCATGTCATTAATTTGCCTTTAATATCGCAATCCCGACAAGAATTCTATCTTGACGGGTCCCACTGCCTGTACGCTTGTATACAAAATTATGTCCAAGGAGTTTGCCTCAAAATACCTTGATCATGTTGCAACGAGAGTCATCGATGGTGTATGCAACGTGAAAATTTAAAACGAAATAATGTACGGTGACTTTGTGAATAGTATATCATTTTTATCATTCCTTG
The DNA here is from genome assembly GCA_029962745.1 of Echinometra lucunter. NCBI lineage: Eukaryota > Metazoa > Echinodermata > Echinoidea > Camarodonta > Echinometridae > Echinometra > Echinometra lucunter. The sequence continues at coordinate 2,039,036 of CM057160.1, read as the reverse complement.
TTCTAAATCCTCGATTTTGTCTTCTTGTTCTGTTATTCTTTTTTTTTTCGAACTGTATTAGAGAAAACTGAGGAAATGGGTGTGTACACAAACAAGCACATGGAAATTAAAATGGAGAGAGAAGTGTGCTATCGTGTAAACCAAGGAATATTAATCCTTTTGCTAGAACTTTCGTTTTGGCCAATATCTTACAACTTCTCTGGAGAAAATACAAAGCCGGATGTAATATCTGATTGATGCTGTTGCTATGGAAACTTTGCCATGAAAATCAGAGATGAAGAATAAGTAGAAGATACCGGTAGCAACATGAAGATAAGGATAGAACGAGATAGATGATAAGCGAGAGCAAGCCATTCTCTTCTTCTTTTTCTTCTTCTTCTTCTTCTTCTTCTTCTTCTTCTTCTTCTTCTTCTTCTTCTTCTTCTTCTTTCTTCTTCTTCTTCTTCTTCTTCTTCTTCTTCTTCTTCTTCTTCTTCTTCTTCTTCTTCTTCTTCTTCTTCTTCTTCTTCTTTGTCTTCTTCTTTGTCTTCTTCTTCGTCTTTTTTTTTTTACTTGGTAAAGTATAAGATATTGCCTTGGGAGAAGTAAGATAAAATATTGTGTAAATGCCGGGACAACAAATTAAGCTGAAACGCGAAGGAACGTAATATAACAACAAACAAACAGATAAACTTACACAGTACACACTGAGTATAAAGAAAGAAGGCGATAGGGATACAGATAGAAAGGGTTCAACTCAGAAGGGATTTAATCAAAATGGTGACGATATATGACGAAAGTGGAGGTTGATGATAGTCATCAGTCTGATTTCAGTAATCATTATATAAAGTGGAAAAAAAGTAAAAGCAGTTTTGATTTGGATTACTTACTTCGATCATGCATTTTGACTTGCTGACAAATGTAAACTAAATGAATTGAATTGAAGTGAATTGAATGCAAAGAGCACAACTCACTAAAGTTATACGCAGACATTATATGGAAAATCATGTTATTGAAGCGTTTTGTAAGGTGGTACCCAAAGCAAATCGTGTTGAAGATAATCTTTAGCAATGTCTGCTTTGAGATAATTATTGTCTTATTTTTATTCTTCGTTGATTAAACGTGGTAAGTTGCAATGACGGCTGCGGTTAAAACATGAAACCAAAATAGACGATCTACCGAGCTCATCTTATTGTATAGATGTTCGAGATTCTACTGCGTCTGTATATTGCTGGCGTCCTTGTCGTGACAACGCGTCCTGTACGCACTGATATAGAACTCTGTATTGCAAGGTAACGTTTACTTGAGGTTGGATATATAGTTGAATAGAGATTTAAACACAGATTTGAGGTATTTGTTAGTCATTGATTCCAGAAATTGAAATTATCTTTCTATTATTAAACTGAAACATTTTGGGTCTTCTAAACAATAACACACCATCGTCATTAATGCCGAACAACTTGATGCCATGGTCTTATAGAAACGGCTTGTCATGCCCCCTCCTATTTCTCTCTCTCTCTCTTTCTCTCTCTCTCTCTCTCTCTCTCTCTCTCTCTCTCTCTCTCTCTCATTTCTTTCTTCCTTTCTTCCTTTCTACATATTATCTTTTCCCATATATTTTTTTCATATAACTTTAGAAATAGAAGAAATGCTCTTTACTTTACTCTCCCTCATATTTCCGTCTGAAATATTAGGGTATATCCTTTCATTTTCTTTCCCTCTCTGTTACCTTCTTCTCCCTCCTCATATACATTTTTTTCTTCTTCTTTACTGTTTCCTCTGATTTATGTTATCTTCCATTTCTTCCCCCATTTCTTTTCCTTTTCTTTTATTTTGTTCTTCCAATTTTCAAGATGATATTCTTATCTCTTCGTATATAGAGAAGCTTTCATCACAAAGCCAGTACACGGGAAGAATTATATCAAAAAAGGACCAAAAATAGACAAACAAAGACGGCAGACAAACTCGTTGAGATGAAAAGAAAACAGTTACATTTCAAGAGACGGACATTCACCTAGCTAGTAGACTTACCTTCAGCCCAGTGAGGCATTTTTTAGTCAGAGGTACATTGACGAGTTTTAGAACATTCTTTTGAACTTACATATGATCAAGAAGAGTTAATGTACGCAGGCGGGAGGGGGCCTGGGTGGAATGCAGCCCCTCCCCCTTTAAATTTGAAATTATGAATATTCAGGCAATAGTCCCCTCCTCATATGCAGATTGTACCGACAAAAATGTATTTAATGATGAAAACAGGTCCATTTTTAGATCGGGATAGATGGTATAAAAAACAAAACAAAACAAAACAAAACAAGAACTTTTCAGGACACCAGTTAGGAACAAGCCATAAACCAATTGAATGACTCGCTATCGTCATGAAGATAATCAGTTCATTTACTGAATTTCTCAGTACTGATCCACTTCTATGCCGGTGTAATAAAAATAAGTATTGCGAACGAGGAATGGGTTGCTATTACCATGATTACGAAAAAAAAGGGTAACAACAACAACAACAACAACAACAACAACAACAACAGTCAAATAAATAAAATACCCATCCCCCTCAAAAAAAGAAAAAGAAATTAACTTAAAATTATCTGATTATTTTAAATTCAAGCAGACTTTCCTTAAATTAACCACGTTAACTGTTTAGTAAATTCAGTCATGTAGAAAGCCTGATTGTTAACTATAACGGTAAAATGATATATACATGATACGTGGACGAGCAAATACAAGTTACCGTTTTCAAATAATCGGCGTTATAATGCAAGTAAGACATGATTGCCAAGCTTCGGAATTATCGAAAGACTAACGAACAGAGAAACACTGACTTCGTGAGGATCTTTCACACTTGAGTGCGAATTACTTGACAGCAAACAGGCTGATGATGAAGGAGAATACAAGCTTTGTTACTATTGCTTGCTTGGGAGGTGAGCACAGGACAGATTACTACCCCCAAAATAGTAGATAGAATTGTACAAAGAAAATTGGGGACGAGAAGTAGGAAGGGGCACGTAATAATCAAGGCTAAGTGTACAGAATGAAAAATGGAGGAGGATGGGAAGAAGAAAAGGGAGAAGAAGGAAGAAGGAGAAGAA
>CM057160.1:1989403-2035459 GCA_029962745.1 Echinometra lucunter | reverse complement strand
AACGGATTTTCGAAAAATGGAAGGAATTTTAGTTTTTAAATATAACTTGTTTGAAAAGGGAAATGGAGAGCTACACATAAAAGCTGTTATTTTGTCGGTTCTGCCCCCCCCCCCCCCGCCCTTAAAAAAGTTATGTCTCTTTTATATTTCTTTGTGCTTCGACAGTTCATCAAAAGAATGTTAGAAGGGGAATGCTTTCCTTATCTTCATTGTTAAAAATTAGCCTATATATCGACAACCTTGCTCTAGCCAGAGATGTCAAAGTATCTTTGCACAATGATTTGAAAAATTCCCCTTCACTAGCAGGATTCAAAAGAAATCTTACTGATTCCCTACAATACTTAGCTTCCTTTGTGGTATATAGACCAACTCCACTTAAAACTATACAGAAATGATTTATTCCAAAGATTTCGTCAACACTCGCCTACTATCATCTCAGTTGGTTTCCTTATGTTGCGATTTGGATAATGTTGCGCACTCAATTTATATCATGTTTGCTTATTACCTCTGATCTCTTTATTCTGTCCACTTGCAGACAATTTCTGTTCTCTTTCTCTCCTCTCTTTTTGTTCTCTATTTTTTTTCCTTCCCCCCCCCCTCTCTCTCTCTCTCTCACTCTCTCTCTCTCTCTCTCTCTCTCTCTCTCTCTCTCTCTCTCTCTCTCTCACTCTGTTGGCCACTATCTTACTTATTTCTTTTTTATGCAATTTACTATTCCCAATTATTGTTATCTGAGGGGTCCACGATTTACAAGCTCCGCTTTTCAGTGGACCTCTCCATTTCCAGCAAAACTGATCGTGCTAATAATTTGCTTTAGTTTTAAATTGCAATATGAATTCATCTATTTATTTTGAAATCTCAGTATAATTCTGATGATTTATATTGCCTGTATTATTCGCTAAAATATTCAATTTCATGATTTTTGTATGGATTTTGTATTTACTGTTGTTGGAAATGAGAAAAAATAAAAACTGAAACTGAAACTGAAAGTGTCTAGATGTCATTGCCGAGTGATTCAAACACATATCATGCATAAACGATTGGTTCCTCTGGCAATACTCTAAATTTCTTAGATTAGAAATTAATCTAACTCGATTGTAATAAGGGACTACTCCAAAATAGAGATTAAGAAATTATGATCAATGAGACTGATTTCTAAATTTTTTAGATTTAGATTTCAATCGAATTTTGAAGTTGTCCCTGATTTAAGTTTGAAGAATTCAGAGCGAAGCCATGAAATTATATCTAAATTTCCTACTTTTGAAAGAGGTTTAGTAATAACTACCTAGTAGAAATTAATCCTTGTCGGAACTTGAGCCGGGATGATAATTTCTAAAGAATACTGATTGGGTTGGATATGGGATCCCCCTTTCAAATCAAACAGTAAATAAATGAATATGATGAATAAAGAGATAAATAAATGAATAAAAATAGAAAATAAATAAATAAATGAATGAATTGATAAAAGAATTAAGAAATAAATGATTAAGTAAATAAGTAATAAATGAATAGATGAATAAATCAATTATTAAGTGAATAATAGATAAATAAGTAAATAACAAATAAATGAAATGAATAATTAGATAAACGACTAAATAAATAAATACATAAATAAATCCATAAATAAGTAAATAATAAATGATAATGAAGAAATAAATAGCTAGATCAAATGAATAGATAAATGAGTCAAATAATAAAATTTTATGTGACCTCAAAACGTAATATCAATTAATAGTAATATCAGCCTTACTGTTTTTCCCTTTATTTATTATTGATAATTCGTAGAAAATTCTAAACACGGACAGAGTAGATATTTTTCAACTTGAGACGACAGGATTCTCTTCCGACCTTTTGAGAAACGTATAATATCCACTTATGGAATTCATTTCAGATCTAGAGTTAGTAGATGCAGTACAAGTTTCTTTTTTGATGATGAAATTACCTATCATCCTCCGAATCGAGATTTCTATTTTATTCATGTTTTTCGTCGAGAAGCTGGGAGATCTGTTAGCTTATCCTGAGTTTGTATAAACATATTTTGTGTAATCGTAGGTTTGAGTAAAAGTATCTGAATGGAATTATAAAGGATTGCTGAAAATCCACTAATATTACTCTAAATAATCTTGATAATGGATTTGAGGTAATTAAAACATCTTCTCTACTAGCAACTACCACTGGAAAAGTCTACAGTTTTCTTCTAGCTCCTTGTTTGTTTGCGTGTTTGTTTGCGTTTTGTCGTATTCTAGTTTTCTACGTCAGCATTAACTTCTGGAAAAGTCCATCTTTTGTTGTTATGTTTTGCTTCATTGCTTGATTGTTTGCTGATGGATTGATTGTTTATTTTTAGTTTCTGATTTTTCTTGTTTTTTTTATTTTGCGTGTGTGTTTATTTTTGTTTGTTTGTTTTTTTGTGGGGGTATAGTGTTTGTTTTAACCTTTCTCCACCCGACACGCAGCTAGATCTTGAGGTATCATAGGCGGCTCCTTATACGCGCATCAGGCTAACTAAAGTATCAGAGTATGAAGGTATGTATTTTTGTGTCTGTTTGTTTTTTGTTTCTTTTCAAACCTTGTTCACCCTACACACGGCTATATCTTGAAGCAGCACGGCCGGTTCCTAACGTGCATCAAGCTGTAGCTAAAGTCTGTACAGGTCGTGTAATGTCATGGCCACGTAGTCCCTACATGTAATCTGCTATGTGTAGATATACATCCACTCCACTAACAACGCTATATTGGGGGATGATGATAATAATAAAAAAGTGATAAATTAGTGGGCGCTCACAGGGGACGGTGAAAGCATGCCGAAAATGATGTATTACATTTACGGTGCACATTAGGGGTATTAAGCAAGGGTTAGCGAAAAGGCAGAAAGACTAGATGTCTGTGTTGAGTAGCTAGCGTACGTACATGACATCATAACGTAAACTGGCATATCTGTCTTCTTGAATCTAGCTTTCTTCCCTTCAGCGTTATGGGTTATCAATAAAATGACATGACGATAAGAAAGAAATAATGTAGACGGATGATTGATTGATGGAAGAAAAGGCAGGGAAGGTTTGTAGTGTATTGTGGTTAATATATACATGATACATAGATGCTACTCTCGCTGCTGCTGCTGCTGCTGACTACTACTAATAATAATACTATTTCTTCTTCTTTTCTTCTTCTCCTTCTTCTCCTTCTTCTCCCTTCTTCTTCTTCTTCTTCTTCTTCTTCTTCTTCTTCTTCTTCTTCTTCTTCTTCTTCTTCTTCTTCTTCTTCTTCTTCTTCTTCTTCCTTCTTCTCCCTCTTCTTTTCTCCGTCATTCTCCATTTAATTCTTCTAGCTCCTCCTCCTCTTCTCCCCTTTCTCATCTCTTTCCTTCTTCTACAGCCTTCTTTTTCCTCATCTTAAACTATCTGATAATATCGAAATGATAGTAAGTTGTGCATTATAAAGGTTTCCATAGGAAATGAAAAATGAACACTGAGTACATTTACATTTACTTGATCCGCATCAGAACCTAACCCCCTAGTTTCTTAGACTACTCTAAACATGCCAAAACGTGGAATTGTTGTGACCAATACTTTGAAACATTGCCCCCTCTTAATGAATCCTTATAACCACCAAATGTCGAAATAACACGAACTGCCCTAATTCACTCTCGTCAGTATAGACTAAAGAGGGAGGGGGAGGGGGCAGCTTACACCCGATGATTAAGATCTGGATACGCTCCCATATACCTTTTGAATATTTGTGTCTGTGTGTGTATGTGTGTGTGTGTGACAGAATTTAAACCAAATTTTGGAGAGATGGGGAGACGGGAAATAGTATTGTGATTTCATGCTTACATCACCTCCATGGCCGTATGCAGGGGGGGGGGGGGGGGGGCGGGGGCAGTTGCCCCCCCCCCCCCCCCAGAAAGTTTGAGAACTTACATTTATTTAATGAAAATTTTCACAAAATCCACCAAAAGTGTGCACCAGATCCTTCAATTTCACTCTAAGAAAGCAAAAGCGCCCTCGTGACCATCTCGGTCGCTTCGCCCCTCGCTTTTGAGCTTTTTCGAAAATTTTTACGCGTCTTGCCCCCCCCCCCCCCAGGAAAAAAATTCTGCTTACGGCCCTGATCACCTCCCTGTTCAGATGAACCTTTCTCCATTTTTTATGTAGTCAGGATGAAAGAGAATTTTCGTATGGGAGGACATGAACACGTTTATATCTTTCAACGTGTCTTTGCGAAATACAATTTTCCTTTTCCGGGGAAGGGCGGCGTGTGTGGGTGTGTTTGTATGTGTATAATCTGCCTGCATGTCGCTCATCATAGTCAGTTGGACATGTCGGAGATTCACCGGAGAATCTTTAGCAATGTCAACTTTTTAAAACTTCCAACTTTCTTGTTCTTTGTCCAACTTGTATGAAGCTTTCGCTTACTTTCTCTTCTAGTGTTCCATTTTTCGAGCAGGAGCTATCATAGCTATTGAAGGAAAACTACAGTAATTTGGGAGAAATCTGAACGATGGGAAGTTGCAAGAGCTATGCAATCACTTGAAGAGCAAAATGTATGGACGGATTTTGAAACCAAGATTGCGCGATGTAACACATCTGACGAAGCCAAACCTTTTAGAAAACACCAGAGCAAAGCTTTGTCTCTTCAAGAAAGTGGAAAACGGGGGAGGTTTGAAACAAATCGCCAGCAAAGCAAAAACAAAACTAAAGATTGAGGGGAAGAAAAAAAGAGAAGAAAAGTAAGGAGAGAGGGAGATGAGAACTGCAATACCGTACACTTTGTACATACCGTGTTTGTTTACATTCACACTTGTACAGAGAGGTATTACTCATTTCTCGTTTGAGAGCGACCAATTCATTCCCGTACGAAGCTTAATATCTAAGCGCTCCACCCGATGCGGTACTGCAACATAACGCTAAACTGGCGCCGTGTTGCTACCGGGCACAGCTTGTGAACTGTACGCCGTGCGTTAATTCATGGTGCAGTTGCGACAGTGCCTTCGAAGCGGAAGATCGGATAAAGTAGGAGAGGGGTCCAAGATGGCACGGTTTGTAATGGCGTTCGGTGAATGACCTAAGCTGTGGGTTCTCTATATATCGATTGGGAAAAGGCCGAATGGTTGGTGTGTGCCCTCTCTTTCTTGAAATTCATAAAAATAAATGAAAATATAGGAAAAGGTTTAAAAGAAGAAACAGCAAAAGAAATTCCGCTGTTTGAAGCAACTAGCTTTCTGAAAATCCTTTCATTCTATATTGTGGTGTGTGTATCTCCTTGAACACATATCTAGCGAATGTTTACTAAGAACTTATTGGGTGTGCAACAGAAGTTAACCTCAAAATCACTTTGATGTATAGTTATGATTAGTTTTGTGCTATTTCTTGTAATCTAGTCTATCAGGGAGTCCATTTTCGTCAACTTTTCGTCACCCCTCTACACTGACACGCTGGCCCATCGGACGTAGTGATGGGAGATGCTATAAATTATAAGAAATGCAAAACGGCAAATGTTCCTCAATGTTTTAGAGTTTATAGGTTTTAACTTAGACATACTTTCTTCTATCATCTGACCATACCAACCATTCTCTTTTCTTTTTACAAGAAAGGGGTTAAAACAAATGAAGACATTGACATCAACAAGGGGGAGGTTTAGGAATTTAAGCTTTTTAAAGTTAAAGTTATTGGTTCGTTTAACCTGACTGCTAAGAAAGCATGCATGCATGTTTGTAAGTTATCAGTCAGAGGACTGACGGCTTAAGGTCCTCTCCGAGGTACCTGGTAATGAGGATTAATACCTTGCCAAAGGGCACTAGCTCATCGACTTTGTTTCGAACCTGGGTCACCGGATTACGAGACCACTGCTCTACCGACTGAGCTGTCATGCCTCCTTATCTGAACAATTTAAATAATTTACTGACATAGCGCCAAATCATTCAAAGATATAATCATCACAGAGTAGGATGCTCTTAAATGATAAGATTCATGCTATAATGCGTACCTATAATAGACATGATAGATCAACGAGAAATGCTTAGATTAGACGAATACTGAGAATCGTTTTATGTTAACAAAAAAAAAATCAAAATCGACACTTGTCCACAGTGTATACATGGTATATGGAATATCAATGGCAAGCGTATAAGACACACTTAGATCAGCTAACTTTAACTGACATATAAAATGGATCTCAATAATGTTGGCTCTGATGTATGAGAGTTATGTCCCATCTAATTTTATCCACTTAAAATCCATGAGGATAAGATGTTTTAAAAAGTTTTCATGAAGTGATCGGGATCGACCTGAATGCATGTCAGTATGTGAAGTATTTCTATGCAATTCAGGATTTTGTGTGAGAGTGGGGAAAAAAGGTAATGCCATTAGTTTACTTCATGCTAACTACCATTTCAATTCTAGCTCGGCCTCCCCCCCCCCCGATTCTTGAACACCTATACATTGAAAAAAAAAAATCTTCCCTCAAACTGGGCTGATATGGCAACATCGGGGAAATCTAAAATGAATGCGGGATTTCCTCAAGAACAGAAATATGTTAAAATATTGGAAGAAAACATACACAAAAACTGGAAATTTCCTAGTTAATTTATCGTCGATGATTTGTCTTTATATTCCTTATTCTCGTTCGGTGGATTGAAGTAATTTTCCAGCATCTGGACAGAACACAACATGCTGTCGCGACTGTAGCTTTGGTGTGAATTATACAATCCTCAAAGATCACGTGCTCTCTTCTCTTTTTCTCTGGCTCTCACTACTTAAAGACAAACCACTGCGGTCATCTCGGGAAGACTTTGGCATTCGTCTTTGGCATTTTGCGTGCCCCCCCCCCCCTCTCTCTCTCTCTCTCTCGTTCTCTCTCTCTCTCTCTCTCTTTCTCTCTCCCTATCTACACTCTCCCTCTCTATTCACTCATCTTTCTTGTTTATCAATTCCCTTTTCTGTAACTCTCGACCATTTTTTCCTAACTCTATCATAATTTTGTCTCTCTCACTCTCTCTCTCTCTCTTTCAAATTCCCCCCCCCTCTCTCTCTCTCTCTCTTTTCTCTATCTCCCTCTCTCCCTCTTTCTCTCTGCTTCTCTCTCTTCATGGAAGCCCCCCCCCCCCCCCCGCTGTCCATGCACCTTGGAAGGATGCGGCGTTCGTTGAAGGAAAATGATATATTCTCGAACTTAAACGTGATATTTGGGGCAAATTTAGGGTCGTTGGCGAGCGAGAGTCAGTGAAAGCGAAGAGGGGCGATCTCATGGGGAATGCTTTCTCTCTGTCTCACCTGGACGATGACAGGGCATCCTGGGAGAGAGGAAAAGAGATGATAATTATATCACCGTGATGAACAGACCATCGCCACAGCCATTGCTAATGTGAAGAAATGAGAAGATGAGAAAGAGGATGGGGAGAAAGATAGAGAGAAAGAGGGGGAGGGGGTCAGAGAGAGAGAGAGAGAGAGAGAGAGAGAAGGACAGAGAGAAACGGGTAGAAAAATAGACAGATTAAGAGACACGGGGAGACAGTCAGAAAGGTGTGCCAGAAAAAAAAATAAAATAGAGACAGAGAAAGTGAGGCTTAGGGGAGAAAATGAGTGAACGACACTAAGAAAGAGAAAAAATGGGGAAGCCATTAAAGGAGGAGAGAGAGAGAAAGAGAGAGAGAGGGGGAAACAGAGATAGAGGGGAGAGAGAGAGAGAGAGAGAGAAAGATGGGGGGGGGGTAATCATGATATTATTGGAGCGAGAAAAGTCACTGATATCTCGGTCACATTTTAGATACTTCGATTGACGTTTGATCTCATCGAGTCAACACGAGCAAGGGATTATGAAATCTGCTGTTTCTGTTTTTTTCCTTCTTTTCTTTTTATTTCGGTACACACTTTTATTCTACTTCCGTCAATAAAAAATTCTAGATTAAAGGAAAGGTATGACATATTAAACTTCCTTGCTATTATTACGATCGATTTTAACGCCATGCAATTTCATTTGAAGATTATGAAGCAATCGAAAGTACGCTTTTAATTTTTGAATCAGATATATTTCCTTCTGAGTTTTAATCAAAGAAGGACCCGAAAACGTGCCGAGATTTTCTGAGGGGTACAGAGTTTTACCCCTCGGGAAACTTAGGGGCCCCTCTGCACTCCCTTGTTCCACCGTACCGTTCCAATTACACGCGTTGGGGACTTGAGACGGCACGTCCAACCAACTCTGGTATGAGGAACCTCCAGCGATTTTATTTTCATCCCTTGACGAATTTACAATATGGAAAACTTATCTTGATTCGAAGACGCAGAAATGCCAGCATTAATGACACGGAACGTCATGTAAAACAAAGGCGTGATTTTGGTTCTTTAATGAAAAGTAGAAGTGAAAATCCACGATTTCTCTCTATGACTTGAGTAAGTCGAAAATTGTCAAACAGGATGCACATGCTACTCTGAATTTCACTGACCACCTCCGAAAGAAACGTCAATTTTTGATGTGGTCAGAGACATAGAGTCAACGGATTAAAACAAGAACTAATCCTGTTCATTTATTAGATGACTTCGGCATATTTCACAGCAGGATTTTAAGCACATGGGACAAGCAAATCCGTGACCTATTTTTAGCAAGCAAAGTTAACACTCTAAAGGCAATAACTCGTGGAGTACGCTTGCTACCCTCCACCCCCCCCCCCGTCTCTCTCTCTCTCTCTCTCTCTCTCTCTCTCTCTCTGTTTTGCTTCCTCTCTTTCTCAATCTATCAATATATTTATCTCCAACTCTTTCTCCTTCTTCCCTATTCTCCAGTCCATGTTATTCCTCTCTTCTTTCACTTTTCATTCTTGTTTCAAAAAAATTCGATCATTTCTTTCTCCCTCTTTGTTTTTTTTTTTTCTAGCATGTTTTTTCCTCCGCTCACAACTCCGACTTCCCTTCTTCTCTGCCCTTATTCCATCCATCCATCCATCCATCCATCCATCCATCCATCCATCCATCCATCCATCCCCTCTTCCTCATTTCCACCATCCTCTGTATCTTTTCCCTCAAACAAACTCATAACATGGTTCATTAACTTCAGCTTATTTTTTTCCTCTTCGGAGCTAGCATAGCAAGTACATAAGCGAATACGTCATACGGGGATTCGATTTTAATTAAAACTACAATGACTGCTACCACTGTCTCTATGACTTCTGCTCAATGGGAAAGGATATGCACGAACACAGCTAGGAAATTCATCTACTACAGAATGACAGAGAAGTCAGAAAAATACTATACCATTCTAAGAATTATATTAACAGCACAGGAGGGAGGAGACAGAGAGAGAGAAGGAGGGGAGGAGTAGAGAGTGAGAAAGGGGTGAGGATGTAGGGAAGGATGCTAAGGAGGTAAGTAGAATTTAGCAAGGCCAAAGAAGAAATTTTGTGCTAAAAGAGAGCGCTTTGCTTTCAGGGGTAACTCCTTCGAAAAACAAGAACGCTGCGCATTAGTGTAGAACTAAACATGAAATTAATTTTAACTCTTCTTTCTTCTCGTTCCGTTTTCTTTTTCAGACCAGCCCCGCCGATCTCTCTCTCTCTCTCTCTCTCCTCTCTCTCTCTCTCTCTTATTTATTAAGCCATTCATGCTTGCATTCCTCGATTCGCTCATTATCATAATACGTTAAATTCACTAGCTATAATAATTCACGATCATCAAGAACACAGCTTGAATTTCCATATGTCGAAATAACTAACCTTCAACTAATAATCATAAAGATGAAAAACAACAAACAATGCATCCGGGTACGTAATTAGGAGAAAAAAGAACAAACATTTATCTGATGGTATGAATGAGAGAAATTAGAATGCAAACTTTATTGCTTCAGTATTCTCTTGCGGATTGCGTTAATAAGTGATACGTTTCCATAGTGATATAGGTCATATTCTGTATTGCAAGCTAAATGGTTCCTGAGAGCCCTAAATGAATGCTCGTCGGAAGCTATTTTCTAAATTGATAAAACAACCTAAATGTATATCAGCACATCCTCTTTAAGTCTATTTTCTTGAATTCTGCTTTTTTACTTCAACGGCCATCAATGTGTAACAGTGTGAAAACACTATTTATTCTTTTTTTTTTTTTTAAATCTCCAAATTTTATTGTCCGAGAAATTTGATAGCTTTACCATATTTATTTATTCATTCATTTATTTATCCTCCACACATGGGCTGGATCACCCTCTTCAGCCAGAGGCTGTTCTTCTAAGGGTCCATACGAATGACCTATCTCTCACAGAGTTCATGATAATAATAATAATAATAATAATAATAATAATAATAAAAATAATAATAATAATAATAATAATAATAATAATAATAATAATAATAATAATAATAACAATAATAATCATCATCATAATGACAATAATAATAATAATAATAATAATAATAATGATAGTAATAATGATAATGGTAATGATAATAATTATTTTAATAATAAAGATTACAGTGGGTTACTGTATGGCCAGGGCCCTGTAAAATAAAAATACAATCAATTTACCATTGATTTGAATCGTAAGTCTATGGCAAACCATGTACTAAAGAGTTACAATTGATCGTAAGATTGGTTGTATCTGCCTCAAATCTCATGCCTGTCACACTGGACTTTCTTGGCCCTTAAGAACTATTCCTATACTCTAGGAGACACTACTTTTTTTGGGTGGGGGGGGGGGGCTAAGTATGTTATGGGCCTAGTTATTTATTTGTAATTTATGAAACCAGATGTTATATTTTTTGCCACTGCACCCTATTATGTGAAGTTTGTCTATTTGTAATATTTTGTTTCTTTAAAGAGTTTCAAGACAATTTAAAATAAATGAAAATAAAATTTGAATCTGAATCTGAATCTGAATCTTAATCTTTAAGTTGCTCCAGTATTTCAAAGAATGAATTCATTCCGGGACTTATTTACCACACCCAGGGTAGAATGTGGAAATTATTGACTGTTATCTCGCCATGTGATGTTATTTTTACGAGCATGACAGGAACTCGAACCTCTAATCTTCTGATATGCGGTCCGATGACAAAATCCACCAGACCACCACATCATCACTACATTTAAAGTTTATGTGAATTAGATTTTTTAAAAATCAAATTTGCATTTGCATCAGCTATACAACAGGCATCGACCTTCGCCTCTCACTCAATTTCCCTCCGTTTCTCCACCTCAGCTCAGGTTTTATAAATGCATAAAACACCCACGAGTGAGGGGGAAAATCCCTTGTAGTCCATGTAAATACTTTACACTTAATTCTTTTTTTTTTTCTTTTCAACAGGTAGGTCATGACTGATTGCTTTCGTGAATACATAAGGAGTATGGCTTAGTCTGTAACATTGGCTTTTCTAGTATTTGTTGAGAATTAAGACGAAATGTTCTTACGTTCAGTACCCCAAATAACACTGAAAATCATGGCTGTACGCAGCGGGGGGGGGGGCAGTTGCCCCCCCCCCCCGAAATTTTGAAAACTCACATTTTTTAATTGAAATTTTTATAAAAATCCGCCAAAAACTGCACGAAATCCTTCAATTTCACTTTTTAAAATGCAAAGGCGCCCTCGTGACCAGCTCAGTCGCTTCGCTCCCTCGCTTTCGAGTTTCTTCGAAAATTTTTACATGACTTGCCCCCCCCCCCGGTAAAAATTTCTGCGTACGGGCCTGCTGAAAATGGAGATAGAGGTGCCGTGGTATAGTGGTTCATTCACTTGACTCTCAATCCAAGAGTTGAGGGTTCAAATTCAAATCCCAGTCAGTCACTGAGCCTGCCCGGCTTGTCATGGACGGACATTTGACAAGTTTTGAAAGTTTGAAGACCTGTGAAAATAATTTATGCAATGAGATGAGTTCAGCTATTTGTTGTCTAATTGTGAAAGGCATCACTGGAAGAGTTGAAAATGATACGATTTGGTTGCCCTGATTGTCCGCTTAAACATGTTAAACTAGATTCCATGAACTTAAACTAGAAATGATGAACGTCACAGACGGACAAAAACGGTACACTTGACCGATCAGGCTCCACTAAGGTCTTTTGGCAAGACATTAATCCATATTTGCCACTCTCCACCCAGGTGTAAATGAGAACTGTCATTTGCTGAGGTAAGGGTCTACACTACAGGAAGTACAGCAGTATGCTGACAAGGTAAACCAAATTATTATCTTCATCATAAATGATCGTTGTTGGTTGTTTGTTCGTTGTCGCTTTTTATTCGTCCGTTCGTTCGTTCTTTTGTTTTCATTTTCATTGTTTGCTGTTCTTAATTTATTTAATATTCATTACTTTTATTTCATGTATATAAGGAAGGTTGTTTTCTTGATCAAGGCCAAATATTTTTTTTTTTTTCACATAAGGAATGTCAAATGCATACATCAACAAATCAAACACAAACGCATATGCCACCAATATTATTAAGTTGTTTAAAAATGACGTCTTACTTAAGTCCCCGTCACTATTTCAACGTAGTACACAGAGTCAGCATGCAGTGTGTGTTGGATGGCTGAAAAGAGAATGAAGAGAAAACGAAGAACCCTAAGCGTTCCTCACATTATAGGGATATACCCTACAGGTCGCTTTACTCAATCGATAACTATGATTTACTCGGCGAAATCACCCCCAAATTCAAGTCGAAGGGAAGAAATATAGAAGAGGTTGAAAAGAGATAGGGGCAAAGAAAGAGGGGAGGTATATAGGGGAAAGGGAGAGAGAGAGAGAGAGAGAGAGAGAGAGATAAAGAGAGAGAGAAACAGAAAGGGAGATAGAGAAAGAGAGGGGGAAACAGATAGATGAATAGGTAGAGAGAGGGAAAGAAAGGGAGAAGGGGGCTGAGGGCATAAAGGAAGAAGAGGGCAAGGAAGATCGGAAAGAATGGATAAACTGAAAACAGAGAGAAAGAATCTTTTTATACAATATTGTCAAAACGCTTACCCGAATCAGCATCGGGACATTGCCTCCCCCCCCCCTCTCTCCTATCTCTCCCCCCCCCCCCCCCTCTCTCTCTCTCTCTCTCTCTCTTCTCTCCTCCCCCCTCTCTCTCTCTCTCTCTCCCTCTCCCTCTCTTTCTCTCTTTACATTTTATCTCTATTTTTTTCTATCTCTTCATTTCTACCTCAATCTTTCTTAATCTCCCTCTCTCTCTCTCTTTCTTTCTCTCTCCCCTTTCCGTTTACCTTCTCTTTCTCTTTTCTCTATTTCAATTTCCCTCTTTTGATTTCTTTCCCCCTTTTCCTGTCTTAATCCATTATCTCTCCTACTATATTTTTCTCATCATAAAACCTCTTCGATTTTTCTCCCTCCATCTCAGACCAAGTCATGATTATCACACCGAAATATTTTTTTTCTTCCTCTTCTTCATAAAATCTCCTTATTTCTCTCTCTTTTCCTCTCATCCTTTGCTCGCTCTCTATGTTGTAATCCTTTTCTCACCAATATCCCCGACAAGTCGATAAAATGCCAATGGGCTCTCCCTTATTCCGATCCCGAAATCATCTCACCAACGACATAAAGCACAAACATCCCTACTGCCAATATTGACATTGTCCGGACACCCTAGACATGGTGGTGCACAGCCTCTTTTAGGAATGCGCACTTAATAAACCATGGCATGCGTTGAATTAACAACGCCGGGTTCAAGTGCGCCCATCAACTTCTCTGTGAAAAAAAAAGAAGAAGTAAAGGTCATCACACAAAAGAGAGAAGGAAACATATCTCATATCATTGCATAAAGAGAGAATATTCAATTCACTTCAATTCATGTCTACAGCAATATTAAAAAAAACATAAAGATACAAACAAAAGTATGAAGAAGAACATCAAAACAGGACAAAAAAACATGCCATGACAGTCTGAACAAGCCCAGCATGAAACGCAAGATATGATTTTGCGATATCGATGAAATGGTGCAAAAGACATAATATTGGAAGGTAAAATGAGAGAGAAAAAGAATTATATCAAACAATTATAACTCTTAGAAAGCAGAGAGGGAGACATTGCCAATGAGAAATATTGCTGAAGACTTCAAAACATGTCAAATTCCATGAAATTCTTTTTTGTACACACTGCAAGGGCGTAGGATTCCAGCTTGATCATGATTGTTTATGGGGGTCGTCATTGTCTCCCGAATCTACTTCATGTACCATGTCTACTTTGAGTTGTTGTATTAATGGTTGTCATGTTGTATTCAAATAACAAATCTTGGTAGGCAATGCCTTATATGTTTTTTTTTTCACATTTCCCTCCAACCCTTCTTCTTTTTCTCTTCTTTTTCTTCTCCTTCTTCTTCTTCTTCTTCTTCTTCTTCTTCTTCTTCTTCTTCTTCTTCTTCTTCTTCTTCTTCTTCTTCTTCTTCTTCTTCTTCTTCTTCTTCTTCTTCTTCTTCTTCTTCTTCTTCTTCTGTATTGTTCTCTTTTAATATCCTCTTATTATCTAATTTTCTACAAAATATGCAGCACTGTTATATACATTTAACTACGCAAGAATGTATTCCTACATGAATTGTTACATAATTATCTTACGCCGCGATAAGCTTCTTAAAAACTGCAGATCTTTCTTTCTATAAATGATGATGATGATGATGATGATGATGATGATGATGATGATGATGATGATGAAGATGATGATGATGATGATGATGATGATGATGATGATTCACAGCATTTGTATGGCGCCATATCTCTGTTTCAAAAACAGTCTTGTTCTTCTCCTCTTTTTTTTTTTTTTTACTCTAGCGTGTTGCAATACCTTATTTTCATTGCCTGTATTAATTTTGAGGAGTAATCTTCAAGTTCGTGGAAGTTTCTTCCGTTGTCAGTTGTCAATCCTCCCTGCCATCCGTCTTCATGGATGGAGAGAGAAGGAAGATATAAACCTGTCACTGATCTTCAATCAGTGCCTTGGATTAAAATCAAAATTGAAGATTTATTCTACCTCAAAAAATAAAGGCCTAATTACGACGATGCCCAAAATAAAAGAAAAAAGGACAAGTTTTATTTTAGAAAGAGGACTGCTAAAAACAAGAGCGGAGATAAATTTCGTGAGGTTTGGGGGAGGGGAGACAAAAGAAAACGAAGATACATAATATTGACCTATTTCTAGATTGCTTTATCCCCCTCATTTATCCGAAATGAAAATGAACTTGAAAGGTTCTTACACATGAATAACATATGCACGATGAGCTAGAGAAGGAGAGGTTTAAAGATAGATATAACGGAATATATCTCGTGCCTGATTTGTATGGGGAAAAGAAAACATCCGAAAAAGGAAAATAAATGACTTAAGAAAGAAAGAAAGAAAGAAAGAAAGAAAGAAAGAAAGAAAGAAAGAAAGAAAGAAAGAAAGAAAGAAAGAAAGGAAGGAAGGAAATGCAGATGCCAACCTCACTGCTGCTGGAGAAGAGAAAAGAAAGCAGAATAGGAAAGAGAAAGTAGAAATCCAAAGAAAGTATGAAGAGATGAAAAAAATGGGAGAAAAATACTCAAACATGGGAGAGTATGAAATTATATGACAAGAAGGGTTATCAGATTATTCAATCGAATCCACGATGCGGGGGGGGGGCGATAATTGCTCCGCTTCGATTTCGTGCGCTAACCGAATATTGAACTTCAACCATGGACTAAACTCTATACCAAACAAGCCATGCCAAAACCTCCCCTATAACCCTAAGCCTGATGTGAAGCCCTATTCCTACCCTGAACTTAACAATGTATCTTTGATGAAATAAAGCCAGGAGCAATAATTATCGCCGGAGCATAATGATGCAAGGGGGTGTTTCATAAAGCTGTTCGTAAAGTTACGAATAACTTTACGAACGACTTGAATATGGCAAGCCAAATGGGATTCTCAGTCATTATAATTCGCATCAGCTAAAGGTGAAATGTGCAGATGTAGATCAACATTACTATTGCTTGCAAACTTCTTTTTTTTTATTGCGAATTATATTTTTACCACACTTTAATTGAGATTATGGGAAATGCAGTTACACTTTGTTAAAACGTCAGGGGAAAAAAATGCATCCCATTTGGCACTTCATATTCAAGTCGTTCGTAAAGTAATGCATAACTTTACGAACAGCTTTGTGGAACCCCCCCCCCCCCCCCGGTCACCTATATGATAAGTTATAACTGATGGTGTCTTTTCTTTGACATGATATTTTACTGTTATACTCAGGTTGGTCAAATTCAACAGACTCACAATTGTTTTTAATCTCCCGTATGAAATAGCTTCTGGGCGCCAGTTGTAGCGTTTAAAAACACATTTTGGTTCATAAAAATATATCTTGACTTAGCTGGTGTTCACCAAACTCAAGATTGTTAAATCTCGCGAATGAACTTATGTGCTCCAGTAATTTGTTTTAGTATTTAAGAACACATTTTGGTTCACAGAAATATTTCTTCATTTCGCTGGTAGCTTCCAGAAGCTACCCTCTTGATTAGTTTTTAATTTCGTCTAGCCTCGTTTATCGATTCATAGAATTATAATTGTAGATTTTTTTTTTCAATGACTTCAATCATTGTGTTACCTACCAGTGAAATCATTTTCATTCACCTAAATCAGACTTTACCATCCTTGCTACTTTTTTTTTCAATAATGCAATATGGTTTACTCTTCACTTGGGATATGAAACAGTAATGTGAAATAGTCAACGTGAAATATACACAATATCATATAACTTATAACGTGTACCAAATAATGATTTTGATTTGATAATTGAGTTGATGTTTATATTTTAACATTTCTATTTGAGTCTAATGTTCCATTTTTCAGAATAACAAAATACTGGCGAATAATTATGGCTTTTGGGGAAACTACTACCCTCTGAGATTAGAATTTAAATACTATGTAAAGTAGAAAACAAACCAAGCATGCTTAAAACATGAATAATATTTAAGTCAGTGTAGAAATATTCATGCATTTAACTGGATCAAAATTTAAACTCCTGAGATAGAAATATCCTATTTGGATGAATACATCATTTCATCATTTTAAAATCTAACCCATTATTTTGTATCGTATTTTATCAGTCCACTCCCTCTTTCGATAAAGAATTACTTCTTCTTTTCACTCTTTCCATCAGGTTTCTCTTTTCACCGTTCTGAGCATGCGCACATCTTCGAATCAGATTTATGCAACCTCCTCTTAGCTTTAGGCCCATACTTTTGAAAGAACCGTTAAAAGTATCCATTGATCTTGTTCCGGGCAATGACTATGTTGCTGTTATCACGGAAAAGATATCGAAATGGACTCTAGAACAGAAATCCAAACCTTGATTCGGAATGAAGAGTCTATTCCCGACAAGTCTTATCCCATATACGATATGATAGTTTTGAGGAAGTCATTTCTGCGGCGTAGATTATACTGTAATCGGTTAATGGAACGCTGAAGTTGGATTTGCATGTCTTTTCCCACAACTCAGACTGTCAGAAGACTTTTGAAGATCAAGCTTGTGCATCTCTAGGCATTATAAGTTATTCTGTCCATTTTAGACGTATCCCTTCGTAATAATCCCATCTTATCAATGAAATATATGATTTTTCCCCTTATTTTGTCTTTTCAGTATTTTTCTTACCACATCAGCTTATTTCTTTACTTAATCAATTTAAAAATTTATCTATAGTAAGCATTCAATACCCTTTTTACATGCTTTATATTGTGGGTGCTATCTGCAGCTACTATGCAATACCTCTATTTCAACGCTAACGACATAAAGTAACTAATATTGATCATTTTAAAACTTTTCTTCATCATGATAACAGTGCAAATACATTTTGATTACCCAGGGTAGCCTTGATCAATACTATGCACTGATCTCCATTGAGCATGCTGCGGGTCCTGCATGAAATCATACTATTATCCCAGGTTTAGCACGGCAACTGTAGCGCTCGGTGCATTCAAGGAATAAAATCAGCAACCGCCTCCTGCACCTGGGTAGAGTGTGGCGGGTAATATCTTGCCAAAGTGCTTGGGCAGGGATTTGAACCCCGTACTTGAAGTTCAAAGTCCGGCGACTTATCCGCTAGAACGAAGAAGACATCTCTGTCTTTATGTATACATCAACCTTCTAGGTTTAAGTTCGATTGCAGCTGTGCACGTTCGTGTGCAATAAATCATGATCATTTCATATGGCTGTTTTGATATTAAAAGCGTGCATAAAAATGAGCTCCAAATGTGAAAATTTGGTAACCCCCCCCCCCCCCGGATGTGTGTGTGTGTGGGTGTGTGTGTGGGGTGTATCTTTCTCTCTCCCTCTCTCTTTATCTTTCTCTTCTGTTTCTCTCTCTATCTCTCTATCTCTCTCTCTCTCTCTCTCTCTCTTATCCTTGCTTATCTGTCATTGTTATTGGAACGCATATACATTATTTTGCCATGTTTGCTTTCCACCTTTCTTGTATTCTCTTCTTATTTATCTTATTCTCTCCAAAACAGTAAAGTCCTTGCACATGAATTTTTGCCAATCTTTCTTTCTTTCTTTCTTTCTCTGTCTCTTTATTGTGTTTATAGTCTCTCTCTCTCTTTGTCTCTTTTTTCTCTGTCCCTCTCAATCTCTCTCTCTCTCTCTCTCTCTCTCTCTCTCTCTCTCTCTCTCTCTCTAGCTCCTTCTTTCACTCTTTCTTTCTTTCTCTCCTTTTTTCCCCTCTTTTTGAATTTCAACTTTCTCATTTTCCTTCTCTTATCTCTTTCACGTGTATTATAATCCATCCAAGCTTTTGAGCCTAAAGTTCACGGACCGGGGCACGTTCGCTAAATGGCCCCCGACCCCAAACCGGAAGACGGTCCATTCTGGAAATGAAGATGACTGGCACTAAAACACGGAGCCTATAATCTCACTGAATGATAGAAGAAGATAGAAAGAAAGAGAGGGAGAAGAAAGAGAGATAGAAAGAGAGAGAAAGAGAGGGGAAATGAGAAAGTGAGGGTGGAGATACAAAGAGAGAGAGAGAGAGAAAAAAAATAAAAAAAGAAAGAAGGAAAGAAAGTAAGATAGAGAAAGAGAATGTGGCGGTTAAGGAGAAGGGCAGAGGGAGGGGACAGAATGGGGCCAGGAGAGGAGGGTGAGAGATAAACATAAGAAAGAGGGTTAATGAATGTGATAAAAGAATGAGAACAAAAAATCATCAGTGGAGAGAGGAGAGAGAGAGAGAGAGAGAGAGAGAGAGAGAGCAAGAGAGAAGGGGATGGAAAGTAAGAAAGAGAAGTCATTGTCATGAAGAAATGAGAATGAATCAGAGAGTGTAGAAACAGGACCTTAAGGATCTATTATCTATGAAGGAATAAAAACGAAACCAAAGGAGAGGTACAGAAAAATCCTTTCCTGTTACAAAAAGCGGTAAATATGAATTACACAATGGAAACTGCATGGGCGAAGTATTTTGAAACATACGGTGAAGCACGGATAATATGAAAAAAAGGTAAAGGAAACTAGGAACGGTGTCCAGATACCCCCCCCCCCCCCCCCAAAAAAAAAAAAAAAAAAAGGAAAAGAGAAAAGAACAAAATAACTATGATAATTAACATCGTCAAGACATTGATGAAGGATACTGTACGCTGTGGGCGTAATCCCCACAAAATCTTATTTACAGGAATAAGATGTTTTCAGTTGCTTCTGTATTGGGAAAATTTGACATGCCTTGGGAAATATTTTCCAAGGATTATTCTCAAACATTTCATGATTTAGAAGCGATTATTTCGTCAAGGTGTGTCCATTTACAAAGACCATATAATCCTGTAGACCTGATCGTTTAAGTCATCGGGAAAGATAATGTTTGGATACACTTGAAGTGGTGATGAGTGTTGGTGAATTCAATTCTAAATTTATTCTTACATTCTATCATGGTTAATCTTATATATTCTATCACTTTATTGCGATTAAAGATAGAAGGTATACCATCACCGGCGATATTTTCATATATTGTTTTGTAATATGCTATTCTAAGTCCTGAAGAGTCTTGAAAATATATGATCAAAGAAATCCATGAAAGTCTTAGTTTACGCACCAAGTATACCCGATCATATTGATTTTTGCATGTCATTGTCCTCACCATGCTCCTATACTAATGTCATTAAGCTAGGTAGCCTTCAACGTGTTCAATTACCCAAGATGATCGGGAATCAGATGGCTCATTACTTGCAGAATTGAATTTAGTAGGAAGAGAAAAATACAGAAGAGCGATTTCACTTAAACTTCTCAGAGAAAGGAAGGATGACGAAAATAAACACTGTCCAACATCGACTAATCGAACATTGACCACTGACCTAGTAGCCTGGCCTGATGACGTCATGAGTAGCCAAGCAGACTGACTGACCGTCTAGGAAAGAACTGGCGCCCACGGCACGCGATGCTCCGGGCAACCAAAGCTCTCTACGACATCTAGGCGATTAGCGAGCCAAGACGGGACAAGTCATTTTGCGTACACTGCGCGAGAAGGCATGAAACGTACTCACAAATTAGCCTACTGTGCACTAAATGGTGAGTGTGAGCATGATGTACAAAGTTGCAAAAATGATCTTCGTTTCTTTTTGTTTACAAATTGTTCCAAAGGTTAAATCGGTTCATGTTTCTAGTTTGCTAAAGTCTCTCTCTAACTCTCTCTCTCTCTCTCTCTCTCTCTCTCTCTGCCCCCCCCCCCCCCCCTCTCTTTCGCATTACTCATTTCTTGCGTTTTGCTCTTAAAATTGAGTAGTTTTGGAATTCTCCCCGGGTTAGTTTCCACTTCTTCTAGCTTGAAAGATATCAAATCAGCCCTCAACAGATTAAGACACGGCCACTTCTGTTCTTGCAGAGGTATCAAAATTTTCCCAGCTATTAGCCGACTAAACCAACTATTCTACTGCTTAACCAGTGGAAAATAAAAAGACACACCACACTATTGTTGCCCTAATAATATCACGCACATTAAATTTATTGTTGTTAGTTCGGGGACTATTTTAAGCGGGTCGTCGGTTACCATCGGATCTCTGATGAGTCATGTACGGGGCGTCAGCGGGCTGCTCACCGACCACGGTCGCTGATTAGTGGAGCTCGGGGGCTATTATGCTTAAACAAGCGTTATTAATATCACGATCTCGTAACTGTTTGAAGAAAAAGAAAAACAAAGAGGAGGAGAAGGCGAAAGAGAAATAGTAGAAAGGCAGAAAGGAAGCGTAAAAAGAATTAGGATGGTGTGAGTCTGTGGCCGATCAAAATACATTTGGCAGCTCGTTTCATTAAATCAACATGAGTATTAGTATTTGAGATATAGGTATTTAGACGATATGACCCTTGTACTGTCTCATATTGCAACGTATCTGGAGCAACATCCGAACATAGTCTACATCAACAGTCGATTTCTGTATAATGCTCATCATGTGAGTAAAGACAACGAATTTTAAAGAAATTGTATCTCAAACGTCCTTTTGATTGATTTATCATTCTAAACTTTATATTTGTTCAGTAGTTCATTCTTTATGCGTTATTGCCAACATTTTTTTTTTCTATTAAAGCTTTTTTTCTGATCCCTAAAGGCTAATGTCATTATATTTCCCACCGGCTTATATGATAACATTAAGTAATACAGAAATGGATGCATCATAAAACGTTCGTGTTACCATCTCCTTTGTTGTTAGTGAAAGATTTAAAGATTATGTCCCTAAGCTACTTGTCTTCAAAATTGTGTAAGTGTTTGATATTATTTCTCTTCACAATGTCAGTTTTCGTATTCATGATTTCTTTTGATGTACATAATTTATTCAATGCGTTAATATGGGCGGGGTTTTTTTTTCATACGTAAACTCATCTACATCTTCAGTCTTTTGTATGTTTTATTTTTCCCTCCATATTGCTGCCTGCCTTTCCTATGATTTCCCAATCACAATCATTTCCTTTTGTCATTGCTTTTATCACTCATAGCCTATGTCTGTCTGTCTGTCTGTCTGTCTGTCTGTCTGTCTGTCTGTCTCTGTCTCTCTCTCTTTCTCTCTCTCTCTCTGTCTCTCTGTCTCTCTCTTCTCTTCTCTCATGCTTTCCATGTTTCATGTCACCCCAACTTACTTAATACACGTGGTACACACATGAATTCGTTTGTCTGATGAAGCAAGGTAAAGGGGGGAGAGATAGAGAGAGAGGGGGGGGGGGGAGGGAGAACGGTTGAGAAAATGGGGAAAGGGCCCCCTACACTTCATGACATAAACCAATGAGTCCTTTTAGACCTGTTAAAATCCTCGGCCTTCTTTTTCTTTCTTTCTTTTCTTTTCTTTTTTTTTTTTTTGCGAACGCCTTCAGGGACTTGAATCATTTTGTCACCGCGCAACTTGTCACTGAGTGAGAAAAGAGCGAGAGAGAGAGAGAGAGAGAAGAAAAGAAACGATAGATGGTGAAAACACTAGAGATAGCGTAAGGGAGACGATGGAAAAACTGTCTCGATTCGGTCTCTTTTAACCATTTTTGTCAGACACTTTCGGAATTCAGGCGCTAGCCCTCTCATGGGTCATCCAAGTTAAGCGTGAGTCATTGGCGGTCAGTGATACTCGTGGACATCCCCGCTCACCTGTGGGCCACAGAAAGGGGGAATGGATAGGAAGATCTTACTTAGGCTTCTATTTCAGACACGCGAGATGAGATACACACTCTAAGAAATATGTGCTATTTAGAACCCCTTTTGTCCCGTATTCAGAACCCTACAGAAAAAGGGGAAAAGGGTTCCATAAAGGGTTCTTTATATTTTCAAGAACCCCAAAAGGTTCTGAATAAGAACCTTTTCAAGAATCCCAAAAGGTCCACTCTAAGAACTAAAATGTTAAATCACCCTTTTGAAAGTGCCGAGGAGTGACAGCATTTTCAAAATGGTACATCAACAATGAAAATGCTGGATTCAACAATATAAAATATCAAATCACCATTTATGATGCTGAATCCAGCATTATTCAAAGTGTTAATCTACCATTTTGAAAATGCTGTCACTACTCGGCCCTTTTAAGTGGTGATTTAACATTTTTTGTTATTAGAGTGTTCTATATACAACCAATAATGGTTCTAAAGACCCCTTTAGAACCCTTCAGAGAACCTTTAATGGTTCTTTGAAGAACCTTTCAAGGTTCCAAATGTGGGACAAGAAAAGGTTCTAATCAGCACCATTTTTTTTCTAAGAGTTCAGGTTTAGATGGTGCTGGGCCCCGTTTCATAAAACTTGTTATCAGTAACAACTGCCACATTTCTATGACAAATTTGCTCTCAGCCAATCAAGATGCAAGGATTTTAGTAGCTTATAACATCTATCGCAACTTGTTATTGATAAGAAGTTTTATGAAATGGGGCCCAGAACAGGATTTGGGATTGAGAGATCTGGGTCCCGTTTCATAAAACTTGTTATCAGTAACCATGGTAACAACTGCCACATTTCTATGACAAATTTTCTCTCAGCTAATCGGATGAAAGGATTTCAGTAGCTTATAACAGTTGTTGCAACTTGTTACTGATAACAACTTTTATGAAACGGAGCCCAGATGCTGATGATGACGATGACGAGGAGGATGATGGTAGTGATGGTGACTACCGTCATCGAAAAGTGATGGACATCTCCTCTCACCTCTGGACCTAAAAGACAGGAAGAGACAGGTTGCTATAGTAAAACATACTGGTAGTCTTTTAGTTTTAGCCACAAGAAATAGGATGGAAGTTGGTGTTTATAGTCGGATGATCGGGTTGATGATGATGATGATGATGATGAGGATGATGATGATGATGATGTCTTTTAGTTTTAGCCACAAGAAATAGGATGGAAGTTGGTGTTTATAGTCGGATGATCGGGTTGATGATGATGATGATGATGATGAGGATGATGATGATGATGATGACGACGATGACGATGATGACGATGATGATGACATCTGGAACTTCTGCAAAACGTCAGCAAATCAAGAGGGAGGAATTCTTGGGACTATTAAAGTTATCAGTTATGAATTGATGCATTGCAAATTTGTAGGAAAAGATTACAATCGAACTAATATGTGACTTAAAAAAGAAAAACAAAGTTACACTGAAGGGGAAAACGCGATGGCACCTTGAAAGAGAGAGAGAAAAAAAAAGAATGTAAGTCTTGAAAACGATAAACTAAATCCTCCATATCGTATTGCTTTATGCCGCTCTTCAACTTGAAATTCTCTCTCTCTCTCTCTCTCTCTCTCTCTCTCTCTCCCTCTTGACTTTTTTTCCTTCTCCTCTTCCTTATTTTCTTCCTGCATTTCCTTCTTTCCTCCTTTCTTATTTTCTTTTCTCTTTTTTACTTTCTGTCTGTCTTTCATTCTTTTTTGTCTTCTTCTCCTTTCCCTTTCCGACCTTCAACATGTTCTTTTCCCTCACATTTATCTCCATCCCATTATCACCTATTTCCTGTTCCTCTTCTTGATTTTGACAAAACTTTGGTCTGCAAATGGAGACTAATGAGGACTCCAACTCCTTAGCAGGTTTGTGTGTGTGTATCTGATGATGATACACTCATACACATTCTCTTTGACAATTTACATGTGGACCTGATGCGTTCTTCTTATCTCTGCAATGGCGTACTGTCATCATGATCACGTGACTATTTGGCGTCGAGAATGCGAAAAGTCGACGCCATGATTTTTATCGGTGAGAAATGGGGAGATAAAACAATGTTTCAATTAGTTCCTGCTCTTTGGGTTCCATGTAAAGAAAATTAATCGCTTTTAAAACAAAAGGTCGATGTTGTGGTTATTTCAATATTGACTCAGAAGGAGTTCATTCAATAGTATCGGTGTAATTACCATAAAATAGGCTGCATAGAGTTCAAGTATAATCTCTCCATAATATGCTTTTATTTTGAGTTAGTCATTAAGTTAGACACTAGCTGATTTTCATACTACTACAGTGTTCATAATACTGCTGCTCTGATACTTTCACTACTACCACTACCACCACCACCACCACCACCACCACCGTGACCATTACTACCACCACCATTACTATTTCTTCTACTATCAGTAGTACTTCACCACCACCACCACCACCACCGCTACTACTACTACTACTACTACTACTACAACTACTACTACTACTACTACTACTACTACTACTACTACTACTGCAGCAGCAGCAGCAGCAGCAGCAGCAACAACAACAACAACTACTACTACTACTGCTGCTGCTGCTGCTGCTGCTGCTGCCACCACCACCACCATTACCACTACTAAATTTTCTGCGATTATCTGATTATCACAAAACCAAACAGACATGTCCCGTCTTGGGCATACGCAATAACAGGTGAGAGAACGGATCGGGTTCAACATAATGTCGGTCCTGAACTCTCTAATTGGTCCTATAGAGTGCCTGATGAGACCTGGTCCTCACCCTCGCACGGCCCAACTGTAGTCCGAAGCAGGTGCATCATTGTTCCTAGATCGGGTCGTCCGCCAATGATGTCCCTTGGTAATAGCCCATCGCATTAGCAGGCAGGCCTCTGGAAGGAGCTGAAGGGGTGCATGAGAGTACCCCTTCGTCTTATCGATGCAATCCTTATGATAGGGGTAAAAAAAAGAAAAGTGTGCCATCTTGAAGATAACATTTAGGATCTCGGCAAGGTCGTTTAGAATGGAAACGAAAATATTCTGGAGCAATTAACGACATAATGTTGAATATCAATAGACATGAACATGAACATTAAGCTATAACAATATCTATAGAATCTTACATTTTTATCTCTCTTCTCTGTTTCAAAATGTCCAGTTGAGTTTTTTTTTTCTCTCGTCCAACTTTTCTATCTTGCTCCCTTTCTCTCTCTCTCTCTCTCTCTTTCCCTCTCTCTCTCCTTCCCCCTCTTTTCTCCTCTCATCTCTCCCCTCTCTCCCCTCTCCCCTCTCTCATTTTTCTCTTTTACTCTCTCCATCCCTCTTTCATCAATCTCCCTTCCCTCTTCCTTTCTCTCTCTTTCTCACTCCCCCTATCTCTCTTTCTCCCTCCTTTCCGTCTGTAACTCATTTTCTTCTTTCCGTTTATCTGTTGTAATCCCTTGTTACTACGACGTATCTCGACCTCCTTCTCATTTTCAGACGAAGTCGTTAATGACCCGTGAGGACATTACAAACGGTCAACGACCCTCTCTCCAGTCAGTCATTTCATCATGGCTTCTTCTCTTAAATGCTCTGTGCCATCGTAGATTTGGGATTTCAAATCTACTGGAAATAGTTATGTGCTGCAAAAATTCTCTTTTTGCGTCGCTTTGCTTTGTTTTCTAACGTTTTGTCTGATACTTTGTTTGTTTGTTGATGTTTTCAGAGACGGAAAATTTCCTTCGGCTCACTGATTCAACGAAATTTAACCTAAACATGCTTAATGATGACTACCACTCAGTAACTTCTGCCAATCAACCTCTCTACATGAACAAGGCAGCAAGGCGATTCATTGGCAACCCATGCAGAGTAGTCAAGAAGATCACACAGTCTTCCATCATGTCCATAATCTCTGTTGTCATAATTTTCGACTGTTGTTTCTTTTTATTTCTCAACTTGTTGGATGAAATGGAAGATATAATTAATATCTAAAAGCGATTGCAAAAAACAACAACAATATTTTTACACTTTTTTACTATCAATTTTAGACATTTTGTATTGAAAACGTAGCGGTGCATGGGCAGAATTTAACATCACCTGTTAGAGGCCCGTCTTTGTAATTCTGTAAGAGATTCGAATTTATGTACGGAAACGAAAAAAGTTGATTATCTATCTTACATGTCTTATTTGAATTACTTTTCAAGATAATGTAAAATTTCATTCCTTTGTCATTTTTAAAATTATATTGCTACATGATGAGAGAGCGATCGATGATATGTGTTGTATATTTCATTTTCTTCATGTTCTTACACTTGTGATTAGATGTAAACCAATAATGGGCATTTATATTTTGTGGTGATATCACCAGCTGGCAAGGGCATTACCAGGGTCCACTGGCAGCCATTCAGCGGGAACTTGTCAAATGGTTAAATGAAAGTATGATGTCTTCTGAGACTTGGGAGTGAATACGGAGCTGGAACATTGCATTAGGTTAGATATTATAAACAAATAGGACAAATGTCAAACCCTACGTTTGACGATATTCTACCGTCAAGAAAGATTTACCCTGTTTACAATAAGAATAGGAGAACTGAAAAAAAAACTATATAAGCAAGCATTAATAATAATATGATAGCAATAATGATAGCATTGATAATAACTATTTGACGTCATCGTAAAATAAAACACTCTCAGAAAAGGAGTACAATTTGAATCAGCGAAAATTTAACACTATTTCTTGTCTGTTATTTAAGCAAATCTGCAGACTATGATGCCAATCAACGACTTACCGTGTATTGCAGTAAAGCATTGATCATTTTCCAGTATTGATAGGTTATTTTCCTACCCGCACATAATTTGGAGAAAATTTAATTTCAATCCAACGAACCGTGGCGGGGCGGACTAATTGCGTTCCGTTTGTTCGGCCAGAATGATGGTACACGGAAAGCAATGTAATAACAAAGCTACTACATAAAATATATGCGAGGAATTAAAAGAGAAAAAAAAGGCTTCTGTGAAATGCCGCTTACAAGCAGAAGTAGAGTTTGCTGTTATATTCTTGTAATTGTTCAATTACTGTATCTCTGGATTTTTCTTTTTGAATAAATTTGCAACTAAATAAATTGATACACACTGTGATTTCTGCAAACAGTAAACATGGTAAAAGGGCACAAAGAAAATCCTAATTATTCACTATTCACAAAGATGTTTTTGTTGGTTTTTATTTTTCATTTTGTCATTGCAGAGCGAATAAGGTGAATTGCAATGAGTAGAGTGTAGAGACTTAACTCTGGAACATAATATACACTTTTTTAAAATTTTGTATCTACAATATCTGTTTGACATAAAATGAAATACCATAAACTACGAAAATAATAAGTTGCATTTCCTCAAATTTATGAAGAAACTCTACACCCTCCAACTCTCTCTCTCTCTCTCTCTATTTCTATCTGTCTATCCCATTCTTCCTCCTTCTCTTTCATCATTCCCTTCCATGCATGCTCCTTCATTCTTTCTATCTCTCTCCATCTCTACCGTATTTTTTCTTTTTTCTTTCTGTCTCCGTCCCTCGTTTTATCTTTCTCTAGACCATACAATGTTCCCACTTTTTGTTTATCTCTTCTTTCATCTATCTATCTCTTTTTTTTTTCTCTCTCTCTCACTATATCACTCTTCATAAACATTCCATGAAACATTCTCTATCCTTCACATGGCTCTCCCCCTTTCTCCCAAATCTTTTTTATTCTCCACCTTTATCATAATATTTCTTGACGTGTGTTGGCCATAAACCTGTATTGACCTAATAGACACGCGTCTCCCTCCGGGAATTTTGACACATTCTAGCTAATTGGCCCTATTTTTCTTCTTTCTTCTCTCTCTCTCTCAGCCCCTGACTCAAAGAGACAGAGGAGCAAAAAATCTTGTACATCAGAAATGGAACCATGAATAAGTAATTAAGTCAAATTAGCGAAAGGGTTTTTCGTGCCTGCACACGACGTAGTGAACATTTTGATTGCATGGCGGCGCGTGAACCTACAAGAATCTGAGCTCAGCTTTAATCCAAACTGTTTTCACTGCATGCACAACGGAATCAAAGTAACAATGCTTTGCTTCCATACTGTGTGTATTTCCTTTGATAGCGTAATCATAGGCCCAGTGAAAGCGAAGTATTATAGAAATAAAGACTTTTAATTTTGTATCCAAATCATTCATTTTTCTACTTTGATTCCTTAAATCCTTAAGAATCAAATCCAAATACTTAATGTATCATAACTTTATTTACATTTGTGTGCTTTCTGGTTTTCATCCAATGAACTTTACCAGTGTATACTTATTTTGAAACCTCACCCTTTTCATGTGGAGCGGGGGGGGGGGGGGGGTCGAACACAACCAGTGCCTTCATTGCAGTACCTACTCTTACTCTTACTCTTACTCCCTCTTTTCCATAAACCACCCTCTTTCTCCCCCTGTGACTTCCCTCCCCCCTCCCCCACACACACACACAAAAAGAAGAAATACTCTTAAAGCCTGATCTTTAAGCTCTTATAAGCTCTTTATACCTTTTTTAATATCGCCTTCGCCCCATCCCCTCCCCTTCTCATCACCCCTCTCCTGCTTTCTTCATCTGCCAATATTGATTTATGCTTTGTTCGTATAGACGAAAATCAGTGCCCCCATCCCCCTTTCGTGAAGTCTACTCTTATCCCTCCAGTCGCTCTTTTGCCCTTCTGAACCCTGTCATGCCTGTAGAATACCTATCTTTCTTACCCGTCTCTTCCCAGCCCCGTCCCGCCTTCCTTCCTCCGAACATCATACGTCCTTTTTAAACAAAATAAAAATCCTCTTTCGTAACGATAAATCAAAATGTTTATTTTTACCCCTAAAATGCCTCTCTCATCAGTTCCTTCTCCTTCCCATCCCCCCCCCCCCCTCCCTCCCGACTCCCTTCTTCTTCCTTCCTCGTGTCATTGCACGCTGTGTTATGGATGGTGTCGAGGGATACCTAGATGGGCGGAGTCGGTGATGAGACCGCCTAGGGGGTTGGAAAAAGACTAACGATGATAGACGTTCATCTGGAAGGTTTTCCCTACCCATCGCATCTTCATCAATCGAACAGACTTAGCATCCTTCCTCCGACTAAACTGTTAGTCCCTGTTTTGGGAAAACATGCTTAATCAAAAGTATATGTCGTTGGTACATTGTACTCAATTCAAAAGCGCCTCAAAACGAGATTTGAAAAGTATACCTTTCAATCTTACTGGTATGGGAGTCGGTTTGGGGAGGGGGGGGGGGATTAAAGTTGAATGTCCGACAGTACACACAATTCTTTGTATAATTATATTGTATTTTAACATTTCAGATGCAGTCAAATAATCAAAGTAATATCAATGAGGGATGTCAAGATAAAGTCATTATATCGGGTGAAAAGTTTTCGACAAGACGCCATTTGGGTTTGTGGCCAACATACGAGCAGTGTATGTCAAGCTTGTGAATGGTATGTCGTATGAGGCTGAACATGACCTATTTCAACTCGTATAGGATGAACAGTTACAACTTGTTGGTTGGGCGTACTACACAGTGTCCTAATGTTTCAACTGTTAACATACATGTATATACGCCATATCTTAGTACAATACAGTACATACGCCTCTAATGCCAAGGAATATTGTGTCATGGAGACTTTGAAATTGAGGCTTAGGTTTCAGTGGAAATATTAAGAAAAAAATAGAAAGAGATAAAGAGGTGAGAGGTGAGTGAGGGATAGAAAGAGAGAGAGAAAGATAAAGAGAGGAGGAGATGAGGAGAGAGAGAGATACAGTGAGAGGGGGACAGTGTAAACAGAAATGGAATGAGAGACACGGAGAAGGAGAAACAGGAGGGAAAGAAAGGGGAAGAGAGATGCGGAGTGACGGGAAGATAGGGAGAGAGTTGAAGTGAGTGAGTGAGAGAGAGAGAGAGAGTCTGAAAGAGAGAAGGAGAGACAGAGAGGGAGAGATAGATAGAGAGAATGAACAGTTTAAAAGAGAAGCGGTTGTTTTCTCCTCCTAAAACTGCTAATTTAAGTCCATCCATCTCCCGCAAGCATGGAAAGACATGTCCTGGTTATGGTAGCTGAGACAAAAACTATAAAGACAGCCAAAATTTGGCGAGAAACCTCTTAGCTTCTTTTTTCTGAGAGAAGGAGCTGTGGAAATGAAGAGGAAGAAAGAAATACGTCTATTAGCCAAGACTAAAACATATATAGGCAGTAATAGCGAAGAATAATGGACGGAGAAACTATCTGCGAAAAGACTTTTTTCGCGCACAAAAACCGCCCGATGTTCAATCCGCAAAGGACATCTTTTCGCCCGCTAATTCTCCCCGTGATCGATGATTAAGTCTTCGTACGGGCCCATTATCCCCCGTTTCGTGGCTCGCACTTCTATTTTCCTTATTACCCGGGAATTAAAAGCAGCGCGACGTTTTTAAGAGAAAACACACAACAACAAAAAAGACAACCATAGCGAGTATGGTATATAAGAAAAAGAAAAAAATAAGGAGTTATTTGGAGGCGAGCGATCAGTCACTTGTAGGCGATTATTGCTAGCTGGCCTGCGTACGCGCGTTGGCCGTGCGTTCATCGGCGATCTATTACCCCTTGCCCGTTCCTCTATAAGCCTTGTAGGTCGCGTGGGGATGGTGAGGTTCGGGGTTGACTGACAACCTGGTTGGCAGGAGGAATTTCCCTAGAGATTCGACCCTCATCACTCCGATCTGGATGCTTTTTCTTCCCTCCATATCTTAAGTGCGAAAGAACCCCCTTTCAAAGACTATTTCCCTCTTTTTTTTGCGCCTTGATATCTCGCTGCCCCCATTTTCAATCCTCCATATTATTTTGCCAAATCGAAGACTTTTTATGCTCCTCATTCCATTCCATCTTTGTCTTATCCTTGTTTCTCCCTCTTTATCCTTCTCTTTTCGGATTTTGAAGGAAATCAATCAGTAAAACCAAGTCCGAGTGTAAAGTTCAACTCGATTTGAAATCAATTCACTTGTAACATAATGTAGGCCTATAAGGGTATATCTTCTTTTCTTTTTTTAATGTTAAATGCAAACAGAAAATTGTTTTGTTTTAATTTCTATCCCATTATACCAAAACATTAATACCATGAAGTCATCATTAGGTAAGAAATCAATCTTCCTCTAATTCCCAAACACTTAAAAACATTATGCACGGATATGCGTATGAGGGACTGTACAGTCACCTATAAGATTATTGGTTGCATTTGAAATAAGTGACAAAGGAGAGGATGGGGGGGGGGGCATTCGAGTGCGATCCATATCATGGAGTATTGCTACGTTGTATTCTTCCACATGATAAACTGAACAGGATATCAAAAAAGACAGAAAAGGAAAGAGAGATAGAACAGATGTTTGCCTGATGAAATATGTGATATTTCGGAATAACTAAGGGAGTAACTAAGAGAGAGAGAGAGAGAGAGAGAGAGAGAGATGATTTAATGGAAAAGGATGACGAGATGAAAAATTAGAGAGAGGCAGAGGCGTACAAACAGTCAGAAGAGACAGTAAGACAGACTAGATAAAAGGGTTTTTCGTATTAGAAAGATGGAATGCCCCCCCCCCCTCAAAAAAAAAAAAGAATAAAGAAAGAAAGAAAGAAAGAAAGAAAGAAAGAAAGAAAGAAAGAAAGAAAGAAAGAAAGAAAGAAAGAAATAAGTAAATACATGTACATGTAAATGAATGAATGAATAAAATACGGCAAATGAAACTTTATTTTATTTGGCAAAGAAAATGCATGGGTACAAAGGAAGAAAAACATAAATAACATACGTAGATATATTTGATATCACTTTGTTCCACACAAAATGATTTCATTTGATTCATAAGAAATTAAGTGAATGAAAGATATTAGTAGAAGGGAAAAAAATTTTATGGGTTCGCAAAGATATACCCATCCACCATAACTACGAGGCTTGCCATGTCGCTATTCACCTCCATTGTCAGTTCCTTATAGAAGATGATTATCATAAAGGAAACATATCCTCTCAATATACTTGATCAAAACACCGGTGGACAAACATACGTATAGATTGAATCATAGGAGAGATGGACAAATATGATTTACCGCTGACGATCGTCTCACCATTGACCCACTCGACTACGGGATCAACACTGGGATCGATGCCATATTTTCCAGACGTAAGACATATGCAGTTATTTTTTAATCGCATTATATCTGCGGAGATCGTTCAAATTCGCACTTCGATCATGCTCTTCCCCTCAACACTGATGATTGATCAGTCTCTATCTGTTAACACTGTCCTTACAAATAAATCACTCAAAATGGCTACCCGGATCGCGTAAATCAATATTAGCGTTCGGGAGTTTGGGGAAAAGCCGAAGAGGACGAGGGGCGTTTCCACTGTCGGTTTATAAAAAGGCATCCCTCCTTCCTCAGTAAATCCGTTTACAAATGAGGATGATGGATCCCTCCTAGGGTCCGTGCACCACAGTCAACCGAAGAGAGTGCATGTAATGTTGTTTGTCAAGTTTCGTTGACGTTTGCTGGATTAGAAGGTTGTTTTCTAAGAATTGGGTCGATGTTTGAAAGCAGTGGGGGCGTCCACTCCAGGCACCCGATCGTTGAACTTGAGAAATGATGACGTCACAAGTGGTGAAGAGATGCGCGGAAGGAGTATTCCGTGTATGCAGTTCAACCGACGAGCAAAGTGTACAAAATATATACAGATAGACCATCTGCATGGACTAAAGTGGGTGTCCTCAAATCTTAGGGATTTTTATAAAAATGAAGCTGAAAGGTAAAGATTTTATCAAAAATCGTTGATGATTTTCGAGATTAGGGTTTTAGCTCTTGTGACCATAAATTTGTCCTTTCTATTGCTTGTTTTCAATTGGAACGGAGAGAACGGAGAGAAAGATGTGGAGAGAGAAAGCATAAGAAAGGAGATAGAGAGGGGGTAGAGCTAGGGGTGAGAAGGAGGGGGAGCACACAGGAGCATTACCGCTTTCCACTGTCCGGTGCCCACCCCCCCCCCTTCCTTGCAACCATGACAACCACTTCTTTTCCCCCAATAGATCCATTCTATGCCAATGTCATGATTGTAGTTTTACCTTCCTGAATCTCTATCATGTCTGTTATACTCTTCTCTTTATTTCTGTCTGTCTGTCTCACAACGTCAGCCTCATAAGTCTATAATCTGCGGTATTGTGGTCGAAATAACACATCCAAAAACTGGCTCATGATCGATTTTAATTCTTGTTTTTTATCCTAATGTTCTCATTATACTCGGTCCTACATGTTCTCTTGTAATTCTGGTTGTGTTTCGGTTTGAAAAGGATCAGAAAGGAAGACTATTTTAATCGTGAAGATAAATGTTTTCAAATATTGCTTATGTGTGATAGATATTTTTCTTCATCAATCTCTAAAGAGAGCTACTGCTTACGGAGATCCGTTCATGAGTGTACATAGCATTTAAATGATTATATCATATAACTGATGATCAATGTAATTATGATTATGATTATGTATATAGAAATTAGATATAAAATCAAATAAAGAATCACAATTCATTCAATATTGCGCGGATGTTCCCATGCCTCCCCGTAAAGCACAAAACCAGTAATTTAAAAAAAAAAATTATACCAGAATAAAAGTTGTCCAATACTTCATAACCATGATAACTGTATTCCAATTGATGAATAAGATAAGATAAAACTTCAACGAAAGCGCTCTACTCACAGAACAGTTGATTAAAAAAATTTAATCCTTTTATGAATTTGAATTCTTTACTGCTGTATTGAACTTTCACGTGGTTACTAGCATCGTATTTCAGGGTTTACAGAAGAAAACTAAATTATACCAGTGTCGTGGAAATGATGTTATTTGTTCTATCCCATATAAAGATCTCGTTTTCATTCACTGATTTCATAATTGTCAAACGATCCCTTTGATTAAAATTCTAATGATGTCCCACCCTACCCAGAAACACTCATTAAAAAAAGAAAACACTCCTTAAATAGTTCACGTTTCTGAGAGAAGAGTGAGAGAAAGATTGAAATAGAGAAAGGGGAGAGAGTGAAGTGATGTCAGAGATAGAAAGAGAGAGAAAGAGAGAGAGGGGGAAGGGGAGTTCACAATCGACACCTCACAAACATGACAAATAGAACTTGAGACAGATGAAATTAAAATTCACTGCATGATGTGTTTCTTCTACAATTTCTTTTTTTTGTCAGTGGGGGATGTCAAAGGCCTTTTTCTAAAATACACTTATGACGATGCTATTACTTATTTTTTCTATTCTCCCCCCCCCCTAAATTTTACAGGCTCATTTAATAGAATAGTGGTCAAAACAAGGAATGACTGAAAAGGCAGTGAAAACTCGTAGCAATGTTTATATAACTGATCTCTACGGCATACAATCCAAACCTCCTAGGGAATGTTTGTCGAGCAATCGTTTACTGCGTTTTGTTCCTGAAATATTTCCCTCTATTGTTATAAAGATAGTCAGATAGTATTGTAATAGTCATAACCATCTATCTCCCCCCCAACCCCCCCCCAATCTCTCTCTTCCCCTTTTCCCTTTCTCCATTTCACTAAGTACCAACCCCCCCCCCCCCCCCATCTCCTAATTCTCATTCCGAAGCCTTAACCTAAAATCTATCTTAAATCATTAACTTTGTTTCGAGTATTCTCTCTTGTTTTTTCCAAAGTGTATATACATATCATTTGTAGGTTTTCCCCTTCTTAACTGTTCTTTTCTTTTTTCCTTTAAAAATTATTGTCACTGCTCTTTCTGTTTACTTCTGATAGTTGACAAGAATATATCAATATGACTTTCTACCAATATATCGTACATGTATCAGTTCGTTTATTATTTTTTTCCTCTCAAAACTTCTCAGTGAAATCACTATTACTCACTGTATATTTAGCTCGACCATACACCTTCTAATATCCTTCCATCTTGAGTACTCGGGTAAAGATACAGAGCATGCATCCTAAAGAGGTTTGGATACTGCGTTTCCATGGTAACTGGCTTATCCTCCATCCCTCTTGTAAGATGCGTTCTCTCAAACTCTCGGATGGGTTTAAGCGCGGGCCTGGGGATGCAGTACGCCGAGGAAGTAATAATACCAAATCCTTCGGCTAATACCTCAGTAGAGATACAAGCCTTACATTTGCAGATATTATATGATTCCGTATATGATACATTTAGGGTATACCGTGGGCGTTGTAGTGGCGATATACCCGTACCACTAATATCTGTGTCCTTTCCCCCTAATGATTTTTTTTTCCCCTTTTAAGAAAAAAAGGACATTTGTTTTCAAGGAATCCGTAGCCAATGATCAATAAAGAAGCTTCTTCAAAATGCACAAAATGCATTATCATGCATGTTTTAAGAATTTTCTTCCCAGAGAATCATCTTCTTTTTTCATGGTTTTCGTAAAATCTTAAGTTCAGTTTGAAATTGAATAAAAAATGGCAGTTCATGAGTTGTTCAGGGTGATAGTTTCAAGTTTACTTCATGCATTTATAATATTTAATAACTGATCTCTTGTTCTATCTTCCTCTTCTCTTCCTCCCTCTTTCCTTCTTCTTCTTCTTCTTCATCTTCTTCTTCTTCTTCTTCTTTTCTTCTCCTTTTTAATTTTTTTCTTCATCATCTTCCCTATATTTATTCTCAGTGTTATCCCTCTCTTTGTTTCCTGTCACCTGCCCCCCCCCCTCTCTCTCTCTCTCTCTCTCTCTCCCTCTCTCTCTCTCTCCTTCTCTCTCTCTCACTTCCCCTCCTTTTCTTTCTTCTTGAAAGGGCAAGTTTTTTTTTGCTTGATGAATCTGTGATATCTCTGATTCATTGCAAAAATTTGCTATTTACTATTCACTTCTTTGTTTAGTTGAATAAGTTCGGGATATCAGAAATCTGGACATATTTCAGCGAATATATTCAGGTTTGAAATATGAAAAAAAAAATTTAAAAGGCTTTGAAGAACGAAATTAAGTGTAATTCTAAATAGGCAGCATGGGGTAATAAAAGTTGTCAGTTTGTATGCTGGCATGAGCAGATGAGTATAGATTATCGTTATTCAACTCTTACCAGTTCCAATTTTCGATTGAATTTACCTTTCAGAATCTACTTTGATGATTAAATACTTCACCGAAGAAAAGTATCCCATGTTTTGATGTATACCATTCCTTTGAGAGATATAATATGAGAAATAGTCATATTCTCAGCTTATTACAAACACACCCACAAACCATGGTGTTGGATTTCATTCAGTTTTTTGCGGTTATAGTTAAAACGTTCTCTTTTCCGGTTCACTTCATATCGAATAGATTTGTTTAGTTTTCGTTATTCAACCCTTTCGCTACCGTATACTCCTATCCGGCTACACGATTTCCATTGGCACTGCATGGGTTGAGTGTTTAAACCGCAGCCTTACAATCTATCCACAGCACGTATAATTTCTGTGCCATGTAAATATATTAACTTTAAAAAAAAAAAACATAAAGGCCATCGCACACTATGATATTGGTCTGCGATCCGATTTTGGAAAAAAAAATTGTTAATGAAATTCAAACATATACAATTTTAATGATCAAAGTACTGAATATTCATATGAATATCAAACTCGAAATTCCGGGCTATTGTGAGCCTCCTCGTAGTAGAAAAACCAAATTGAATTGCGAATCGCAGTGAAGTCATAGTAGTATAGTCTTGGCCTTTACTCAGACTAAGAGGCTTGCAGAAAACCAAAATTGCAATTTCAGTATTCCTATCACTATTTCGAACCTATCGTACTTATTTGAAGTTTCTTATTAAACGCAAGAAGCGATTTCGTCCAAACCGATCGCATAATGCGCAGTGGCCTACTGTGTAAAAAATGAAGTAGAGCACCCCTCCCCCCCCCCCAATTTGGCATGGTTGATTTCGATTCAGCAAAAAAAATATATATATGTATATATATATATATATATATATATATATATATATTCAACATTTGTTGAACATGCAACCAGACAGACACATGAACAATATTAAACAGCACAGATAGGAAGCAACACAAATAACATGTTACATCCATAATTCAACTGACATAAGCCTCCATGGTTAAGATCGTCGCAGACTGTAATAATGATATGGCGTAATGTCATGCGTTTAGACGATTATAAAGAATGTGTTAGGGGCGTCTTTGTTGTTGTTGTTGTTGTTGTTGTTGTTGTTGATCAAGTTTTAGAGATGGCAAAATTAATTCGATTTTCAGTACTAATATTCACAGTTTAAGGATTTAAAAGAAATCTGAGAACATGGCACCGATAACGGGGTACAGTAATAAATTATACCGTATCATTCCAAAACCAACATGACCAGTGGATTATCTTTGCGCTCATATTTCAAAGCTTATTTTCAAAAAAGTGAAACCTGTTCAGTTATGACTCAGAAAGATACACCTTGCTAGCTCACTATAGGTGATGACTCAACCTAGGGCCTACTCTTTTTTTTTGGGGGGGGGGTGTCATTTAAAGTTCGGTTTTCTCTTTGTGCAATATAATATTTTTTATTATCCCTCGCTCTCTGTCTCTTTCTTTCTCTCTCTCTCTCTCTTTCTCTCTCTCTATCTCTCTATCTCTGACCACCAGCACTATAATCGCACCTGATGAGCACGTCATTCTCTGATCAACAGCTATCCCGAACATCCCCCCCCCCCCCCACAGGGGAGGGCGTCAAATATTAATGAGTGACCCGTCGAAGTTTTCGCTCCTTCTGACCGGTTCGCTGATGTCACCCTATTTTTCATCTTTCTTCCGTCTTATTATGGATGATGACAGGCCCACACGCCATTTTATTTATGTATTCCATTTTGTGGTATGCTCCCTCAGAAAATGATCTTATGGCGGACTACTAAATTTTGTTCTCCACCAAGATCAAGTACAATCATCATGTATCTGCATGGTTGCAATCGCTTTGGCTTATTCCAAGGGCCGTATTCAATTTAGTGCGATAGATAAGTCCGTATTCTTTACTTAGCATTTTATTTGGCTAATTAGAAATGGCTTTACTCATATTAAGATCACAAAATGGCAAGTTACTTTAAGGCAAAATACTTATTTTGATGACCATTACAGAAATAGAACACCACAGTAAATTTTAATGTGAGATAAACGCATTTAGTTTGGATTTTGCATTGTGTTATAGTGTATGCAGTATCATCAATAACAATGATAGAGTCAGGCTGCACAGATCAACTATCGTATTCAATAGCTTACGTGAATAGGTCCTACAGTTGAGGGAGCATTGGTTTGCAGTGCGGCGGGGCGGGGGGGGGGGCGGGGTCTTACTAAGTGAATAAAAATACAAGAGGACAAGACTGTTGAGTTGGAGGACGTTGTCGGTGAAGTTCATACTACATTCTTTCCGTGCTGCCTTACCCGCCTTCCCCTGCCCTTCATTTATTGCTGTTTAAACTCCCTTTTTTTCTTCATTTTCTTTTTACTTTCTTTGCTATTTGATTAGGGGGACGTTGCCCCTGTACCCATCTCCTCCACCACCGTGTTCTACATCATCATCCTCATCATCCTCATCATCATCTTCCTCCTCATCATCATCAACTCCATCATCATCATCATCATCATCATCTTCATCATCATCATCATCATCATCAACATCATCCTCACCATCGTTATCATCATCATCATCACTATTATCACCATCGTCATAATCATCGTCATCATCATCATCATCATCATCATCATCATCACCACCACCACCACCACCACCACCACCACCACCACCACCACCACCATCATCATCATCGTCATCATCATCACTAATCGAATACGGTGTGAGAGTCAACCAGTACCGATCATCATCTACAGTGTTCGCAGAATAATTCTGCCACTTCCTGAGCTTTAAGACCTCGGCTGTGACCAGCGACATGTCGGGGAGATTAAGTCGTCTTGTTCTCTTACCCCAAATCAGGAGAAAAGAAAACGAAAGAGGAGAAATCCAAAAAGCGCGTCCCCCAGGCCAGAGCGGAACTCCCCCGAGCACTCCCGATGTGAAGTGATGGAGTGACGGTAGTAGAAATAATGAGATGAAAAAAAGGAGAAGGAGAACGATGTCTCTGTTTTATAAAGACTTAATAAATAAGAGAGATTGTAAATTGATTCTATAATGCCTGCATGCTTACAAACATTAGATTCAGATTTTCTCTTTAGACAATATTTTGCATGAAATTTTTCTGTAGTGTCATTTCGAAATCACCATTTTTAATGTTATTAATGTATACTCGTAGTTTCAAGTGACGACGTTAACAAGCCCATCCTTAAGCTGGGACCATGGATATGCAGTCTTTCAAAACAATAATTTGATGTGATTTATATTTTTCCCCCCATTTTTATTGCCTGGGTTTTTTTCTAGCATTATCAGTTTAAAGTGATATAATCCTTGATTGAATTTTTCAAGAAAAGCCAGACAAAAATTGTAACATATATTTATTCTTCATATTGGTTAAAGATAAATGAGAAATTGATTTCTAGATTTGATTTAACAAGAAGAAAAAAAAAAGGATAAAAATCTGCACCCTACATCCACTTGGTCCCCTTCTAGGCACCCTCAGAACCACTTTAGAGCGTCGGCCCGGTATGCAAAGGGGGGTTACCGGGGAGCCCTGGGGGAGTGTTTGCCAATGGGCTAAGCCCGGATCTTCGTAGCGCTATAGCTTGCCAGAGACAAAGGCCCCGTGAGTGCTATTTGGGGCTGACTGCAAGCAGGAAAAGTGAACAGTTTTTCAGGGGTCACAGAAAGCTTTATCTGAAAATCGGGTATTCTTTGCA
Source organism: Echinometra lucunter (assembly GCA_029962745.1). Classification (NCBI taxonomy): domain Eukaryota; kingdom Metazoa; phylum Echinodermata; class Echinoidea; order Camarodonta; family Echinometridae; genus Echinometra; species Echinometra lucunter. The sequence goes on along the minus strand of CM057160.1, from coordinate 1,995,076 downwards.
AGGCAAACATACACATACAGAACCCATACATGAAGACAATGGAGAGCAGGAGGTAATGGAGAAAGAAAAGGGAAACTATTTGGGTTGTTTTTCGCTAATATGACTCTCGACTTGTTGATATGTCATCTCTATGAATGGAAAACCAAACCTTCAGAGTGTTTAAAGCCTGGATGTTGTCTTCTATGACCTAAATACAGTGTAGAATCAACAAAGACATAAGATATAGTTCGCAGACTGTTAAACAATATAGTTATGGATTTCATCGAATTATCATGATATTGCTAGAATATGCTATGTATAAGATCAATATAATTGCTAACTTTTCCTCATATCGAAAAAAAGTAAAGTGTTCCATTTCTAAACATGCTAAATCCGAGATTTCAGCTCAAATGCCACATCTCTGAGATACCTGAAGCAAATTTGTGAATATTTTTTTGACTAACATGATTACATTGCTTTGTAATAAATTGCAAATCATAGCATGTTATCCTTGATGCAAAATGTGTAGACAATAATCGGGATTTTCACTTCGACAACACTTACATTCGATATGTTGTCATAATAGTAATATCCTTTCCACGCCCCATGGATTTAAAAAAGGTATTTTCCTTCTTCCTCTCACCGTATCTCCTCTCTTCTTTTTCCTCCTCCTCCTTTCTTCTTCTTCTTCTTCATCATCTTCTTCTTCTTCTTCTTCTTCTTCTTCTTCTTCTTCTTCTTCTTCTTCTTCTTCTTCTTCTTCTTCTTCTTCTTCTAATTATTATTACTATTGTTGTTGTTGTTGTTGTAATATTAGTAGTGGTGGTGATAGTGGTGGTGATGGCTTTTGTTGTTGTTATTCTTCTTCTTCCTCCTCTTCTCCTTCTTCTTTCCATTTCATGTTGCCGCTTTAAACCAATTCATCGTGACTATCAGTGTATGTTTTCTGTGCTATTGTTTTGTGAGAAGGGATCTGAGACGGCTTTATTCGAGAGTTATCCAAAGAGTGGTATTGAGTAGAAAGTATACCGTTTGCCTTCCTCCTGCAAATCCATCTATTGTGTGGAACTCGATTGCCAGATCAAACACACACTAGCACCAGTTGTTTGGCAGTTCAATTCAAACGTTCACATTGTTCCCATTTTAGATAGTTAAACCATCGAAAATAGGCCCGTTCATCACAGTCAATGCAGTATATACATTCCATACGTCATGTAGATTTGCCCACTTTCAAGTTGCTATTTATTCCTATCATTTTCAATAGAAGTTTTGTCCCCGTATAATATAACTAACGAATGTATCAACGATTTTGCACCGAATTATACCAGTTCAATAATAAACCTGTAGTCAGGGATAGTAAGCAAAATCAATATCATTATCAACCGTACAAACATAAATTTAAGTGGACTGTACACATTTTAAATCGTTTGTGCAATTTCTATTTTAAAATGTGGTTTAAGACTTGAACGTACTGTGACAAAACTATTATTACCAGATGTCGGTGTAATTTGCTGAATGCATTTACATTCATGTCTATGATTTAAAGATAACCATGATAACCTGACAAATTTGGTTTACATTCACATTGACAGGTAGATAATTTTGCTTTAAATAAAACCATGTTTCAGCAAAACCATATCCATTTGAGAACATTACAAATACGTAACAAAGTTCATAATTGATAAAAGGTTCATGCCTGCTTTGCTTTTCCACTCAAATTGTTTAAAATGTTTTTCTTACTTCATTTTAAAAAATGTGCTATTTGATGTTAGGGAGTCTTTATATTTACTTTGGCAGATACTACCAAAGCCATGCAACATGTCATTTTTTCCCTCTTGTGCCACTGTAATACAGCCAACCCGCCAGCATACGCCTGAAGATTGATCCTTGTAGCTTTCATGGTTTATATTCATCCGAGTTAGCTGGCAATCAACTTAGATAATTGCCTCACGAAACCCTCCTCTACTGTGTTATTGTGGTTTTTCTGAATTCAAAATAGTCGTGATAAAATTGAATTAGTAGCTCTCTAATTTCAGGGTTCACAGCTTTCCATTCTATACGCCTGCTAAACATTTCGTAACAAAGGCAATTATTTATAAGCAATGGGCGTGAATGAAAACGCAACTCTATACTACATTGAAGTCTATACTGAAACACTGCTGCAGAGTCAAACCACTGGTTTGAGAGGCCACAGAGGGCGACGTTTACATATTTGTCCTGGCTCGACGTCTTATCGTTTTTCTTGATATTCATTTAAATTTCAGGGTTTTGTTCGATATTCTGCATGTTGATAAAAAATGGGGGGTAAAACAAAGATTTTCCAACATATGAAAACAAAAAATTCTTGTCTAAAAGAAGGCTTTCAAGATTCACATGCACACACAAACAACAGTTCGATATATCTTCAGTGCTTTGCAGAATAAGTTTTCCAAAGCAGAATAGAATATTTCAAAGACATCACTGGCCAATGTGCCACAAATTTTCTTTGTTAGCAGTAAAAAAAAAAAAAAATTAAAAATAAAAAAAAGAGGGAGGGACAGATAATTCGTAAAATTTACAACCGTTCCGTCACTATTATATATCTGACCTAATTGCACAAACAGGACAAACATGCATGAATTTGTGGACCATGATTTTCTAGTATGCATAACTCATTTTTCCCAATAGCACGATTTACAAAGATTTATACTGCCTCAGATTGATTGTAAAAGTCTTTCCACACGACTCATGTTCCATTTTGTTCAGCCTTTCATAGAATCAGTTTTTAGAATTTCTCTCTTTACAGATTAAATTTTCAAAACTGTGGGATTGTCGTCAATCACCTGTTTGACTTACCGATAGCTTATTAATTCTATTCATTACCAGACCTTAAAAGGTTCTCCATATTCATTAAAACTCAGTCTCACCATTTTCTCTTTTTTCTTCTTCTTTAAAAAAAAACCAAAACTATGGTATCAGAAACAGAGTAAGCGTTACGTTGCATGGATACTGTTTACCGCTGTAAAAGGTATAAAATGTTACAGTGGATATCAATATTTCCCCGCTTCCTTGAAAAGCAAAATATTGAATAGCCTGCACGGTGATAATCTCACACTGAATCTGAGGATGAAAATCAAGCGTGCCCCACACATGCCTTTTCGTGTTTGCTTTATTCATCTGAGAGATTTTGTCAAATGACTTTCCTTCGTGCTAGTCGTGCTTTCGGCCAGGGCTGAGCAGTTATCCGCGTGTCGCTGGCTTTTCTTGAAAATTCAATCAAGGATTATATCACTTATCACATTAAATTGATAATAATAGAACGCGGAATGCAGAGAAGAGGGAACAGAGAGAGCATGATACTTATATTTTAGCTCAGGCATCAGGTGCATGTATACGTCAAGAAGGCGTGCTACAGTTGACGCATATCATTAACTTCCAGCACAGATTTTGCCTGTCTACTAGACCTAGGTATAATTGGAAACGAAAACATAATCAAAGATTAGTGTAGTAACGCTGCTGCTACTAGGATGGTGGAAACTTGGTAGCCAGCTCAGAAGCGCATGATTATAATTCAATTACCACGTAACGCTCCACTGCAATAAAAACCTTCTCTTGTCCAGCAAATAACACTTTCAATTGAAACGTGTTCGTGGTGACAACGCAGACAGCATCGAGCGAGATTTTTGTATCTTTTTTTTTCCCGCGCGCGCCTTTTCGACGTGCGTTTCTCTTTCGCACTATAGCTCAGATCTAAATCCGGCTTTATTGGTATGAAGCTGATATCGTATTACGGTATGAATGAACGGGGGAAAGTAGCAGAGAGAGAGAAAGGAGATGCCTTTAAAAAATATGAGGGGAAAGTGAGGAAAAAATGAGATGAAAATGGTTCGAGAGGATTGGGGAATGAATTTTGCTACTTGGAGTGGTCACGTCCGGGCGAATTAAAGGCGTGGTGGGACAATGGCTCGCCGGAGACGAAAAGGTTGTCAAATGTGAGCCATAGATTAACGGTAATCTGGCCAGGGTTTGGGAAAAAGAAGAAGATAGAAAGATGGAATGAAATGAAAGGAGAGAAATATAGATATACAGACAGAGAAAATGAGAGAAGAGAGACAGAGACAGAAAGAAAGAGAGAAAGAGAGAGAAGGAGAAAGGGAGGTAAATAAAAAAAGTGGACGTAATATCTCGATGAGGTTAATGCGGATCATTGCCATAACTACGGATTTTAAAAAATAAATAAAAATGTGACGAAAAGGCTAATCAATTAAAGATGTGAAATAAAAAATTAAGGGGAGAGAGAGAGATTAAGAAAGAAATGCTTAGAGAGGAACCCAGCGAGGATGAAGGAAAAAGAGAGAGAGAGGAGAGAGAAAGAGAGAGGGAGAAGGAGAGAGAAAGAGAAAGGGAAGATAAAGAGAGAGGGGGAGATAAAGAGAAAGAAGGGAGAGAGATAGAGTATTAGAGAATAATCTTAGTGTGCTAGATTCGTCCAAATCCACTCTGTCTCGCCTCTTCTTTCCATGTCGTAGCATCTGTGTCAGAGAAGGAATAAAGTTACCTCACAAATCACATCTCCTCGTCAAAGAACGTGCGACATTAATGAAGCAATTCTACTGTTATTTGGTACCAATCTCAAAAAACCGCCACACGGTCACGGTATATTTATTACGTCACAACGCTTGTCTCTAGACCCACTCTTAATCTAAGTGAATGGGTAGTATAACGATTTTTTTTAAAGTAATCAACAGTATAAGGCTAATACTATTCGAGCATACATTCCCCTCATTATCACATCCGGCAACTTGTAATTGGCAAAACTCATATGTTTTTGTAACGAAGAGTAAATAAATAACAATAATAATGATTATACATACTGCTTCAATATGGGATGACTATATCTATGTTGCATTAAACATCAAATTGCCCTCGTCTCATTATAACTCAGCTCAAGGACATGAAGGAATAAACACTCTTATCAATATTTGTCCTTGTTCGAATGATATCGTCTCATACCTCCCCATTGATTCAAAAGTCGAAGTAGTAGGAGTAATAGAAATAATAGTTACTATCATCACTATGGTCACCTGATGGTTGGGTATACTTACTGCAGGCATAGCCATACATAGACATATTCCTGCCATTGCGGCTGTCATAGCCGCCAAATATGAAAATATCGTTCGATCGCAAAAAAAAAAAAAAAAAAAAAAAAAAAAAAAAAAAATATATATATATATATATATATACCATATATTCTGACAGTAGGGCCAGGAAAAATACTAGTGAACTCATTATAACCCAGCTCAAGGACATGAAGGAATAAACACTCATATCGATATTTGTCCTTGTGCATGTCATCTGAAGATCAGTACCAACACTATAATCAAACCATATTTAGTATAATTTATTACTAGGCTGTTTCTTCCGAATTAATGCTGTACATACAATGTGCTATTGTGTCATGAATTATGCAATATGCACATAAAATACTCGGCTATAGCACATCTTAACGCTTTCAAACCACAAAGTAAAGGAAATACAGGTCTGTCAATTAGCTCTTTCTTATAACTCCGAGTTTCCTTCTGTTTTCAATGAAATTATTTCTATTCTTTTAAATCATTATCTCTTTCTCTCACTTTTTTTGTTTGTCTCTCTCTCTCTATCTCTATCTCTCTCTCCTTCTGTCTCTGTCTGTTTGTCTTTCTTATTCTCTCTCTT